>JASPKZ010008154.1:0-27500 GCA_030220185.1 Diploptera punctata
CAGAGAGAGCGAGCACCTTGACCTCGGGATCGCACTCGCGATCCTAATGCATCGGAAACAGAACGTTCCCTCTACAGACCACATCTGGCCCCCCTGCTAGAAAGTCGTATGTAACGATGCATACGCCAGTACTACTTTATACTGAAAATAGTAGTAACTTGACTTAGTTTAAATTATTAGACCGTTTTAAAATTAGCTGTGGAAATAAACAATCCTGTTATGCCTTTGGTTTTGTAAACGAAGTAATGAGATGTTACAATCGTTATTCATTTTCTATACATGACCGGTATCCGTTAATCAATTTATTTCATATATACAAATTTACTTATTTAATGGAGCCTGGTAACGTTAATGAAAATTAACGAAGTTATTAAAAAGATCCTTCCTGACCAGGATCGAACTTGGGTCCGAGTCGTCGAAATAGAAAAACTTACCGACTGTTTCACTGAAGTGAACAAAATGAACACTACATGAAGAAAGACATTTGCCGCCCGATTTGAACTCAAAGGAGACAGCACACGTAACAACTCACTGGTGTGAATCGCTCTTCAAAACTTCAACTTTCCATCGTCATGAGTTGCGCCATCGATTTTTTCGAAGGCTGTACATTGTTAGCTGCCTAGTAGATACAGTGTGTCCTGGCCGAAGAAGAGCTACCATTTAGGGGCCTTGTAGAAAACTCCGAATCTAACAACGGAGATAATTATATTGAATTGTTGTTTTATAGATGAGAAATTAAGAACAATTTGGAAACTTCTACTATGTTCGCTGGCACATCACATGATATTCAGAACGACTTAATATGTTCTATATCCGTTGCTTTATTCATAAAATAAAACAGGAGATCTCAGAAGTACCCTTTGTATCTCTGAAAGAATTCGAGGCGTCCGACGCAACGTATATAGCCCATTTATAAACTCTAGAAACCAGCTGGAAGTGAAGACGAATATCTAAGTTTTACAATAATGCATTTCTATATTCAAAGAGCTCTTAATATGCCCAATTCTCCATTTCCATTTCCTAAGCCCTATACCTATAGTAGTTTATTATATTTGATACTCCTAACATTGTATGTCGTTTTTTGATAAGATAATTTATATATTAGGAATAATATAATAAAAACAATATTATATCCATATTATTGTAAATAAAACTTTTCTAAATTCCATGCTGCTCCTATACGTATGAAGCGAATAACTGGACACTAAGAAGCATTGAAGGAAGAAGATTGGAACCTTTGGAAATACGGATATGGAGAAGAATGAGAGGTAAGAAATAGACAAAACAATAAATTAAGATTTCTTAAGAACAGAGGTGAAATATTAAATTAAAATTATCAATGTTATGTGCTATATTATTATTTCATTTGGCGACGCTTTTAACAACTAAGATCAGTAACGTAATTAAAATCTGGAGATAATAGGAAGACAAATTTGTTCAGAAGGAACTTTTTGACTGTTATGCACCTATCGGCATAGACAGCCATAAGTGAGCCGCTGTTGGACGAACACAAGCAGTCATCATAGCATATAGCAAAACATTTAATAGGATTATCCAACATTGACTTATCGGGCGAATACATCCTGCCGCAAGAATGGTTAAGGATCAACAGCACCATCTTGATAGCCACAAAGGAATTAGTTACCAAGAAAGCCCCGTGGGCTTCAGAATGCAGCACACTGGACGGTGCCAGTCATCGTCGCCACTACGTCATGTTATAACTCCTGGCGCGACAGGCCTAGAAGGCCCTTAGCCTACCAGCCGGCTGCTGGCCTCACATCCACATGTGCCAATCACAGAGGTAGATGATCAACAGCCAGTGTAGGGGTGACATGTGGTCAGCATGTCGAGTCCCCCAGCCGTTATAGCTGGTTTTCTCAACCTGGAGCCGCTACATATTGCAGCTACCCAAATGCATCACGATGCTGGGTGGGCGCCGGTCCCATACTGGCCGACATGTTTAAGGAAGAATTTTGCCAATCAATTGAAATGTTTAGATTATACGCATTCAAATGAAACGGATAATGGGGTATACTGAGGAGTATAAGGATATACCTACACTCGTGTGATTGGATACATTTCCTGGAACATTTAAACTGGGATAAATTGTCTATCATACTAGATTATGAAGGTCTAACATTTCATGATAGATACATCATCTCTTATCTGATCCACATCAATCCTAGTGGACTAGTGGTTACCATGGTCTCCTGCGGTTCCGAGTTTCGCAGGTCAAAACCTGTCGTGGTCCATGGCTACATGAGGAAAAAGAAGTGAAGCCTTAGATGCCGTGTCGTAGATTTATGAAATGTAAAATAACCTCAAACTGAATTTAGAGGCATCTGCGCAAATATTCTCGGGTCTTTCATGTCCAGATTTGAATTGCGACGATACGATAATGACATGAGCATCTATCAGCGTAGTTAAATAAACACTAACACTAATTGATCTGATGTCATTGTTAACTCTCAAGGTTTGTTTCAATTTTCCTTTTTCTCTTCTTCCACGTGATGTTTCCACTTCAAAGCCCTCTTAGTTAAACTACGCATGCCCGATTCAAATCCAATTGCATTTATATTTAGATTCAAACTAGGTCTGTTTCTTCTTTCGTTCCCCATTCTTACCACAAGTCCAGCCCATCACATTTCACGAGATTTAACTGTTCTTAATACATCTAGTTTCCCATAAAGATCATGCAGCTCACTGTTATGAAGTCTTCTCCATTAGCCTGTCTCTTCGTCTCTCTTTGGTCTTAACAT
Organism: Diploptera punctata; assembly: GCA_030220185.1. Taxonomy (NCBI): domain Eukaryota; kingdom Metazoa; phylum Arthropoda; class Insecta; order Blattodea; family Blaberidae; genus Diploptera; species Diploptera punctata. The sequence continues at coordinate 2,760 of JASPKZ010008154.1, forward strand.
TTTCTTCAGAACTTTATTCACAAATACTCTTAATCTTTTCTTCTCCCTTAATGTTAGAGTTCATGTTGGACGGACACAATCAGTCACCGTAGCATATAGCAAGAGAAATAATAATAAAATATTTATATTTTTCAGTTTAACATTTTTTTTTAGAGAAATCGGATGACAAGAGTCCCTGTATTTCATAACTGACCCTACGCTCAATTTCTTTCTCCGACTCATTTCTGTTTTCAATTATTGTTCCTAGATATTTTGAATTCAGTTACTTCTTCAAAATTTCCTTCCCTTTTATGTATATGGAATAAATTCTCCAATAAATTTCATAACACTTTTGTGACACAAACGAAATACGTCACATTTTAATGTTTTGTGTACTAGTGTAGTAGGATTTTGACGATTATGTGCATGTTCTCATTCTGGAATTTAAAACTTCTCACCAAATCAATGGTTTTGAAATTTATTATAACAATCGTCTCGGAATTCTGGCGCTTTGCCTGATAATTCAAGAATAACAATCTACTGTGCTCTTGACCCTCTTGGAAAGTGAGAGGCATGAATGTGTGCTTGTAATTTTAATTTACAACCCTTATTGCATATTTATTACTGTATTGTGTTACGATGTTTATTGTTTTGAAACTGAATGAAAGCTAACGACACAACAATAACAATAAAGAGAAAATTTTAACAACACCAAGTGAGTATTATAAGAACAAGAAGAAAAGTGATCACACTACAGGCCTTAAGAGGCCCTTGGAGTAGTAGGAGGTTAAGGCTCCCATATTTTTTAGACAATCGGGACGAGATGTCAGCCGGATTGTCAACCGTGTGTGACGGACGCCTTTACCCCACAACAAACATATGGTACTCATTTAAGTTAGAGGCTGAATCGATCCCGGGACCATGATGCCGTTAGGTTTTAGGACAGTTTAAATATCCTGACCCCAAAGGGAGTCGAACCCCCGACCTTCCGGCTTGTAGCGTATTAACTAACTACGCAACATCAGAATACTAAGAAAAAAGCCCAATGAAAACAAAATTCCCCTACATAGTGTTAAATATTACCACGGGAAAACTGGGTAATTACTAGCAAGTTAAAGAATGGATATGTAAGATCATAGGAAAATATACGAACAAATGTCGGAGAAACCATTCAAATCTCCAAGCATCTTAGCCATATCTCCAACATAGTAATTTTATTACCATCATCCCGTAGATTGATTTCCCGGCATTCAGCTGATTACTCATTTGGAGAAGCTATAAATGTCCTTATACGTTCAAGAAAGTCTAGGCTATATTATATGCTCAGAGTTGAAAATCCTCTCCCGGAAAGTGACGTCCCTGTGGGATCAGACAGGGGAGGGGCACGTAAAAGGAATTGCAAAAAAGAGGTTAAATTAAGATGAAGAGAAAGATAGAAATATCGATGTGAAAATTAGTGCTTCCAGACTAGCAGTCCCTTCGCTGAAGTTAACTGGAGGGGAAAATTCCTGATAGGGTATACATTTATTTTTCTATAAATCCTTATTGCTTATGGCCTTCTAAATATTTTTTTTACTTCTCCGTCCTTTCATATATTGTAAAACTGTAGCCTAACCATTTCAATTGAAGTTCCTAATTAAAGCATGTAGTTACTGTAATTTAAAATTAGTGTCATTTTTATTTTTTACTAACTACCAATGTGACTTGAAATTTCAATAATAACAAAAAAATATAATATGTAGAAAATTAAATTGTAATAGAAGACTTGATCACTACTAAATATAAGTTTATTGGTAATAACATTATAAATTATGTAAATATGTTCAAGAAAACTAAAGAGAATTTCAAATAATATAAATAGAATTTGTCCCTAAATTTAATATTTTCTAAGTTACTCTTATTTTGTATGAACGACAAATCTTCTGCTCCGAGCACTTAGGCAAGAAACAAACGAGAAAACATTGTACGTACTCGTAGACATTTGTTAAGTCATGTTTGTATTTGCTGAAGAATCTGCCATTATACGAATGGCTGCAAATTTGGTATATGTATAACAGAGCACCAGCCTATTTTCATCTTAGGGTTAGGCGACACCTAAAATTATCATTTCATGAGCGACGGAATTGTCGGGTAGGGCCAGTGCCTTGAAGTCCCGTTGCTCATAAATGATGCGCAAACTTACACTTCGATAACATGCTTTAATGTTTCTTACGTAACCCGACAGAAACCAGAATGCACGATTCCGTCAAACATGAATAGTGTGGAAGGATGCATGACTGTCATGTAGAGAACAAGTTGTAGGATTGTTTTGCTTGCGTGCAGTGATGTTCGGAGGTCACATCACTTATCCCAGCTGTACGACAAAAATTCGTTTTACACTTTGTAACAATTCGTATTACAAAATGCTATGCTTTTATTTTATTTAACGACGCTCTTTAACAGCTACATTTTGGAAAGATGTGCTTATGCACTCAACCAACTCCAACTCTGTCCTAAGGTAGCGGTCGAAAGGTTACTCTCATCGAACTTCCTTAGCTAAAGAGGCGTAATGAAGCCGAAACAGAGAATGGATACAAGATTGTTCACGAACTTTATCATAAGTAATGCCACGAGTGATTTCCAAATTATCGATAAATTCAAGACTCACGAAGTGAGGAGTGAATTTATCTAGAGAATTTGGAAATCAAGAGTGGCATTTGTTAGGACTATTTAACGAATAAAATTAAGTTGTTTACTTACAAATCATTATTGAAATATAGTTATTTTAAAATATTTATATATTTAATGTAAACGGCGATGTTTGAAAACAAATGAGAAACGATTGGTTCGCTTCATTAACATCCTTTGTTCATCACTACAATCAGATCATAATATTATTTAGTGCCAAAGGATCGCAATATTGTAAGAATGCACCCTAGTGGAAAAATTTATAACCAAAGTTATAGGTATTAATTAATTTGATGTCCTATGATGTAAATATGTCAATTATACTTTTCTGCAACGTCATTTCCTGGAAAATAATTCGTTTAAGAAAGTGCAAGTAGTGTTTTCTTTCTTTTTTATGGTATAATCAATTGTTACAAATGTTTTTATATTATATATCGCATGCGCTTTCTGCTGACATTCATGCACTATATATACAATCTGGTAGCCGTATTTCGTAGAGAGTCAGTCACTGCAAAATAATGCTATGGCCTATTCAGAATGTTAAAAAGGAGGTGCTTTCTTTATTATGATAAACTTTAGTTGGTAAATTTTAGGCGAAACACGACTGTGATTGGTTGTAAATAGAAACTCATTGAAATGTGATTGGTCATTGACTCCCATTTGGGACACGAGTTAAATAGTCTTCTAATTATCCTCTATAACCCCTAGAAGTCTAATACTTATTTCAAAAACACCCTGCACACACACACACACACACACACACACAATACACACACACACATATATATATATATATATATATATATTGCTACAAAATAATCATTTACATCCATTCATCCATCCATAGTAATTCTGCCCGAAAGCAGGTCCTTCACTGCAATCATAGCATTTTCATGTTATGTTTGCAGCTTTACTAGGGAATTGTAGGTGTGGTAGCTTCCCGTTGCTGTCCACACCGGTGAAGGATGATGATGGCCATATTATTTCGGGGACCGTTTGGGCCTTAAAGTTTTCCTGATATTTATTTTACAGGTGAGGAAAAACATCGATAAAAACCATCACCCAGAAAAACTGCCCCGACCGGGGATCGAACCCGGCCCGCTGCGTGACAAGCAGCACGCTACCTCGAGACCACAGCGGTGGAATATATTTACATAATGATATCAATAATTAACTACGTGTTTAGTTACAGACGAAAATAATATACATCATCAGTAAAACGTTCATTCTTCAATTTTGAATATAATCTAAGAGAACGTGCTTTTTAAGCAGTGTTTTAACATTAGCGATACAGATCATTCAAAAACTCTTTAAAGAGCATAACACGAGCAATGTTATTGGTTTTTTAGTTGTTGTGTGTAAACACAAAGGTTAACAAGACATTTATCGTAGTTTTCTAAACTAATTATCCTTAATGAATTTGTGTTGTACAAAATCCTACCTTCGATATTATTCTTCCACGGATTCACAGCCTAAGTTCGGCTTTAGGCTTACTCACTACATGCCTCCATTCTGATAGCACCATTTACTAAGATTCTTCTTCTTATTATTATCTTCCCGCGGACTAAAATCGATCTTCCACATTTATTTTGTAATATCAATGTCATCACGAACTGTTTTTAACAAGCGCTTTCCAAAACCAATTTGTTGAAAGAATCATTTGGAAGAGTAATTGTTAAACAAATAAAATATTCAATCAATCAAATGAACAGCAAACTATTCATTATGTGTGTGAATTTTTACATGGAAGAGAGACCTTTAATTCAAATGTGATTGACAATAAACGGGTATTTTGTATCAAGAGGGACTCAAATAGATTTAAGGCGAGATTTATTGCTACAGGTTTCATGCAGAAACCAGGAATGGATATTGAGAAACTTTTAGCCTTATTATCAAAAGCAGAACCTTAAGAATTCCACTTGTTCTGAGTGCTGATAATTAATGGATTCGTGAATATGTTCATGTAGAGTATGCTTACCTTAAAAATATTTTTAGTGACGGTATATACTTGGAGCAGCCTGACTATTTTGAAGTTGAAGGAAAGAATATGTATGTAAACTCATCGAAATTCTTTATGTATTAAAGCTAGCTGGGAGTACGTGGCTTATATATATATATATATATATATATATATATATATATATATTGACAGAATTTTGACAAATGTACCTAGAACCTGTCTGAGTGATCGTTTGTATATGTAAATAAGACAGATTTGGTCACTGCTGTTTATGTAGATGACAGTTTTTAGGATACAATCCACAGACAAAACAAAGCAGATGTCAGATTGTTGGGGGCTGATACAATGTTTTTATCTGTCCATATGAGTAGACCAGATAATAAAACTGCTGTATTTTATCAGTCTGAGCAAGAAGGTCAAGTGTTGAGTTCTTTGGTATTACTTGTGAAAATGCTCTGGCAATGCCATTAGTAAAGGAGCATTAAGCAGATTTTTTTATATTTATTGCGTTCAGCTTTGTGATAAAGTATACAAGCTGTAGGTTATATCATGTACACTTAGGGACAAAAATAATGAGCCGCCTCAAAAAGCAGATTCCCTGTTATGGCCCACTGCGCATGCTCGAAAACTAAAGCTGTGATTCACGAGGTAACACACTGTTACATGTTTTTAAATACGCCGTAGTTAGTATTAATCGTCTTAAATAGTTAAAGAACAGTGAAGGAGACATATTTTGGGACGGATTGTGTTCAGGTATAATGGTAATGAAGTATTTGGTGGGTGCCGGATTTAAAAAGGACTTCCTCGGTTCACTGAGGGATTTGGGTACTTGGTTAGCTCAGGTTTAAAAATCGGCAGGCATGAGATTCTTTTTCAGGGATTCCACAAGGACTTCGTCGGGCAGAATTAATTGTGTCGAATACATTTTGTTTAATGTAGTTTATTGTATCTCGAACACACCCGAAATGGTTAACACTGTACACTTGTTTAAATATATTACTTCGCACTGATCTCACAATCGGTGATGGCGTTTATCGTGGGGTTACCGCGTTATTGATTATCTGGTCGCTCTCTAATTCACTCGTCTGAGTATTACTTGTGATATTTAAAGCTTCGGTCGATTCCCTGCGATCGATTAATTTCTTATGGAGTTACTATCGGTCGCGAGAATTGTTACGTCTTATTCAAGCTTACTCGCGGATACTCTAATTATATCTTGTGATTAATAAAACAATGTTTAAGTACAGATACTCGAAATACTTAACGTAAACTAGGTTCTCCCCCTATATCGACCTCGTGGACCTGAGATCAACGCTTAGGCAAACGTAACAATTAACATGATTGGTAAATGTATCCTTACAGTATAATCTGAAAAGGGGTTACATTTTTGTTATTGGTCATTTTGTCGTCGGGGGTTGGGCCCTATCCATGCTGGCTTCACGTGCAGTTGGATCATAAGTTTTGTTACTTAGGACAGTGGGTTTCCCAGGTCGTTCACCTCTACTTGTAATAGGCCCTAATGCTCGAGTTTCCTCTTTCTACACTTTTTGCTAACGTTGTTTGTTCCAAGTTGAAATCCCCACAAATAAATCCAGTCATTGTACTCTGGTTGTCTACGTAACATTGTTAAGCTTTTGCCTCACAAAGGATTAGTAGCTAAACCCTTAGAATAAAGGACTCTGTCAAGATTCTAAGTCTTTGTATATGTCCGCCGCTCCCGACTCTTCACAAAGGAAGGGTTGCATTTACCTGAGTTCTTCTTGCTTATTAATGACTAGTCATTAGTTCCCATTAATGCTAACTTCGTTGGATTTATTTTATTTGCCATTTATCATTTCATAATCATATTCTACTCGCTTTCCTGATTAATTCAAGCATACTTATGACCTATGTCTGACAACTGTTTCCCTCAATAGCCTTCCTGAGTATTTATGATTTTAATTGTCTAGCATTGGGGGTTTTATTAATTTACTCAATTACTCTGTGTAAGTGAGGCTGAGTGATAACTGGGTGTAGTTTCTAGATATTTACGAGTATTGTGGAATATTACTCAAATTGCGACATTTCAAATAAAGAAACTCTCGTTCATAGTGAAAAAGTACAAGACATCCAGTATTTAGACAACTAGTATCCGACGTATGAGTAGCGTAGATCGTTAAACCAATTACATGAAATACGTATGAAAGCCAGAGGTCGAATCCTTAAACAATGTTTTTTTAATTCATTTGTATTTTCACATAAATACATCATACAAGTGATATAACATTTAATTCCTGCCACGTAATATACGTCCATTTTACACTATATTACGTAATATTCCTGTCTTCGTAATATTTATAACACTACTTAGCTACCGGTATAAATTTAATTGCGTGTACATTACCACGTTTTGATAATAATGCTATAAATTTATGTAATAAAAAATAATATAGCTGCATGTATTCATTCACTTATTTGTATTTATTCACTTTTATTTACTTAATTGTTTAATTGTGTTTGTTTGTTTGTTTTACTCATTTGTTTAATTGTGTTTGTTAGTTTGTTTTACTCATTTGTTTAATTGTGTTTGTTAGTTTGTTTTACTCATTTGTTTAATTGTGTTTGTTAGTTTGTTTTACTCATTTGTTTAATTGTGTTTGTTTGTTTGTTTTACTCATTTGTTTAATTGTGTTTGTTTGTTTGTTTTACTCATTTGTTTAATTGTGTTTGTTTGTTTGTTTTACTCATTTGTTTAATTGTGTTTGTTTGTTTGTTTTACTCATTTATTTAATTGTGTTTGTTTGTTTGTTTTACTCATTTATTTAATTGTGTTTGTTTGTTTGTTTTACTCATTTATTTAATTGTGTTTGTTTGTTTGTTTGTTTTACTCATTTATTTAATTGTGTTTGTTTGTTTGTTTTACTCATTTATTTAATTGTGTTTGTTTGTTTGTTTGTTTTACTCATTTATTTAATTGTGTTTGTTTGTTTGTTTTACTCATTTATTTAATTGTGTTTGTTTGTTTGTTTGTTTTACTCATTTATTTAATTGTGTTTGTTTGTTTGTTTTACTCATTTATTTAATTGTGTTTGTTTGTTTGTTTGTTTTACTACTCATTATTTAATTGTGTTTGTTTGTTTGTTTGTTTTACTCATTTATTTAATTGTGTTTGTTTGTTTGTTTGTTTTTACTCATTTATTTAATTGTGTTTGTTTGTTTGTTTGTTTTACTCATTTATTTAATTGTGTTTGTTTGTTTGTTTGTTTTACTCATTTATTTATTTGTGTTTGTTTGTTTGTTTGTTTTACTCATTTATTTAATTGTGTTTGTTTGTTTGTTTGTTTTACTCATTTATTAAAAATTGTGTTTGTTTGTTTTGTTTGTTTTACTCATTTATTTAATTGTGTTTGTTTGTTTGTTTTGTTTTACTCATTTATTTAATTGTGTTTGTTTGTTTGTTTGTTTTAACTCATTTATTTAATTGTGTTTGTTTGTTTGTTTGTTTTACTCATTTATTTAATTGTGTTTGTTTGTTTGTTTGTTTTACTCATTTATTTAATTGTGTTTGTTTGTTTGTTTGTTTTACTCATTTATTTAATTGTGTTTGTTTGTTTGTTTGTTTGTTTTACTCATTTATTTAATTGTGTTTGTTTGTTTGTTTGTTTGTTTTACTCATTTATTTAATTGTGTTTGTTTGTTTGTTTGTTTGTTTTACTCATTTATTTAATTGTGTTTGTTTGTTTGTTTGTTTGTTTTACTCATTTATTTAATTGTGTTTGTTTGTTTGTTTTACTCATTTATTTAATTGTGTTTGTTTGTTTGTTTGTTTTACTCATTTATTTAATTGTGTTTTTTGTTTGTTTGTTTTACTCATTTATTTAATTGTGTTTGTTTGTTTGTTTGTTTTACTCATTTATTTAATTGTGTTTGTTTGTTTGTTTGTTTTACTCATTTATTTAATTGTGTTTGTTTGTTTGTTTGTTTTACTCATTTATTTAATTGTGTTTGTTTGTTTGTTTGTTTTACTCATTTATTTAATTGTGTTTGTTTGTTTGTTTGTTTGTTTTACTCATTTATTTAATTGTGTTTGTTTGTTTGTTTGTTTTACTCATTTATTTAATTGTGTTTGTTTGTTTGTTTGTTTTACTCATTTATTTAATTGTGTTTGTTTGTTTGTTTGTTTTTACTCATTTATTTAATTGTGTTTGTTTGTTTGTTTGTTTTACTCATTTATTTAATTGTGTTTGTTTGTTTGTTTGTTTTACTCATTTATTTAATTGTGTTTGTTTGTTTGTTTGTTTTACTCATTTATTTAATTGTGTTTGTTTGTTTGTTTTACTCATTTATTTAATTGTGTTTGTTTGTTTGTTTGTTTTACTCATTTATTTAATTGTGTTTGTTTGTTTGTTTGTTTTACTCATTTATTTAATTGTGTTTGTTTGTTTGTTTGTTTTACTCATTTATTTAATTTGTGTTTGTTTGTTGTTTGTTTTACTCATTTATTTAATTGTGTTTGTTTGTTTGTTTGTTTTACTCATTTATTTAATTGTGTTTGTTTGTTTGTTTGTTTTTACTCATTTATTTAATTGTGTTTGTTTGTTTGTTTGTTTTACTCATTTATTTAATGTGTTTTGTTTGTTTGTTTTACTCATTTATTTAATTGTGTTTGTTTGTTTGTTTGTTTTACTCATTTATTTAATTGTGTTTGTTTGTTTGTTTGTTTGACTCATTTATTTAATTGTGTTTGTTTGTTTGTTTGTTTGACTCATTTATTTAATTGTGTTTGTTTGTTTGTTTGTTTGACTCATTTATTTAATTGTGTTTGTTTGTTTGTTTGACTCATTTATTTAATTGTGTTTGTTTGTTTGTTTGACTCATTTATTTAATTGTGTTTGTTTGTTTGTTTGACTCATTTATTTAATTGTGTTTGTTTGTTTGTTTGACTCATTTATTTAATTGTGTTTGCTTGTTTGTTTGTTTTACTCATTTATTTAATTGTGTTTGTTTGTTTGTTTGTTTGTTTTACTCATTTATTTAATTGTGTTTGTTTGTTTGTTTGTTTTACTCATTTATTTAATGTGTTTTGTTTTGTTTGTTTGTTTTACTCATTTATTTAATTGTGTTTGTTTGTTTGTTTGTTTTACTCATTTATTTAATTGTGTTTGTTTGTTTGTTTGTTTTACTCATTTATTTAATTGTGTTTGTTTGTTTGTTTGTTTTACTCATTTATTTAATTGTGTTTGTTTGTTTGTTTGTTTTACTCATTTATTTAATTGTGTTTGTTTGTTTGTTTGTTTTACTCATTTATTTAATTGTGTTTGTTTGTTTGTTTGTTTTACTCATTTATTTAATTGTGTTTGTTTGTTTGTTTGTTTGTTTTCACTCATTTATTTAATTGTGTTTGTTTGTTTGTTTTGTTGTTTGTTTTACTCATTTATTTATTGTGTTTGTTTGTTTGTTTGTTTGTTTTACTCATTTATTTAATTGTGTTTGTTTGTTTGTTTGTTTGTTTTACTCATTTATTTAATTGTGTTTGTTTGTTTGTTTGTTTGTTTTACTCATTTATTTAATTGTGTTTGTTTGTTTGTTTGTTTGTTTTACTCATTTATTTAATTGTGTTTGTTTGTTTGTTTTACTCATTTATTTAATTGTGTTTGTTTGTTTGTTTGTTTTACTCATTTATTTAATTGTGTTTGTTTGTTTGTTTGTTTTTACTCATTTATTTAATTGTGTTTGTTTGTTTGTTTGTTTTACTCATTTATTTAATTGTGTTTGTTTGTTTGTTTGTTTTACTCATTTATTTAATTGTGTTGTTTTGTTTGTTTGTTTTACTCATTTATTTAATTGTGTTTGTTTGTGTTTGTTTTACTCATTTATTTAATTGTGTTTGTTTTGTTTGTTTTACTCATTTATTTAATTGTGTTTGTTTGTTTGTTTAACCTCATTTATTTAATTGTGTTTTGTTTGTTGTTTGGTTTTACTCATTTATTTAATTGTGTTTGTTTGTTTGTTTGTTTTACTCATTTATTTAATTGTGTTTGTTTGTTTGTTTGTTTTTTACTCATTTATTTAATTGTGTTTGTTTGTTTGTTTGTTTTACTCATTTATTTTAATGTGTTTGTTTGTTTGTTTGTTTTTTACTCATTTATTTAATTGTGTTTGTTTGTTTGTTTTTGTTTTACTCATTATTTAATTGTGTTTGTTTGTTTGTTTGTTTTACTCATTTATTTAATTGTGTTTTGTTTGTTTGTTTTGTTTGTTTACTCATTTATTTAATTGTGTTTGTTTGTTTGTTGTTTGTTTGTTTTCCTCATTTATTTAATTGTGTTTGTTTGTTTGTTTTGTTTTTTTACTCATTTATTTAATTGTGTTTGTTTGTTTGTTTGTTTTACTCATTTATTTAATTGTGTTTGTTTGTTTGTTTGTTTTACTCATTTATTTTAATTGTGTTTGTTTGTTTGTTTGTTTTAACTCATTTATTTAATGTGTTTGTTTGTTTGTTTGTTTTACTCATTTATTTAATTGTGTTTGTTTGTTTGTTTTACTCATTTATTTAATTGTGTTTGTTTGTTTGTTTTACTCATTTATTTAATTGTGTTTGTTTTTGGTTGTTTCTCATTTATTTAATTGTGTTTGTTTGTTTGTTTTACTCATTTATTTAATTGTGTTTGTTTGTTTGTTTTACTGATTTATTTAATTGTGTTTGTTTGTTTGTTTTACTCATTTATTTAATTGTGTTTGTTTGTTTGTTTTACTCATTTATTTAATTGTGTTTGTTTGTTTGTTTTACTCATTTATTTAATTGTGTTTGTTTGTTTTGTTTTACTCATTTTATTTAATTGTGTTTGTTTTGTTTGTTTTACTCATTTATTTAATTGTGTTTGTTTGTTTGTTTTACTCATTTATTTAATTGTGTATGTTTGTTTGTTTTACTCATTTATTTAATTGTGTGTTTGTTGTTTGTTTGTTAGTTTTACTCATTTATTTAATTGTGTTTGTTTGTTTGTTTGTTAGTTTTACTCATTTATTTAATTGTGTTTGTTTGTTTGTTTGTTAGTTTTACTCATTTATTTAATTGTGTTTGTTTGTTTGTTTTACTCATTTATTTAATTGTGTTTGTTTGTTTGTTTGTTTTACTCATTTATTTAATTGTGTTTGTTTGTTTGTTTGTTTTACTCATTTATTTAATTGTGTTTGTTTGTTTGTTTTACTCATTTATTTAATTGTGTTTGTTTGTTTGTTTTACTCATTTATTTAATTGTGTTTGTTTGTTTTGTTTTACTCATTTATTTAATTGTGTTTGTTTGTTTGTTTTACTCATTTATTAATTGTGTTTGTTTGTTTGTTTTACTAATTTATTTAATTGTGTTTGTTTGTTTGTTGTTTTACTCATTTATTTAATTGTGTTTGTTTGTTTGTTTTACTCATTTATTTAATTGTGTTTGTTTGTTTGTTTTACTCATTTATTTAATTGTGTTTGTTTGTTTGTTTGTTTTACTCATTTATTTAATTGTGTTTGTTTGTTTGTTTGTTTTACTCATTTATTTAATTGTGTTTGTTTGTTTGTTTGTTTTACTCATTTATTTAATTGTGTTTGTTTGTTTGTTTTAACTCATTTATTTAATTGTGGTTTGGTTGTTTGTTTACTCATTTATTTAATTGTGTTTGTTTGTTTGTTTTACTCATTTATTTAATTGTGTTTGTTTGTTTGTTTTACTCATTTATTTAATTGTGTTTGTTTGTTTGTTTTACTCATTTATTTAATTGTGTTTGTTTGTTTGTTTTACTCATTTATTTAATTGTGTTTGTTTGTTTTTTACTCATTTATTTAATTGTGTTTGTTTGTTTGTTTGTTTTACTCATTTATTTAATTGTGTTTGTTTGATTGTTTGTTTTACTCATTTATTTAATTGTGTTTGTTTGATTGTTTGTTTTACTCATTTATTTAATTGTGTTTGTTTGTTTGTTTTACTCATTTATTTAATTGTGTTTGTTGGTTTGTTTGTTTGTTTGTTTTACTCATTTATTTAATTGTGTTTGTTGGTTTGTTTGTTTGTTTGTTTTACTCATTTATTTAATTGTGTTTGTTTGTTTGTTTTACTCATTTATTTAATTGTGTTTGTTTGTTTGTTTTACTCATTTATTTAATTGTGTTTGTTTGTTTGTTTTACTCATTTATTTAATTGTGTTTGTTTGTTTGTTTTACTCATTTATTTAATTGTGTTTGTTTGTTTGTTTTACTCATTTATTTAATTGTGTTTGTTTGTTTTACTCATTTATTTAATTGTGTTTGTTTGTTTTACTCATTTATTTAATTGTGTTTGTTTGTTTGTTTTACTCATTTATTTAATTGTGTTTGTTTGTATGTTTGTTTGTTTGTTTTACTCATTTATTTAATTGTGTTTGTTTGTATGTTTGTTTGTTTGTTTGTTTTACTCATTTATTTAATTGTGTTTGTTTGTATGTGTTTTGTTTTTACTCATTTATTTAATTGTGTTTGTTTGTTTGTTTGTTTGTTTGTTTTACTCATTTATTTAATTGTGTTTGTTTGTTGTTTGTTTGTTTTTTTACTCATTTATTTTGTTTGTTTGTTTTGTTTTACTCATTTATTTAATTGTGTTTGTTGTTTGTTTGTTTCACTCATTTATTTAATTGTGGTTTGTTTGTTTGTTTTACTCATTTATTTAATTGTGTTTGTTTGTTTGTTTTATTCATTTGTTTAATTGTTTGTTGTTTATTAACGTGTGTTTTGTTTGTTGTTTTATTACGGTGTTTATTTTTGTTTGTTTATTAACAGTGTTTGTTTTTGTTTGTTTATTAACAGTGTTTGTTTTTGTTTGTTTATTAACAGTGTTTGTTTTTGTTTGTTTATTAACAGTGTTTTTTGTTTGTTTATTAACAGTGTTTGTTTGTTTGTTTATTAACAGTATTTGTTTGTTTGTTTGTTTATTAACAGTGTTTGTTTGTTTATTAACAGTGATTGTTTGTTTGTTTATTAACAGTGATTGTTTGTTTGTTTATTAACAGTGATTGTTTGTTTGTTTATTAACAGTGATTGTTTGTTTGTATTAACAGTGATGTTTGTTTGTTTATTAACAGTGTTTGTTTGTTTGTTTGTATTAACAGTGTTTGTTTGTTTGTTTGTTCATTAACAGTGTTTGTTGGTTTGTTTGTTCATTAACAGTGTTTGTTTGTTGTTTGTTTGTTCATTAACAGTGTTTGTTTGTTTGTTTGTTTGTTCATTAACAGTGTTTGTTTGTTTGTTTGTTTGTTCATTAACAGTGTTTGTTTGTTTGTTTGTTTGTTCATTAACAGTGTTTGTTTGTTTGTTTGTTCATTAACAGTGTTTGTTTGTTTGTTTGTTCATTAACAGTGTTGTTTGTTTGTTTGTTTATTAACAGTGTTTGTTTGTTTGTTCATTAACAGTGTTTGTTTGTTTGTTTGTTCATTAACAGTGTTTGTTTGTTTGTTTGTTCATTAACAGTGTTTGTTTGTTTGTTTGTTCATTAACAGTGTTTGTTTGTTTGTTTTTTATTAACAGTGTTTGTTTGTTTGTTTTTTATTAACAGTGTTTGTTTGTTTGTTTTTTATTAACAGTGTTTGTTTGTTTGTTTTTTATTAACAGTGTTTGTTTGTTTGTTTTTTATTAACAGTGTTTGTTTGTTTGTTTTTTATTACAGTGTTTTTTTGTTTGTTTTTTATTAACAGTGTTTGTTTGTTTGTTTTTTATTAACAGTGTTTGTTTGTTTGTTTTTATTAACAGTGTTTGTTTGTTTGTTTTTTATTAACAGTGTTTGTTTGTTTGTTTTTTATTAACAGTGTTTGTTTGTTTGTTTTTTATTAACAGTGTTTGTTTGTTTGTTTTTTATTAACAGTGTTTGTTTGTTTGTTTTTTATTAACAGTGTTTGTTTGTTTGTTTTTTATTAACAGTGTTTGTTTGTTTGTTTTTTATTAACAGTGTTTGTTTGTTTGTTTTTTATTAACAGTGTTTGTTTGTTTTTTTTTATTAACAGTGTTGTTTGTTTGTTTTTATTAACAGTGTTTGTTTGTTTGTTTTTATTAACAGTGTTTGTTTGTTTGTTTTTATTAACAGTGTTTGTTTGTTTGTTTTTATTAACAGTGTTTGTTTGTTTGGTTTTTATTAACAGTGTTTGTTTGTTTGGTTTTTATTAACAGTGTTTGTTTGTTTGTTTTTTATTAACAGTGTTTGTTTGTTTGTTTTTTATTAACAGTGTTTGTTTGTTTATTAACAGTGTTTGTTTGTTTATTAACAGTGTTTGTTGTGTTTATTAACAGTGTTTTGTTTGTTTATTAACAGTGTTTGTTTGTTTATTAACAGTGTTTGTTTGTTTATTAACAGTGTTTGTTTGTTTATTAACAGTGTTTGTTTGTTTATTAACAGTGTTTGTTTGTTTATTAACAGTGTTTGTTTGTTTATTAACAGTGTTTGTTTGTTTATTAACAGTGTTTGTTTGTTTATTAACAGTGTTTGTTTGTTTATTAACAGTGTTTGTTTGTTTATTAACAGTGTTTGTTTGTTTATTAACAGTGTTTGTTTGTTTATTAACAGTGTTTGTTTGTTTATTAACAGTGTTTGTTTGTTTATTAACAGTGTTTGTTTCTTTGCTTGTCAATAGTGTATGTTTGTTTCTTTGCTTGTCAATAGTGTATGTTTGTTTCTTTGCTTGTCAATAGTGTATGTTTGTTTCTTTGCTTGTCAATAGTGTATGTTTGTTTCTTTGCTTGTCAATAGTGTATGTTTGTTTCTTTGCTTGTCAATAGTGTATGTTTGTTTCTTTGCTTGTCAATAGTGTATGTTTGTTTCTTTGCTTGTCAATAGTGTATGTTTGTTTCTTTGCTTGTCAATAGTGTATGTTTGTTTCTTTGCTTGTCAATAGTGTATGTTTGTTTCTTTGCTTGTCAATAGTGTATGTTTGTTTCTTTGCTTGTCAATAGTGTATGTTTGTTTCTTTGCTTGTCAATAGTGTATGTTTGTTTCTTTGCTTGTCAATAGTGTATGTTTGTTTCTTTGCTTGTCAATAGTGTATGTTTGTTTCTTTGCTTGTCAATAGTGTATGTTTGTTTCTTTGCTTGTCAATAGTGTTTGTTTGTTTCTTTGCTTGTCAATAGTGTTTGTTTGTTTCTTTGCTTGTCAATATGTCGTTTTGTTTTTTCTTTGCTTGTCAATAGTGTTTCGTTTGTTTCTTTGCTTGTCAATAGTGTTCGTTTGTTTCTTTTGCTTGTCAATAGTGTTCGTTTGTTTCTTTGCTTGTCAATAGTGTTCGTTTGTTTCTTTGCTTGTCAATAGTGTTCGTTTGTTTCTTTGCTTGTCAATAGTGTTCGTTTGTTTCTTTGCTTGTCAATAGTGTTCGTTTGTTTCTTTGCTTGTCAATAGTGTTCGTTTGTTTCTTGCTTGTCAATAGTGTTCGTTTGTTTCTTTGCTTGTCAATAGTGTTCGTTTGTTTCTTTGCTTGTCAATAGTGTTCGTTTGTTTTCTTTGCTTGTCAATAGTGTTCGTTTGTTTCTTTGCTTGTCAATAGTGTTCGTTTGTTTCTTTGCCTGTCAATAGTGTTCGTTTGTTTCTTTGCTTGTCAATAGTGTTCGTTTGTTTCTTTGCTTGTCAATAGTGTTCGTTTGTTTCTTTGCTTGTCAATAGTGTTCGTTTGTTTCTTTGCTTGTCAATAGTGTTCGTTTGTTTCTTTGCTTGTCAATAGTGTTCGTTTGTTTCTTTGCTTGTCAATAGTGTTCGTTTGTTTCTTTGCTTGTCAATAGTGTTTGTTTGTTTCTTTGCTTGTCAATAGTGTTTGTTTGTTTCTTTGCTTGTCAATAGTGTTTGTTTGTTTCTTTGCTTGTCAATAGTGTTTGTTTGTTTCTTTGCTTGTCAATAGCGTTTGTTTGTTTCTTTGCTTGTCAATAGCGTTTGTTTGTTTCTTTGCTTGTCAATAGCGTTTGTTTGTTTCTTTGCTTGTCAATAGCGTTTGTTTGTTTCTTTGCTTGTCAATAGCGTTTGTTTGTTTCTTTGCTTGTCAATAGTGTTTGTTTGTTTCTTTGCTTGTTAATAGTGTTCGTTTGTTAGTTTGCTTATTAATAGTGTATGTTTGTTTGTGTATTAATAGAGTTGGTTCGTTTGTTTTTTAATAGTGTTCGTTTGTTTATAATTGTGTTCGTTTGTTTATAATTGTGATCGTTTGTTTATAATTGTGTTCGTTTGTTTATAATTGTGTTCGTTTGTTTATAAACGTGTTTGTTTCTTTGCTTCTTAATAGTGTTTCTTTGTTTCTTTGCTTGTTAATAGTGTTTCTTTGTTTCTTTGCTTGTTAATAGTGCTTGTTTATTTATTAATGGTGCTTGTTTATTTATTAATGGTGCTTGTTTATTTATTAATGGTGCTTGTTTATTTATTAATGGTGCTTGTTTATTTATTAATGGTGTTTGTTTATTTATTAATGGTGTTTGTTTATTTATTAATGGTGTTTGTTTATTTATTAATGGTGTTTGTTTATTTATTAATGGTGTTTGTTTATTTATTGTGTTTATTTACTTATTTGTATTTATTTACTTATTTGTATTTATTTACTTATCTATACACTTATTTATTTATTTACTAATTACGTATTAGTGAGGAAAACGTTTTACCTTTGAATTAAAATATTAGTTTATATATGTCAAGTCCAGCATAATAATAGCGCATATATGATGGACAATAATAAAAAAATTAATATTATTATAATTATCTTTTTTATTGTAAATCGTTAATAATAATAATAATAATAATAATAATAATAATAATAATAATAATAATAATAATGGGATGTATCAAAAGATGTGAAGAATGTGATTAACTGGGGATCAAAATTAACTCAAAATGTAGTCAAGTAATAACAATGTTAAACGGCGTTTTGTAGCATAAAAACATATGAATGGATACCAAATTAGAAATTTATAAATCCATAATTCGTAGCAAGCTAACATGCGGTGCATAAACTTGGCAGTTAAATAAAAAAAATTGTTTTTAAGCTTACGTCTACTGAAATGGATTGTTTTTGACGCTCAATCAGATATTCTAAATTGGAAAAAATCAGAAATACAAATATCAGACAACAAATTAAAGTCTAAAATTCAATATTAGATTTTGTGAGATACAGACACTAGAATAGTATGGTCATACACGTAGGATGCCAAAGAAAATATTACCCAGACAAGCTTTGGAATGGATTCTACATGGAAAAGGAAAGAGAGGTCCACCTAGATTTAAATGGATGGATGATATAAAAAGAGGTATGGGAGAACTAAGTCTGGAAGAATTGGAATGTGAAGATAGAGAAGAATGGAGAAAGAAGATACAAATTGAAAAAGCTTTGGGCACAGGAAGATGTTTTATTAAATTGTAAACGTGTTTATAAATAAAACAATCATAATAATAAAAATAGTAATACTTCCATATAGATACGTTTTTTCTTTAAGAATGGACAGACAGAATAAAATAGAAAGTTTTCTAACAATTAAAAAAATACACATCTGGAATCGAACCTGTGACCTTTTGCATACAAATCAGGCCACCTAAGCATTGAGCTAAGAGTACGCTGACTAATTGCACTTGAAAGAATACTCTTCAAAGGAAGAAGGGAAACGTATTGTAGCTCTACTGTGCAATTAATTTACTCGTGTGAATCGCGCGTTGGAACTTATTCGAGATCAAGAGTCGACCCATTCTTTTTGTCGCTAAGTGTACTTTGCGAATGTGAGCAGTCTGGATGTAGCCTGGGCCACAGGTCAACTGAGTCCTATATTTTCTGTTTGGAAGGAGTTGTGATACTCGTAAGAAATATACGAGTAAACGTTAATATACCAAAAGAGAGGGAATGTAATGAAAATCTATTTTGATTTAGATCCTGTAGGATGTGCAGTGTATAGAAAATCTAGGAGTGGATATGTTTTCATACTGGTAGGTTCAGCAGTAACTTGGTTGTCGAAGGAGCAACACATCATAGCTGAATCTACGTGCGAGATTTTGTACCAATTTAAGACGCAGCTAGAGGAGCATTATGGTTATCATTAAAGTTATTGCAACTTATTGAATCTTATTTCTGTCCTCATCCATGCAATATTTGCTGTTACAATATGGGAGCAATTCCATGGCCCAAAGTGAAATGGTGTACGGGAGTTCAAAGCGTGTGCAAGTTCGATACTTGTATATAAAGAACAGTGTATCTGGAGATATTCTATATTTTAAATATGTTCTAAGTTCTGAGAATGTTGCAGATCTACTAACCAAAGGTCTATAATAGAGTCAAGAGGCAACATTTCACCAAAACAATGGGACTGTAACAAAAATTCATAATCAAGGGAGAATGTTGAATGAATCGTTTGGAGGAGTGATCATTAATTTATGTAGGTAGAGTTTTTTTTTTGTGTTTTGTTACATTATTGTTTTGTCCTCTGTGACAACATGCTTCTTGTATGTTTTCTTTTTGTCTTCATCATTGTTAAACAAATATAATGTCGGTGAAGTAAATTGAATAGCATACTGTTCATTATATGTGAGAATATCTTTAATAAATACTCACAAAATAAATAACCAAATATCACAATTCATCTCAAAATTTGTGATCTGATATACCTTACTATATATATATATATATATATATATATATGTATGTCGTCGATGAGATTTTCAAGCTTCTATTTTTTTTTTTAATTTTCCACGCTTCTCCGTCCTGTGCTTGTTCGTATATACGTCTTAATATATCAGAGTTGTTATTCTGATCTACATATCAATGTGTTGTTAATTTATAACGTAGAGAACAGAGAGTCTCTTTAAGACCACTTAGCACATACATTTAGTGCCTGGTATAGTCTGAGAGAAAAAATACGACGAGGAACAAATCCTACGGGAAGTAAGCCGTGGGTACCGAGTCCCAAGATTTTCGGGCTCGTAAAAGAGCCCCAAGCTTGAATTATTGGCTCGGAGTAAAAGCTTGAATTATTGCCTCGGAGTAAAATTTAATTGACTTTCTTCATCCAAGTAGTACTTCAGTTGTCTACTAGATGTTATTTCGAGACAATGTGTTCACTACATTGAATTTACCGACATATGATGGGAAGTAAGCGTAACAAAATTTACTTGATTAAGAAACTCCCATTAGTGAGCACCCATGTCCCAACGCGGGTCCTACGGGAATAATCACCATTCATCTTCTGAGAGCAGAAATAGTCGTCTGATAAACACGAGAGAAGTATAAAATTGAACTATTATTACGAAATATTTTAGTTTAGCACAAATTCAAACAAAAATGTCTGAATATACAACAGTCTATGTTAACATTAGCATAAACAAATTTCAAATATCTAAGTGCTGTCTCGGATCTTGCTCTGCCATTGAGTTAATCACCTACACGATGATATCATAGAAGTCCTGTGTGATTAAAAATGTACCCTTAGCGATAAAAAGAATGAGCGCTTCAAAAAGCAGAGTTCCTGTTATGGCCCACTGCGCATGCTCGAAAAGCCATAGCTGCGGTTCACGAGGTAACGCATTGTTAAATGTTTTAAGTACGCTGTATTTGGTTTTAACCGTCTTAAATAGTTAAAGAACAGTGAAGAAGACATATTTATAGATATTTACGAGTGTTCGACAAATTAAATATTACTCAAATTGCGATATTTTAAATAAAGTTAAACTCTCGCTCATAGTACAAAAGTAAACACGGCAATAGTATCCGGTGTTCGAGTAGCGTAGAACGTTAAATTACTTACAATAAAACGAAATATAGGCCTATGCAAAAGCCAGGCTTCGAATCCTCCAACAATTCCTATTTATTCATTTGTATTTTCGCAAAATACATCCTATAATATTTAATTTCTGCCACATAATCTACGTCCACTCTACACTAACTTAAGTATTATGCCAACCTTCGTAAACTCTAACACCATTTAGCTACCGGTATAAATTTAATTGTGTGTGCAGTGCTACGTTTTAATAATAATGCTATAAATTTATGTAATAAAATATAATATAGCTTCATATATTTACGAATTTATTTACTTATTACGTATAAGTCAGGAAAAAGTTTCATCCTTCAGTTAAAATAATTGGTTTATGTATGTCAAGTCCAGCATAATAATAGCCCATAGATGATTGACAATAATAATAATAATAATAATAATAATAATAATAATAATAATAATAATAATAATTATGATTATTATGATTATTATTATTATTATTATTATAACGGGATGTATCAAATGATGTAATTACCTGGGGATTACAATTAACTGAAAATGTGTCCAAGAAAAAAAAGATAAACATTTTAAAATGCTTTGGGCATAGGAAGATATTTTATTACACTGCAAACCTGTTTATAAATAATTAATTAAACAAATAAATAATGATATTCATAATAACAATAGTAATGCTTCCCAAATAGTTAGTACTTTTTTCTTTAAGAATGGACATACGGAATAAAATAGGAAGCATTTTTAACAATTAAAAAAATCTACCCCACTGGGATTCGAACCTGTAACCTCTTACATACGAATCAAGCCACTAACCACTGAGATAAGCTTTCGGCTTCCTTGTTGTGTTTAGAAAGAATGCTCTTGAAGGAAGAAGGGAAACGTATTGTAGCTCTACTGTGCTATTAGTTTACTTGTGTGAATCGCGGTAGAACTTGAAATATTCGAGATCAAGAGTCGGCCCATTCTTTTTGTCGCTAAGTGTACGTATCTGATCCAGTGTTAAGGAACCTCTCCCTGTAAGGACCGGGAGACGTACAATAATATAAATAAGGAGAGGTTCAACTACTAAGTCATAGATAAAGGAAGATAAGTTATAAACATTAAATTCATATGTAATGCTTTCCGAGACGATTGCACAGATCATTTTGATATATAGTTAATGCTTGTCAGTATTTATCTGTACTGATTAATCGTAAACAACTGATAAGTTGAAAGAATTTCGTTATACTGTAAGCTATAAACACAATATTCATATACAATTACTAGTCTACAAAGGTCGGAATAGGATAGAAGGGTTCGTTAGTGTAGCGAGCGGGAAAACATAAGACCAGATGTAGAGCATACAGACTGCAAAATATGAAAACTGGAATACGATACGCGAAATGAATTTTACACTTTTACTTCACACTGTATATTATCTGTCTTGCTTGACCTTGCAGTACACGCCTATCAAACAGCTAGTAGTCCCACACATCCTTATGTGCCAATCAAAGAGATGACTGGCCAGTATAGGGGTGACGTGTGTGTTCAGTGTATCGGGTCCCTCAACCGTTATAGTTGTTTTCTCAACTGATGACCACTATTTATCTTAATCATCCAAATTTCTCACGGTGCTGGGTGGACACCAGTACCATATATTGGACGAAATTCAATGAGGAATATTATTTTCCTAAGGATAATAATCGAACTACAAGCACCACTTGCGGTTTAAAGACGTTTGTATTGTTCCGGTTGAGCTGTTCTGCATTTTTTCCGATCTGCGGAAGATTGATGAAGTTTTTCCTCACCGTAAAACAAATGTCAGTTAACTTTATGGGCCAAATAGTCCCTGAATACCACCTGGTCATTATAATCACCGCATCATATACCCATTGTTAAGTATAGGCCAAAATATATGAGTGAATAGTGTGCCTTGTCTTAAAGGTTCGTGTTGTCTCGGAGCTGGCCCTGATATTGAACTGATCATTCATCCAGGAGGCCCTCCATGTCCTTGTGAGGTCAAAAACTTGTGTGTTCAGAATCCTCTTCCGACAGGTCGGATCGCTGTAAGGCCCGTGTGGTGTAGTGGCCCTGTACCAGCGCCGCGAGAGAGCGCAGCGAGAGACAACGAGAGACTAGCAAGAGAGCGAGACAAGAGCGAGAGAAAGAGAGAGAGCAACGAGAGAGAGAAATAGAGAGAGAAAGCTATCTAGACAAGAGAGAGATAACAAGATATGAGATACATAGACTAGCTAAAGAAGAGCTCTCGCTCGCCCCTCGCTCTCTCTCTCCTCTCTCCCTCTCTCTGCGCTCCTCTCTCTCTCTCTCCCTCTCATAGAGAAGCTGCACCTCTCTCTCTAGCCGTCCGAGCGCTCTGCTCTTCCTCTCTCGCGATCTTCCCTCTCTCTCTCTCTCCTACTCTCTCTCTCTCTCCTCTCTCCGTCTGCTTCTCTCTCTCTATATTCCTCTCTCTCTCTCTTCTCCCTCTCTCTCTCTCTTCCTCCCTCCCTCTCTCTCTCTCTTCCCCCTCTCTCTCTCTTCCTCTTCTCTCTGCCTTCTCTCTCTCTCTTCCTCTCTCTCTCTCTCTTCCTCTCTCGTCTCTTCTCTTACCTCTCTCTCATCTTTCATCGTCTTCGCTCTCTCTCGCTCTCTGGCTCCTTCACTCCCATCGTATGTGGCTCTCTCTCCTCTCTTCCGTCCTCTCTCTCTCTCTTCGGTCCTATATCATCTCGCAGGGCGAAGCTCCTTCCTTAGCTCTTCACCCTGGCACATCATCAACTTGATGAAATGGTGTTAAGGTAACGAAAACTTGATCAAATTATTTCTGATCACGAGTTAGGCCTATATTAGTAAATTAATTATTATAATGGGGTTCCAGACAATAACACGAATTGAAGTAAGTTATACATCACTGCAATCGCTATTACAACTAAATGTGGTGTATGGAAATTTCACCTCTCTTCATCAAGTAGTTTTTTTGAGTGAAATTTAAAAATGCAAAAAAAAATACAACTTCCGATAATGGGCCGAGCGTTACCGAAGAATTCCGAGAATCTCCGTGACATGACGATTAAAAAGCATTAATATCTATATGATAGAAACATAATGTGTGTTTTGCTTCGTTTTTATTTCGAAATGTACATTTAATTAATGCAAAGAATATTCTATAAAAAAGTTGGAGCTATTTTCGGAAATATTAGCGTATTGCAGCTAAATATAAACATATATGGCAAAATACATTGATCTAGGCATTTCTTTAAAAGAGCATATGTTTGTGTCTTAATACGTTATTATCTGATTTTAATTTTTTCTGCTATCTTCAAATATTTAAAACCACCAAACCGGAAGAAGGGTTTATGCAGACATTTAATTTTTACAGATAGGTCTATTTATTTGAAGCAGTGCGTAACAGTATAAGTCGCCGTAGCATTGCGAAACAACCAACTCCATTTACTTTTAGAGTGGAAAATTGTCAACAGAGAACAGGTGGAAACAAGTGAGTACGGAGCTTCAACTGTATTCTTTCGAAATATATTATATATATTATATAGGTGTTTCAGAAGTGATGGTCAAAAATTCACACATGGAAAGTCTAGGCCAAAAGGAGCTAAACAGCTCCAAAAACATGGGTCCGCAAATCAACCGTTGTCCCAATAATTCAATTGGAAACCAACTCTAAACGCCCCTGAATAATTACGTTGATATCTCAAGGTTTGGGATCGACTACCAGTTTGTTGACGCATGCGCAACAACTTGTCTTTCTCCCGTAAGTGAACTGGCCTACGGGCCTCACAAATAATTACGAAAGTAAAGGCACCATGGACAGAGGTTACACCAATGTAGAGTACGCTGACATGCACTTCATGCATGCCCTTGAGGCTGTACGATTGATTAAGATTTCCTCGTCTCAGGCAGCCCGACAGGCGTACATTTATCAGGTTATATCAGCGTCTTAGAAAAACTGGGAGTTTCGCACACCATGTACGGGAAGGTAGCAGACCCGGATCCGTAATATCTAATGTTGAGGACAGGGTGTTACACAGTGTACACGAAAGTCCATGTACTTCAACAAGGACGATTACTACCCAGTAGCGTGCCCTGAGTCATAGAAGTGTGTGACGGATTTTACATGGAGAATTACTGTATCCGCATCATCTTCAGCGAGTGCAAGCTCTCAACAATGCTGACTTCCCTCCTAGAGAAAATTTCTGCCAATGGATTGCAACAACCGTGTACCGTGAACTCCCTGTTTGTAAGCAGTATTCTGTTCATGGATGAAGCTGAGTTTACCCGTGACGGTATTTTTAACTTCCAATGTCACATTTGGGCCGATGTCAATCCTAATGCAACACACGTGCCACGACATCAGCAGCGTTTTTCGTTGAAAGTCTGGGCAGGACTGCTCGGAGACCACATAATTGAACCATACTTCCTA
>JASPKZ010008154.1:32500-375192 GCA_030220185.1 Diploptera punctata
AAGGATGATGATAATGAAGATGTTGGCCATATGATTTCGGGGACCGTTTGGGCCTTAAAGTTTTCCTGACATTTGTCTTACAAGTGAGGATAAACCCCGATAAAAACCTCACCCAGAAAAACTGCGCCGACCGGGGATCGAACCCGGGCCCGATGCGTGACAAGGCAGCACGCTACCTCGAGACCACAGCGATGTCGAAAACTACCGACAACGGAGGTTAGGTGGTATATTGAGATATGTTGACGATTTTTGATAAGATACCGATGTCCGGAAATTATGCGTTTTTACACTATGAGTAACTAACTTTTCAAGAGTTCCGTTAGTTGGATTTCAAGTCTCAATTCTTGACAATACTGTCACAGTCACATCAAGTTTTCAAAATATCCACCTCCCATCTCATTGCAGAGCGTGCATCAGCGGTGTAGTGATTGGCGCATACGTTCAAATGCGTCTGGCCTCCTTTGATTTATTCCTGCAGCAGCGTGGATTCGGGTTATAAGATCAATACCTGACTCTATGGAGTCTGATAAACAGACTGTTCAATGTCGCCCCACAAAAAGTAGTCACAGTCACATCAAGTTTTCAAAATATCCACCTCCCATCTCTTTGCAGAGCGTACATCAGCGGTGTAGTGATTGGCGCATACGTTCAAATGCGTCTGGCCTCCTTTGATTTATTCCTGCAGCAGCGTGGATTCGGGTTATAATATCCATAGCTGACTCTATGGAGTCTGATAAACAGACTGTTTCATGTCGTCCCACAAAAAGTAGTCGAGAGGATTAAGAACAGGTGATTTCAGAGGCCATGGGACTGGTCCCCCTCTGCTAATCCATCGACCTGGATACGTGGTATCCAAATGTCTTCTCACATTGGCATCGAAGTGAGCTCCGTCGTTTTGCAGTCACATTGCATTGCGAAGCCACAACGGCACTTCTACAAGTAGTGTCGGTAAAACTTCCACTACAAATTTGTGGTATCGAATTACATTTAAGCGAAGTTGCAAAATATATGGTTGCAATCAAATTGTTACCAATTGTCCCAGCCCAGATGTTTACCTGGAATCTTTTCTAGTAGCAGCGTACAACTTTCCCCTTAGGATATTTATCCGCCCACAGTTGAGAATTATTGAGATTAATGAATGTACAGTGCAGTAAAAGAAATAATTGCTTCTACGCTTCTGCGCATGCGTAAAACGTTTGCAGGCGCATATTGTCGACCAGTCGTTCTTTCACGTACCACAGGTTTCTTACCTGTGAGGTGTTATCAAGTAATGATTTTTCAATTCCTTCGAATTAACACTGATGTTGAGACATAATAAACTAGCATCATTTCCGGGCATTGGTACCGTATTAAAAAATAATAAACATATCTCAATATACTGCCTCACCTTCGTTGTCGGAGTTTTTTTCAACATTCTGTGTATATACTTTATTTATTTACTTATTATTTTCAAAGAAGAATCTTCCAGCATAAAAACAATTATATTTGAATTCTGTGAATTCATTAATACTGGCATGAAATTTCATTCTAAATCTTGTCTCATATCATGACACTAAAATATTAACCGAATTAAATCAATCACAAGAATGAGTGTGAGACAATAGGTCAGTGCAATTGAAGTTAACAATGAATACTAATTAATAATTTTACGTAACATGTAAAATGACAAAGAATAAGGTGGGAGAACAATATTAACTATGATTTGAGGGAAGTAGATTATACAGGGAATGATTGGAAAGCAATAGCTCAGGATAGGGATGTATGGAGAACTTATGTCCGCGCGGCCATGAACCTTCGGGTTCGATAGTGCCAGTGAGTAAGTAAGTAAGTAAGTAAGTAAGTAAGTAAGTAAGTAAGTAAGTAAGTAAGTAAGTAAGTAAGTAAGTAAGTAAGTAAGTAAGTAAAATGATATAAAATTACGACAAATGACTTTTCTATTTCTATAGAAATACATAATTTAGATAATCAATTGAGTTGGTGTTTACTTGATGAAAATCCATATTTATTAATTAAATAAAAATAAAACGTAGTTTTATTAGATTTTCATATTTATTATATAATTCAGTGACAGCTGTTTCGGTACACTGTACCTTCTTCAGACATGTTAACAAATTATATAATAAATATGAAAATCAAATAAAACTACGTTTTATTTTTAATTAATTAATACATAATTTAGAAATTATATAATTGTGTACTTTTGAAAACGATTGTTGTGTTGTATGTGAAATGCCCTGGAGATTATGGCGGGTAGCTATAAGCAAAACTTTTCTTCGTGCTTTTTCCCCTTGGAAGACGTATGAATCTATTGTTTGGGTGTTTAGTGTTTGTGGATAATCATCCAGTACCAAACAGGTTTTGTGCTGTCGTTTTCCCCTCTCAGCAGACATTTATCAAGTAATGTCAAGTAAAACTTCTTGAACAACCTATTCACTAATATATTTTCACACAGCACTTGCACAAGCAACATCATCTCAAACACTAAACCTGAATCAACGCTGTTTGTTATGTTTAGGACGTGTGAATCGTAACGTCATAGGATCGTCTGCTGTAATTAAAATGGTGGTGGGTGTTGATTTGAAAACCTAAATTTTAAACTCGTTCTTTTGGATAACTACTTGTCAGAGAAACTTAAGATTTACGCCACACTTCTTTATTTTTTGTGCTCTTTCAGGAAATATGCTTATTATTATTATTATTATTATTATTTTTTTTTTTTTTTCATACGGAGCCCCATAGCAATATACCAAAACTTCTTTACTACTTGCAAATTAAGAGAGGACTCACTGATTGAGTTTACTTATTCTATATTTTTCATCTATATTATTACCCTTCCGATTTCCTTCCTACTGTCACTGGCTTACAAGGGAACCATCCAGACTGAAATATCGATAGGTATAGGATCAAGTCTACACACTTACATAATTATAGCGGCGGAAACTATAAACAGGAGGCGTGGGAATTTCTCGATATAATCAACGTGGGCCAGATATAAAATGGCGTTATTTCAAAGGAAAGTTTTCTTTTCGCACTTACAATGAGTGTCAAAACGCCTGCCGTAGCGTATTTGGTTAAGTCAATACATTACATGCCTGAATATCGAAAGGTTCGAGTCCCGGTGGATCAGAATTTTTTAAAGCAGCCTAAAAGCCTTCTGGCGGTACCATGGCTCTGAGGTCAACTCAGCTTCTAATAGAAATGAGTATCAGATGTATGTTCTGGATGTAGAGGCGGCTGTCCCGCAGGGCTGACATTTCTTAAGATTGTCAAAAAATGTGAGCCTTAAGGCACCCTGACTACTCCAATCGCTTCGTCAGCACTTTTGTGGGATCACTTTACCTCTACTTAAGTGAGTGTCAAAAATATTTGTAAACTTGAACTTTTAAAACTAAATTATCTATTACTACGGTCATTTGTTTTACAATTCCATTGACAACAATAAATAGTATAAATCGGTTTCTGGAGTGAAATATATTAGCTAATAATTTCATAAATGACCAATCACAGCCCTTCAATATGTCAGAATTTCATAAGTATTCATAAAGAAATAAGGATTGTTAATTTATTAACAAAACTAAACACAATTAGTATAAGCATTGGTGGTGTAGGAGTAAAGTTCCTTGCCTCCGGTCCCGAGCCTGGCGGGTTTAAACCCAGTCGAGATCGATGAATATTTTAGGATATAAAATTCACGGGAGAGAATTTAAGCCTAGGATTTGAGTGTGAAGACATTAAGGCTCGTAAAAGAACCTCAAGACAAAATTAGTGCTTCTGAGGAAAATTTAATCTGCCTTTCCCATCCACATATTACTTTAATTACCTACTAGGAGCCTTTTTCAGATGATTGGCAAACCTCTTGTCACATGCCAATATCTGTAGGGATATAAGCGTATTAAATTAGCTTGGTTCAATAACTCCCGTAAGGGAGCATCCTTGTTTCTTGTGAAGATGTACGGGTGGGTATATAGGCTTACCAACATATTTAGTACTTAATCGGGTAGCATTTCCTTGGTATTTCATCTTCCAAATCTAGTCTGTGGGGCATTGATTTTACAACTTATAAGTGACTTTCTCGTTTCTCATTCCATTACTCAATAAAAACAACTTTTAGATAGGCATATTATTTGAATGTCTTCTTAAAATTCTCTTGTCAAGGTATTCTCATAAGGTTTGAATTAGATTTATGCCAGGGCCATGGAGAAACTGGCAGATATTTTGAAGGGTGAATATTATCTACAGCCTCGTATATGTTTAGTATTATTTTCCTGCATACACATGGAAATGTTCGACTCCGTGGCGCAGATCGTTAGACTTTCGCCCTCCATATCTGGTTTATCGACTTCACGTTTCGATCACTACGTGGGATTCGTGGTGGAAGACTGGAAGCCCAAATTTCATTCCCCAACTTCTCCATACTCTTCTATTTCGTTCCATTTAATTTAAGATGTCCCTGTGATGGTTCTACAAAGCCTGGTCAGTCGGTATCCATTTGTGTCACAGACCTTGAATATAATAGGGGCTTCAACTCGTCACTCCGGACATGGGTACAGGTGTCATTATTTTTAAATATGTAATTGTCTGTAAACAATTTTATCGGAACTTGGATCCTTAAAACATCAATATACAGGAGAGAACAGAACACTGACAGCTTTCACAATTTGTTGAGGGATTTTAGCTGAATCCTCGTCTCCGATAACTTATATCAGAATAATGGGTTGGGTACGTAGCTTGTTCTTTGAATCGTGATAAGATTGATTTTTATAAATCACAAAGAAAAATAAAAAATTAACAACCATTGACACTTGAAATATATATTGAAAATCAAACTGCAATTCAATTAGGCCTAAATAAAAATATATATGAATAATGAAACAAACCAAGGTATCATGTTTGATTGTCGTTTAAATAATTATGAATTTTTGATGATCGTCATAATACATCCATTTCAATGGATAACAATTTATTTTTTATACTTGTTCAAAATCGAAGTTTCTGCTGCATATATCATTGTACTGCGTAGTAGGCTTACTGATTTACTGTATAGGCCTACTGTATATAACTTAATTTATTTTATTTTATTTTATTTATTATTGCTAATACAAGAGAAGCCCACATAGTCTTGTTTTATCTTCATATTCTTTTTTTGGTATAATTTTCTAAATATCATTGGTTAATAATTTGGAAGCCCAAATGTTTATATTACGTAATTACACTGTTTATTTTAACATTTCCTTCATCTGTTTCTAAATCTCAGTTTTCATTTTATAATGACGTAAATGTTTAATTTTGTCTTATTCATACACGTTTAACATGCAGATCATATCGCATCATAATCTTTAGGCTTAAAAATTACTATGTGTGTTTTTATCAGGAATAATGTGTTTTTTTAAACAAGGCATATATGGTACTTATTGTTATAACTTATAATGGTCAGATAGTGTTCGGTGACTACTTGGACTTTAACGTTTTCTGTCATCTGTATTATAGATAAAGAAAATTTTCGATAAAAACCTGGAAACTTGTCCCGACGGGGATCAAACAAGCGCCTGCTGCGATTGAGACAACTATGTTACCTTAAACCACAGCAACAGGATGATATAAAAATGTTTATCAACATATTTATCCCGATCCATAATTCCATCCAAGTATATTCAATGTGCCAACGTCTGCTGCATTCGTAACAACACTGGTTTCCTTCCGCATTGCATTGTAGTAAGTTTGCTGAGGCGGACTAGTAGTTATGTTCTTTACCTCTGATCCCGAGGGTCGTGGGTTCAAACCCGTCCGGGGTCGATCGATATTTTTGAAATGGAAAAACCCAGGGAACAAGTCCCTCCGGGAGGGACTTTACGCCATGGGTCCCGAGTCTGAAGATTTCAGGCCCTTAAAAGATCCTTAAGCCTGAATAAAGAGGCCTTTAATCAAAATTTACCGAATTTTCCCGTCCTAGTAAAAACTTGTTTTCCTAGATCTCACTATTAAGTGGAACGCTGACCCCGGGTCACTCAATAACTTCTATCCGAAAACAAGTGTAACTTAGTATGGTTGAATTTCTCGCAAATAGGGGGAGACCGCCTAAGTCTCGTTGGGAAAAAATGCTTAAATATAAATTGTGCCGTTCAAACTTATATTTTTTTTCGTTTATCGCCACAGTGATAAATGGAAGTACCGTAAGCATTCATGTTTCTGCTATACAAAATAATCTAACTCACTGGCACTATCAAACCCATAAGTTCATGGCCGCGCGGATATAAGTTCTCCATACATCCCTATCGTGACCAAATGTTTTCCAATCATCACATGTATAATCTACTTTCCTCAAATCATGATTGATATTATACCTCCACCTCGTTCTCGGACTTTTCCATCAGGTTTTCCTACAATAAGTTTCCATGCCCCTCTTTCATTCCCATTCGTGTCACATGTCATGCCAATCGCAGTCTACGTGACTTATGTGATCTTATTTCTTCTGGTTTCCTATAAAGATCATATAGCTAACTGTTATGTAGTGTACTCCATTCGCCTGTCTGTTGGTCTATCATTGTTCCAAAATTTTTCCTATGAACTTTATTCTCAAGTGCAAGTAATATTTTCTCCTCTCTTAAACTAAGAGCCCATGTTTCGCGTCCATACAATATAACTGGGAGAATAACAGTTTTATATTTTTTTCAATTTAACTTTTTTTAGAGAGAAGTTAGGACGACTTAGTTTAATATCTTTTTGGATCTCTCCTATATGTAATTATTTTTCCTTTTAATTGAATTCATTCACTTCTCAAAAATTTCCATCATTTTCATTGAATGTCAATTTCCTTTTTATATGGTATTTCTATTCGTAACCATATATTTAGTTTGATTGATGTTTATTTCCAGTCTCAATTTCTTAGAGTCAGTGGGCAGCTTGTGGCTTTGAAGTTAGGTGAAGAGCTAATAAGAAAAATTATTATTACACATGCTCATCTTAATTATTATGAAGCTTATTTATTTATTTATTTTATATAAAATCAAATCTGCAGTCATTTAATGCTGAAAACTTGTTGGAGATATCATCATGTAATGGGCGAGTCTTCGTTAACTGCAGTAGAAATTATTTTTTGGATTGTAATATTCCCCAAAGAAAAAAGCTCTCTTCTGAAATTGAATATCTGAGGTACGTTTTTTACACAGTTTTAGTTATTCTTCCACATATTTGTAGAGAGTTAGCAGGACGCCCATAATTAAAACTTCCTTTTTATCTTCATCTTTCCAAAGTGAAAAATGGTGTTTCAAATAAAACACACTATATCATAAAGATAATGCATATTTAAACTACCACAACAATATCCGAATAGCACGATACAAAAGAATTTCATACACAAACCCTTGAAGTAGACGGCTATTTCTTTTTCGGCTACTTCACTTGTATGATTTTGTAAAGCTATTCTTCAGCGAATGACATCACGGTTGTCATGGTGACCAGCGAGGTAAACTCCACCCCCAGATGTAGGAGCAAAAATCCTTCACTTCAGTACTAACGTAGGCCAGAATGCCACCGCGTGGGGCGGGAGCTCTGTGTCAAAGATGAGTCCCGCGTCGAACAATAATAGAAAAATGTTTCTACTAAAAATCAACATTACTGACAAGAAAAATAAAGTTTAAAATTAATTCTGGTAAAAATAAAATTAATTGGCACTTCACCTACTACCCCTGAATAGACGTCCCTGCTTAGTGTTACTAAAATGAGTGTACGTATCTCCTCGCCATCGCCTAATAATACATCAGCATAAAATAACAGCTTATTAATACCATTGAGATGTACGCCTTCTTCATCCTCAAAATTTGATGCATGTAGTAGCAGAATATTGTATAGTTGAAGAGATAGGGCATCTCCTTACTTTAACCCATTGTATATTTCATATGTATCCGAAAACGGTTTGCTTACACGTACCGTACTATTTTATGCCATTTAGACAAATTCTTAACTCCAGCAGTATACTATATAACTTCTCCATCTTAATTGAATCTTACGTTTTTTTTTTCAAGTCTACATATAGTTGATGCACAGTACCATTATAAGTAAAGTAAAGTGATCCCACAACAGGCCCGGAGGCCCTTGGGGTAGTAAGAGGTTAAGGCTCCCACTTTTTCTAGACAATCGGCACTTTTATGTCAGCCGGTTTGTCAGCCCTGCCTGACGGCCGCCTTTACCCCCAGAACAAGCGTCTGGTACTTATTTCCGTTAGAGGCTGAGTCGACCCCAGGGCCATAGTGCCGCCAGAGCGTTTGGGTCAGTTTAAAAATCCTGACCCCAACGGGACCTGAACCTTCGACCCTCCGGCTTGTAGCTCAGTGCCTTAACCACTACGCTACGGCGAGCCCCACAGTACCATTATATTCCCATTTATTTTCTAAAATCTGACTTATACTAAAGATCTGATCTATTGCAGAATGTTTCTTTTAAAACCATATTGATGATCACCTATTACATCTTCAGTATAGGAAGTAGACGTCTGGACACTACGTTAATATATTTGTTAGAAGTTTAAAGTAATGAGATGCCCCTGTAGTTATTACAATCAGTTTTTTATCCATGTTTTAGATTGATACGATAATCTATTCTTTTCATTCATCTAGTAGATCCTCTATTTCCCAAATCTTACTGAGCAACCGACGTATATTGTCAATCATTTTTTCTCCCCCAGATTTTATCAGTTCTGCTGGGATCCAATCTGAACCTTATGCTTTATATATATTTAATGATATGTAAATTATAGGTATCCATACTCAAAATGCGGTAAATTAATAGGCAGAACATAGCATTACAGGATTCTGTGCTGCAGTGATCCCACTAAAACCCTTAGGAGGCCTTTAAATTAGTAGTAGGTTAAGGCTTGCACATTTCTACACA
Organism: Diploptera punctata; assembly: GCA_030220185.1. NCBI lineage: Eukaryota > Metazoa > Arthropoda > Insecta > Blattodea > Blaberidae > Diploptera > Diploptera punctata. Next base: position 41,387 of record JASPKZ010008154.1, read on the forward strand.
ATCAGCAGGAGATATGGCACTACTTAACGGCTAATTTTACCACCAGAAATAGCATCTGATACTCATTTCCTTTAGATACTGAGTCGATCCCAGGCCAATGTATTGCCAGAAAGTTTAGGTCAGTATAAAAATCCTAACTCCACCAGAACTCAAACCTCCGACCATCCAGCTTATAGTGTGTAGCTTTAATCAATTACGCTATGATTTCGTCTACATAAATTAATTACCGGTATGATATTCAAGCTATATAGGCCTACACAAAACCCATGTTTCAAGAAATGGTGAGAAAAGAAGAATATGCAGGTTTTCTGGTGTATTTCAGTAGGATTTAAAACATATTGTGAAGAGTTTTCAAATTTTTATGATGGCAAATCTTGCTGGACAGTAGCGACATTCAGTGTTAGCATTAACTAACGTTCCCTGTACCTCCAAAGAAATCAGAGTGCGTTAAATGATGAGTGAAATTAAATTAACCCACGTAAACGTGAGCGAGCAATGGTTATTCTACCTTCACTAGTGAACATCATCATCTACAGATAATTTTAGAGGAATTAAACCCAACGGGTACAACTGCACACACCCACTCCCAAGGTCGAGATTTAAAAATCCCTTACCCCGCCGGGAATCGAACCCGGGTCGCCGGAGTAGAAGGTAGAGACTCTACCGACTACGCCACAGCGACGGATTCGTCTACAGATAATGAATCTGTAAACATTTTATTTCATTCTTCATTTCTTCCAAAGTATGGGGGGTTTTCCGGCAAATTTTGCCCATTAGTTCAAAATCTAAGCAGTCTGATCATTTTATAAGCCGACCCTATGGATATTTTCGTTTCTTGTGCTTGACTATTCACAGATTTTTTTTTACTATGTCCGAATATCTCGAAGTTCATCTTAATTAAAAATGTGATTTCCGTCTCTCTCCGTTCATCACTAACTGAACCCCTTGACTTTTCTTTTCCCTCAGCCTCCAAACGAAAGATTTGTAGGTATTCTAGCATCAGGAAATTCAAAAGCAATACTCCGAACGCGTAAAGGTGGTTTTCTTTTCATTACATCTACCAAATAAATTCGATTTTCAACCGTATACTTAATTTATAAATCAGTTAACTAATACAAACAGAATGATCACACACAATTCTCAAAAGTAACCGAACTGTGTAAATTATTGGCAGAGGAGTAGGTCCCTGTATAATGATTAATACGGGGCGTTTATAACATTCAGTGTCTTTGTGCTACAGTGTGGGCGGGTGGAGTTATTCGGCCCGGCGCGGCGCGGAGCATCGTTGTGCACTGATTTCAAGTTTGTGTGTAACTTGAAGATTCCGTACAATGGGAAAGATGTTTGAAAACCTGACAACTGCCTTCTTATTAACATTTCATACACCATCGATTTGTGTGTCTCCATACGGAGGAAAATAGAAGTGCGAGATCCATTGAACGCGCTGGCCACTCTGAAACTCCCCCTCTGATAAAAAAAAAATGTCATGCACCATTTTATTTAATTTATCGAAGTTGATAATCACTTTCTATAGTTAATCAGTTACGAGTTCACGAGAATCCTACTACATTGTATTTTGGTTTAACCTCTCACCTTAGAGGTACTTTTTTACATGCCACACGATATCCCACAGTGGCACGACCGGTCGGAAGAAGGATTTTAAACTATGGAATACACACATTTTTTGACCACACAAAGACATGGAGGTTTTACCCAAATGAGTATCAGCTCAATGTCTCCTCCGAGACAACACAATATTAAAACGAAACAAACAAATACACACATGAACGCACACACAATCATACTGGACATGGCGAATGTGACAATGAATATTGTGATGGCCAGGTGATATTCGGGGATGGTTTGAGCATAAAAGTTTCCTGACAATTGTCTTATAGGTGAGGAAAAATAAAAAAAAAAAACATCACCCAGAAAACTTGTCCCGGCCGGGTATCAAATCCGGGCCCACTGCGTTCGAGGCAGAGCCGCTACCCCGAGACTACACGGTAGACCAAAATTGTATGAGTATAGAAATAAAACAGTTTACGAAAATTTACCTCATATTTATTCATCTTTCAAGATTTTGTAGTTCTTGAAATAACCATTTCTGATCTGCGCAGCGCTAAGAATCTCACAATATTCAGTTTCAAACCTTCTACAATAACATCTGCTTTAACACAAGAAGTCTTGAAACATTATTAATGCGAAGTAGCAATATTTAATACATGTATTTATTATTATTAAATTTCCAAATATTTTGAAACCCTATTTCGCCACAAAGGCATATTAGGGTTGTATGAATAGATATGTATAGTTGATTTGATAACTGTCATTTTCCTATCTATGAACCCTAGGGACATAATTTATGCCGAGAAGACTGTAGGGAAATTGCAATTCATGATGTGAGATAGGCTTATGTGTTTGGTAGGGATTACCACGAGAATAATAAAGGTAATTGTGCGAAGGATGGAACACAGACCAAGGACACTTCTTTCAGTTGTTCGAAAATTGTGATTCATGCTGCATCATAATGTATAATTTGCATTACTGAGTTTTGTGACACCTGGGGCAAGTTCAATGCCGCCCTCGTATAATTCTGTCATTGATATAATGCATCTATATAGGTTATGTAATGAATATAACATGTTCATACCATCTTATTCATACCTCCCTCCGATACAATTAATTTACTGTTCATGTACACAGTAGGTAAAATGCACTGCGTTACGAATTTGGAATATTAGAGGAGAGGTAAAATTATGTTTTCCGTTTCATCATAATCATCATCATCCGGTATCATGGTAGCTGCCGCCGCCTTCCGGAAACCAAACGCCATTCCTCTCTATCCATCCATTGATCTTCCTCCATTCCTCTGATATTCATAGCTGCTTGTACCCCTTCTATCCAAGTTTTCTTCGGTCTTCCTCCTTTCCATTGGGGTCCATTCCATAACAATTTTTGGCAATCTTTGCTCTGGCATTCGTTTGACATGACCATACCACTGCAATCTTTTCTTTTCTATGATGTCTATGATGTCCGGCTCCTCTTGTACACCCATAATTTCCCTTATTTCTTTATTTCGTATTCTATCCATTCTAGATTTTCCAGCTGATCTTCTTAAAACATCCATTTCTGTACTTAAAATTCTTTTCATTTCCCTGGTAGGAATTTGCCAGACTTCAGCACCATATGTTAAAATGCTCTGAATTATGGTTTGATATATTTGTAATTTTCTATTTTTTGTAAGATTTTTGCTCCACCAAACAGAGTTTAAAGCATTTCTGTTTCACTTACATTAATTAAAAAATATGCACAATATTCCGATTGAGGGTCTTTCCACTTTTCAGCGGTTGCCCTTTTACCAGCCGGCTGCTGGCCCTTCACATCCACATGTGTCAATCACAGAGGTAGATGATCAACAGCCAGTGTAGGGGTGACATGTGGTTAGAATGTCGAGTCCCCCAGCCGTTATAGCTGGTTCCTCAACCTGGAGCCGCTACTTATTGTAGCTACCCAATTGCCTCACGATGCTGGGTGGGCACCGGTCCCATACTGGCCGAAATACCATGAGAAAATTTCTTCCCCCATGGAGACTCGAACCAGCGCAAGTCCCGTAGCTCTGCGCCAAGGATTCCTACCTTAACCGCTCGGCTACGGCGCGGGACAATATGCACAATATACATTCGCAAAATAAAACAAACATGCATGTTTTACTGTTACTAATTACTAGAGGCCACATGTTAGGCACTTAAAAATTAAAAATAGGCAATCAAAAAAAGAGGCACTAAAATCATTAATATAGGCACTAAAAAATTAAAAATAGGCTCTCACAAAAAATGGACAACAACATAACTTTTTACAGTCTTACGTTAAGAATATAAACATATGCTATCAATAGCATGCGTAGATATCAGAGATACTTTTGTAATTTGTTTTGCCTTTTTTACAAAGAGCAGATCCGTCACGAAAATATTTCCGCATCAAATTCTTTAACGAAATTGGCCAGTTTGTCTTTTACCGTTGTCCGCTATTTATGTATCTTAAAAAAAACTGTTCTAACGGTGTAAAAAAAGCCACATACACTTGCCGCTCCTATCTGTGAATGAGGACTGCAGACTGAATTCAGTGTTACCAAGATCAAACATAATATTGCCAGTCACCTAAAGGTTTCAGCACCAGGTGTGAGACAGAAAAAGAAATCTTGTGCCATCTGCCCTCTTCGTCACTCGGCAATGTTTGTATCGAAAAGAAGCAAAGAACTTTTCTCAAAGCCTTAAAGCGCGCTGCGCGCGCGCACCGTGTTCATCAGATTTGTACGGGTTTTTAAGGTGCGCGCGCGCTGCGCGCACATGCGACGCACCACGATCCACTAATTGTCGGTTTTTTCCACGAATACTTTGATGGTTCGCTGTTTAGATTTGGATGGGTACGTGAGAGGTTCGTTGTTTTCGGCGCGCACCTTATTATTATTATTATTATTATTATTATTATTATTATTATTATTATTATTATTATTATTATTATTTGAATAAGGAGTGGTCAGAGGGAAACATGTTAAAACTTATTGATCTTTATAGAAACAAGCAATTATTGTGGGATCCTCAACATAAGGATCATTTTAAAAAATCATTGAAAAGAGATGCCTGGAGGGAAATAGATAAAATGGATATATCTCCGGATACATGCAGGAAGAAGATAATTACTTTACCTTCTTCCTACCGGCGAGAAAAAGTAAAATAAAAAGCAGCCTAGGTACAGGAAAAGGTAAGTTGTAATATAATATATTTTTCAATGCTTCATTATTATAATTCGTAAATACAATTGGACGACGTTATGCATTAACCGACTAAGCGCCATTTAAAAAAGTGTTTTATATCATCTGTTGCAGTGGCTCAAGAAGTATAAACTTTTAGCGCCAAATCTGTATATATAGCTTTATTATTAAATATAAATATAAATGCCATCAGTCCTATTAGAGATTCTGTGGTTTGCAACAAAGATATATGAAATTAGTTCTTCATAAATACTAATCCAAATTTTGTATCCTGCAGTTTAGCGCCAAATATTCCCGCTGTTATATTGTTGATACATAACTTAGTATTGTTGGTTTGGCGCTACAATAAATGGTGAAGATCGTCAGGTCAGTGTGCACGTTGATGTCTATCGATATTTTTTACTCTAAGGAATAAAAATTATCATTTCACAATATTGTACAGCATGCCTGTTTTTTTTCAATGTTATGTTTTTTTTCGTGTGTAGGGCCTACTAAACAATTTAATTTCATACTGATATGTTTGAAGTATCACAAAAGAATACAATATATAAACACATACCAGTAATAAGCGTATTGTGTAAGGTGACCAGACATCCCGACTTTGGTGGGACAGTCCCGATTTTTAACAATTTGTCCCGCGGCATTTAAAAAATAAGTCCCGATTTTTGGGAAAGAATGCACGACAAGCAAGGGAACGGCGGGAGAACGGAAAGGGAATATACGGTTTTCGGCGCCCATGTAGGTATTTCGCCAGGATAGAGTTTTATATTATTTTTGTTGATTTTATAATGTTAAACTTTAATAATAACAAATCATTGTTGAGAACTGCATATCAAAGTTTACATTGTTGATTCGACCAGAATTGTTTGGTAAATAAAGTGTGGACATAAAAAAAATCACAATTGAGTGTTGAGACTTTGAAAGTTATTTTATGTGTGAAATATAATTTAACAAGTTCTTGTGAAAACATTCATCACCTTTTAAACAACGACAGCAATCTACTTAAAAAATTCACTCAAATGAGAAATATGCCAAAGAATAAAATAACACTGGTACTATAAATAATTTTGTAATGTATTACATTTGTAAATTGTACTTATGTTGATATTAAAATTAATATATTATAATACTATTTCTGCGTTCTATAAAAAAAATGTTGTTGCTCCATAGAGTATCTTTACATTTATAATTTATAGGCCTAGAATCAAATAAGACCAACATATGTTTTCATATTTCACAATATTTTGGCGAAATGTTCATATTTCAGTAAAATTTTAATATTCCTTCATATTTTTCAATTTTTGAAAATAAAATTTCAAATTGGTTAAAAACATTTTTGAAGTGATTGTAGTTTTGAAATTATTTGACAATGTAATATGGTATACAGGTAAAAATACCTGAGTATCCCATCTAGAACAAAATAAATAGTTTTGATAAAAGAAATTAATTGAATAAGGAGACATGGAATGGCCAAGTGTAGGCCTTTGTTTCTGCAAAATGTCTACTGAAGGTTTGTGGGTTTCCTATGGATCGCAGGAGGTTAATTGAAATTTATATTTTCGACGAATATAACGAGCAGCGCGCGTGCCGCGCGTGTTCGCGGCGCGCATATGTATACGTACCTTTAGAGCCGGAGCATAATACAATGGAACATAGCTTATGGCTATTTCGCTTAACGGGAATGCATGAGGTAGACAAATACAATATTTACGTAACGGGAGTGCATTGAGGGGGGAAACCATCTACCTGCTAGGTTATTAGGTTATTGCCACTCTTATCCTAAAATATTCTAAGGGAATTTATGAAATTATTTGTGCCATGAAGTTTGTCCATTTCAATTGATTTAATTGAAATGCTGAGTTCATTTCGAGAAAAAATTGCAAATAGGCATTTATAGGCAAAATTAACTTAATGGAAAACAACTCTAGGGTCGTTGGAATGAACCTATATGAAGTCACTTTTACAATATATATAATAAATAACTATAGGAATTTTCCTAACATCCGGTCTCTACTAATTACTATTACAGTCTTATTTCTTAAATTTTCTTCATCCTCTCTCTTTTATTTGCTTTTGTGTGTCCTAACCTACCCAGGCCTTACTATGACAGGGCCTGTCGGGAGAAGTTGTTTAAACTTTGGATCACATACATACGTACTTTATTGACTACACAAAGGCATGTGGAGCCTCCCCGAATGATGGATTAGCTCAATGCTGAGCCAACTCCGAGAGTGACGAACATTTAAGACAAGAAATACCATTCACTCACACATTTATATTAAACAAGTGGAATGCTGTAGGATGTTTGGGAACTATTTAGGCCATGATATTTCCCGACACTTCTCTTAAAATAGAGGATAAAAACCGTAAAAACTTATCCCGAACGGGGATCGAACCCGGTCTCGCCCGAGACAACGACGTTACCCCCAGACCACAGTGGTGGGACATTACTATTGCTAATGAGAATGGTGATAATGATGACGATGATAATAATGAAGACGATGATAATAATGATAATAATAATGATAAAAATATAATAATGATAATAATAATAATAATAATAATGATAAAAAATAATAATAATAATAATAATAATGATAATAATAATGATAAAAAAATAATAATAATGATAATAATAATGATAATAATAATAATGATAAAAATAATAATAATGATAAAAAATAATAATAATAATGATAAAAATAATAATAATAATGATAAAAATAATAATAATAATAACAATAATAATAATGATAAAAATAATGATAATGATGATAATAATAATAATAATAATAATAATAATAATAATAAATAATAATAATAATATTGATAATAATAATAATAATAATAATAATAATAATATTGATAATAATAATAATAATATTGATAATAATAATAATAATGATAAAAATAATAATAATAATAATAATAATAATAATAATAATAATAATATGATAAAAATAATAATAATAAATAATGATAAAAATAATAATAATAATGATACAAATAATAATAATAATAGTATATGTAACCATTGTTGTTGCTATTATTGGAATTACTATCATTGTGCGTATACGATAGTCTTTTGGTCTCCGGAAAGGACGTTAAAATAACAATATACACATGCATTTCTTACAAATCGTCCCATTCACCTCTGATACACGAATCTCGAATTACAAAAGGGTCATGCAATTTAATTCTTCAGTATTGCATGCTTTTCAACTGTTTTATAATAAAAGGACTTTTATTTAAATGCTGAATACTGACTAGTGCAGTTGTGTAGGGCCTATATGGAATTCAGACATCTACTCAAAATATTTACATATATTATGAAAGTTGCAAATTTCATAGTGGAAATTTTTATTTGCTGGACTTCCGTTTAGATTTCTTCCCAGAAAATATGTAGAACATGGTAAGTATTCTATAAAATACATGCAAATTATACTCTTGTTGAATATTGCTGGTTACCATGTAGAGATTTGTCATAAGTAATGCCACGAGTGATTTACAAATTATCAATAAATTCACGACTCACGAAGTGAGGAGTGAATTTATCTAGAGAATTTGGAAATCAAGAGTGGCATTTGTTAGGACTATTTAACGAATAAAATTAAGCTGATTACTCACAAATCATTATCTAACTATAGATATTTTAAAATATTTATATATTTAATGTAAACGGCGATGTTTGAAAACAAATGAGAAACGATTGTTACGCTTCATCTGCTTCTTTTGTTTATCACTGCAACCAGATCATACTATTTATTGCCAAAGGAACGCAATATTGTAAGAATGCTCTCTAGTGGAGAAAAAATGAAACGACAAACTGTATATTAATTCATTTCTGATGTCGTATGATGTAAATATGACAATTATATTTTTCTGGATTATTACCTGGGAAAAAAATGCATTTAAGAAAGTGCAAACAGTGGTTTCTTTTTTTGGTGGTATAATCAATTGCTACAAATATTTTTATATTAACTCCTGCAAGCAAGCGCTATGTGTTGACATCCATGCACTATATATAAAATCTGGTAGCCGTATTTCTTATAAGATCAGTCACTGCAAAGTGATGGTCAGACCTGTTCAGAATGTTAAAAAGGAGGAGCTTTCTTTAATATGGTAAATTTAACATTGATAAATATTTGGTGAAACGCGACTGTGATTGGCTGTAAAACAGAAATCATTGAAACGTGATTGTCATTGACTCCCATTTGGGGCAGGAGTTAAATAGTCGTAAGTAATGTCACGAGTTATTTCCAATTTATCTAGAGGATTTGGAAAACAAGAGTAGTATTTGTTAGGACTATTTAACGAATAAAATTAAGCTGCTTACTGAACAATCATTATTTAAATATATTTAGCGGTTTTTAAAATATTTGTATATTTAATGTAAACTGCAAAATTTGAAAACAAATCAGAAATGTCTGGTTATGTTTCATTTGTTTATTCACTGCAATTTGATCATTTAATTTATCGCCAAATATGATTCCGGTATTTAAGAATGCAGCCTAGTGGAGAAAAAATGAAACACATGAAACTGTATTTTTTAACCAACATTATAGGTTATTAATTTATTTTTTTAGTAAACAACAAAGCAAAATGATTATTTAAAACATAATTATTGAACACACAATTATCAAATGTGTAGTCCGAAGTAATCTGTTCAATATTTGCTATATTCCATGTATTTGTTGGAGAGTCAGTCACTGCAAAATAATGCTCAGACCTGTTCAAGATATTAAAAAGAAGGAGCTTTCTTTATCACAAAAGCAGAATCTGGAAGAGAATTCGGTAAAGAGCGAGGTCAAGAAGGAACTAGACACGAGTTCACAAGTTACAGAGAATTTTTTTTATTGAATACAGCTTACAAGATATACGCTAAGATTATTACTAGACTAATTTATAATCAATGAGTATATATTGAGTGAAGAACAGTGTGGCTTTGGAAAAGTTCGGTCGTGTTCTGATGCCATATTTACAATAGAACAACTTATTCAGAAGAGAAGAGAGTTTAGTTTACCAACTTGCATACTTTTTATTGACTACGAAAAGCGTTTGATACATTGTTAAGAAATAAATTACGGGAAATAATGTATGATAAATGGTTTCCAGGACATATTGCTGAAGTTGTGAAAAGCTTATATCTTAAATAAAAAATAATGATTGACGAAGGATGTATAACGAGCGATAATACATTATAAATTAATCAGTCAGACAAGGATGCCCGCTTTGTTCTGAACTTTTCAGTATATACACTACTCAAAAAAAAATAGAGGAACACGTGTTTAAACCAAAACACGGGAATGAATATTGAAACAATTTAATGTTTGATCTTTTGTAATTATAAATTGATGATTTATGTAAAATTAGAATAGACATTCAAACAATATTTTCTTGTTCAGTGTTAGCAATACGAACAAGTTATCATTTGTAACAGAAAACAAAGTGGAAATTTGAGATTTACAATTTTTGGAATCAATATTTCCATTGTTATTTCAACACTCAGTACTTAGTGTGTCCTCCGTGAGCCTGAATGACCGCATTACACGTATGAGGCATGCTTCGCAGAAGCCTTCTTACAGAAACTTGTGAGATTCACTCCCATTCCTCGGTGAGTGCATGTGGAAGTTCAAGGTTCTGAGGTACAGCAGGATGCTTACGAACAAGTTTTTCCAACTTATCCCACATATGCTCGATCGGATTAAGGTCCGGACTGCATGCAGGCCAGTCCATCACCCGAATTTGGCATTCTTGCAGGACATCTCTGGTAGCCTGTGCTGTATGACATCTAGCATTATCTTGCATTAGAAGAAAATTAGGGTCCATGCCATAAGCAAAGGGTACAACATGTTGGAGGATAATGTCATTAATGTAAATATCAGTATTCATGCGCTGTGGGACAACGACAAGCTCTGTCCGAGACTCAATAGTAATCCCAGCCCAAACCATAACCGAACCACCTCCAAATCTGTCACGTTCAATAATTGTGGCTGGATCAAAATGTTCACCAGGACGTCTCCATACACGTGTACGACCATCAGAACCTGTTAGATGAAATCTTGATTCGTCCGTGAATAAAACACCCTTCCATTGGCGGAGCTGCCAGTTGACATGATTCTGAGCAAATCGCAGCCGGACTTCTTTGTGCTGACGTGTTAAACGAGGGGCTTTAAAGGGGATTCTAGACCTCAACCTTGCATTTCTCAGTCTATTTCTTACAGTCTGATCAGAAATTACCGTCCCAGTTGCTGTGCGTAAATGATTTTGTAGATCTCTGGCTGTAGATTTTCTTCTGCGCAAAGCTGATAAGACAATAAATCTATCCTGTACGTCTGTAGTCTTCTTCTTACGACCTTGCCCGGGTCTCCTCTTGTATCCATGTGTCTCTCTATATCGCCTCCACAGCCTATGGATGACGGAAGGGCTGACATCAAGAATCCTAGAGACATGGCGAATGGAACGACCATCTTCAATCAATGCAACTGCTCGAGCAACTGATGTTTCATTCAGATGTCTCATTGCTCTGTATTAGCTTCAGAGAACACAAAAATAATAATTCCCTACCACAGATTATTCTTCAAACCTGTTTTTAAAAAATAAATCAATATGAACTCATTTTGGTTTCAGCAACTCTTGGAATTTCAGTAACATATAAGAGAAAAATTAATAAAACCCAGAAGATCTTCAATCTGATTTTAAACAATACTTGAACTCAAAACATTGACTCTCAAAAATTAAATTGTTACAATATTTATTTTGTGGCTTTGGTTTAAAGATGTGTTCCTCTAATTTTTTGAGTAGTGTATATATATATGTAAGGCATTGTATTAAAGTGTCTTGATGTGGGCGCCGTATGTAACGCGGTAGTTCAACTCTTGTCAGACTCTGAACTACAAATCTGGTGTGAACGTAACTGCAGCTTCTTGAATCCTCATTTGAAGTTCACGTAGGTTGCGTGGTAGAAGAGAGACGTAAACACTATCCTTTATGTAACTCCACAGAAAATGTCGCATGGGTTTAAATATACAAATCGATGAGGTCATTTCATAAGATAATTGTCAAGAGGTTCTGTTCGCCTTACCCAACTTTCTGAAAGCACCAAATTAAGATAGTTGGGAACCTGACAGTGATAGTGAGGCTGCGATCCATTTTTCTGGAACAGATAATCACCTGGATTCTCATTCCATTGTGTCATTAACTAATGTTCGAAAATGTAAAGTTAAGATATGCCATCAACAGTGTTAGTCGTAAAGAAAAACTGACCGACACTTGCGATGTGACATTGCGCAGAACATATTTTTGTTGTGTGAATTTAGTTCATACTTAGTGTTTGTGCGTGGTTTTCTTAGCATCCCAACTAACGTAAAATGTTGGCTCGTTATGCACATTCGTAAAACCAACATTTTCTATCAATTCTTGAAAACGACATCCAAAGAGAAGTACTTCATCTCTATCCAGATCCTTAAAAAAAATTGCAGTTGCAATTTGAACGATTTCGTCTGCAATTTTTTCTCAAAACTCTCAACGCTGTCTGGTGCAGCATTCCCAACTCATAAGATGTTCTGCGCAAGCACCTTTGAGGGCTATGTTGAAAGATCTACCTTACAGCTCAACACGTTCATCGCAGAGTGATGAATGTCCAAATATACAGCCAGTTGTGAAAAATTGGTAACGCCATTTCATCATCGACTTCCTGGAGGGAGTTTGCTTTTATTCGTAGTTCGAAATGAACGTTACACTTGCGTAGCACTATGATTTCAATCGAATTTCAGAACACAAAGTTTTTTTTTCAGTACTAAAACATGTAATTTTTGCATTGCTAAGTATAGCTCACTGTTGCAGACAACCGGGAAAATTCGATGTGGGGAAAGAAAAAAAAAACCTTAGCGTCCAGTGCATTATATGAGCCATCAAAATCAGCTTAGATATGAAAGTGTTTGGATTATAAATTTATAAAAATGTAACTTTCTTTAGAGACACGGTGTATATGTTGATTTGATCCGAGGGTTTTGAGGTAGCCACAACCCTAATAGTCAAATTAAATAAAGTGTCATTTGTTTAACACATCAACACATTACTCTGTAAAAATGTCACCGGACACCATGGGTACTTTGTAAAAAAAAAACAAAATCAGCATTCCTGAAAACCTTCTAAAAGTTTGTAGTTCGATTTCTCTTCACCCCTATAGATTGGAATTCTTATGGGATAAGCAAATTCCAGTTTGAACATTTTGTTTTGTGTAGTTATCATAACAATATGTATCATTAGTCGCGAAAGTATTTGAGCGAACATGAACCAAAGACTTCGGTATCTCTTCTGACTCCTTTTAAAAGATACATGCAATGAGCACAGACAGACACGTATTTTTTATTATCATAGCTTATGTCTGTGGTATGAATGCTTAGCTCTCACTCACAGATAAGAATTGTCATGCTTGTTTAACAATCTATCTGATAGCACACGTTTATGTACACAACGTAGCTGTGATCTCGGAAAGAGTCACCCCCAACGTAAGTCTCTAATTACTACAAGCATAGCAAAACTTGGTCTAAGGCAATATCGATCGTTCCGTCATCGCCAACAAATTTGTTTACCGATATTCAACAATAAAAATAATGTAGTGTTATACTCAAATATTTAAAAATGCAACAAGATTATTCCCGAGAATATCGCATCCAACCCCTCTGCAATACCGTATATGAAATACTACTGTAGATAACCGTCAGCCAATTAAACATTGACAAAGCGAAACTAATAATATTTATTTAATGAAGATTTAATGAAGCATAAGGATAATTACAGTAGAAAATAGAAGAAATATGGACAGGTGAAAATTAGTCATTACAATACATTGATGATTTGGGACAAAGACCACAATGGACATGTGACAAATATAAATCATAACCACTAATATGCTATTATACCTCAGTTAGCAGTTACAACCGACATCATTATCATCACAACCGAACAGGAAACCTGTGCATCCTGTTGATGTAATATAATTGTCATATCTCGCGACAAGATAAGAGGCAAATGGAAAACATTTAAGTCGATGTTGTCAGAGGAACTCAATTTTCATGCCGATTACATCACGCTAGGACTTCAAACGTAGGATGAAAATATATCTAAATATTTCAGCCTATGAGGTAAATATGATTGCTTTTTCCGTGACATTCCTGATTCCGTGATAAAAATTAAATTCGTTGTCATGTAATCAAATGTTTTTAAAAAGAAGCTCCTGAGTTACTCCAGACATGGCATAAGCTTTCTTCTTTCCATTTTATTGCTTTGCCCGATTTTTGAAAACGAGTACAAAATCTCAAAAGCCATCGTGATGTTGAAAGTGGTTCAGCAAATTTTTTTACGACTGTTTAAGTAATTTTCTACACATTGGGGTGTCTATTTAATACTAATGTATCATTCTAATATTGTACACTGCTCGAAACAATTAGAGGAGCACTTGTAATAAATTGAATAAATAATTGTTTTTTAAAGCTGTGATGCTGAAAGTTGGTCAATATGTAAATTGAGTTATTAATTTTATCATAGGATACAAATTTTAAAGATCCATGGCCTAAATACAGAGAAATTACCTCAAATAACAAATATAGAGATTTTATTTATTTTGGAAGGCACTGGTCACTTCTAATTGGTAAGCTTCCTGATGTTGCTATAGTGACGAATGTTGTTTATTGCCTTGTTTATTGAAGTCTCTGACAAAATGAGGCATTTAAATGAGTTTGAAGTGTATCATGCAATACATCATTTACGACAAGGTCAATCTCTGCGACAAGTGGCTAGAGAGCTTGGGGTTTCTCCTTCCGTGGTGTCCAGGTTATGCAACAGGCACAGAGAGACAGATCAGTATTGTAGAAGACGTGGCCAGGGCCGTAAATTTAAAACAAGCCCCCAGGATGATAGATACGTTGTTCTTTCTGCTCTTCGACAGCGTACAAAAACTGCAAAAGACCTGCAGAATGACATTCATATGGCTTCCGGAATCCGGGTTTCAGACCAAACCATAAGGAACAGATTAAGGAAAGAGAATATTCGTCCAAAAGCTCGTTAAAAAAACCACGCTTAACAAATGGGCATAAGGCAGCAAGACGTACGTATGCTGAAAACCATGGTGATTGGAACCTGAACCAGTGGGAGTCTGCTCTTCTCGGACGAATCCAGGTATCGTCTTACACGTTGTGATGGTCGATTGAGGGTGTGGGGACGGCCAGGAGAAAGATTTTCTGCAGAGGCTGTACAGGAAATTGATGGATTCGGAGGAGGTTCCATAATGGTGTAGGCCGGAGTTATGTACAACAATCGTACGGACCTTGTAATTGTTCCCCAGCGACTGAATGCTGTCCGGTATATCGAGCACGTTCTGGAAGAGCATGTAGTACCTGCTGCCATTGGAGTAGGCCCTGGATTTCTGTTTATGCAGGATAATGCCAGGGCACATTCTGCGGCTGTCACCAGGGATTTCCTGAGGAGGAATGAAATTGAGGTAATGGAGTGACCAGCGGTCAGCCCAGACCTCAACCCTATTGAACACTTGTGGGATCTTCTAGATAGGAAGGTCAGGAACCGACATCAAGCTCCACAAACTCTGCAGCAACTTGGAGATGCTCTGAAGGAGGAATGGGAGAATATCCCACAATAGGAAATCCAGAATCTTATTGGGAGCATGCCACGTAGGTGCCAAAGTGTCATCGAATGTCGTGGAGGTCATACACGATACTAACTCTATATAACGAGTGTTTAACTTTGAAAAATAAGCACAAGATTCAATTGCTTACATAGCGGAATTATTTGAAAAGTTAATTGTCAGCGTTATTCATTTGTTTTTACTGACATAAGCAATATATAAATAAATAACCACAAATAATGTACTTTATTAATTTCATGTTTGTACCTTTATCCAAAGAAAAAATATTTGCATATTTCATAGTGTTCCTCTAATTGTTTTGAGCAGTGTATTTTAATATCAATTGAACCGTCTGGTACATGAGTCTTAACAATATAACAGGATTATAATGATATAGTAGCTTCCGCATTTTAGATTATTTTTACCATGTTCCTTACGATATGGCTCTGTCATATTTAATCGTGTGAATGCAGACAGTAAGAAGAAAATTCTTAAAATATTAATAAGCTTTCGTATTAGTTACAATACGCAGAATTCAATTATATTAAAATTATATATTTTACTCATTAGCAGGGCTATAATAATTAAGCCTATAGGCTAAGTAGGCATTTATGGAATGCAGGATTTCATGGCCGGTAATCATAATATTAAAAAAAATCGGGCTATGTGGCCATGGTCTATAACTGGTGATCCTTCCAGGCGTTTCTCCCTCAACTGCGGAGGGCATCTTCAGTGGCGAGTGTATCTGGGTAGTGTTCCCTTGTTGTAGACTCGCCTGCGAGGTTACGACAAGGGAACACCACCTAGAAGAAGTACTTGCCACTGAAGATACCCTCCGCAGTTGAGGGAAAAACGTCTTGAAGAAACACCAGTTATAGACCACGGTCAAATAGCTCAGAATCTTTTTATATTAAATAGGCATTTGATTGAAACCAATTTCCTAAATACCATTTCTTCATTGTTCGTTAGATTTTTTTTTTGTATTTTCAATTTTAGTTATTATTTCTCTGAAATAATAATAATAATAATAATTATTATTATTATTATTATTATTATTATTATTATTATTATTATTATTATTATTATTATTATTATCATTATTATTATCATTATTACTATTATTATTTTTACTATCATTATCATTACTATTATTATCATTATCATTATTATTATTATTATCATCACCTAATCGGTATCTAGAGTGTACTAGACATTCATTTCGCCTTCTTGGAAATCAATATGAAGAAAATGTTGAAAAGAAGCTACTCTTTTAAAAATTAATTTGGACAACGGATTTCCCCATTGACATGCTAGCATCTTACCAAACAGCCTTAAGACTCAAGCCTGAGTTATTATTTTTTATTTACTACCATTTCTTCATGTCTCAAACGTTACATGTTTAAGATTTGTCCTGGAAGGAATAACGGATGTGCTAGGCAAAATAATTTTTCTAACATAGTATTTCCTTTTCATTCGAGGGAAAAACTCAGAAAATATTGATAATTTTACCAATAATCGTAGGATGAGGTAACCTAATTAACCTGAATCAACCTATCTAACTTCGAGTTTCCAAGTACATAGGCCCTAGTGCATGTCTTGTTACCGTTATAAAGTTTAAACAATAGGAATGTTTCCAAAAAATCTGGAGACTAGGAGACTAATCGAAATTATTATGTCTCTTTAAAGGATAAGTTAACTAGAGAATATATCTAAGAGTGATGCCTGCTCAGAACATTAGAATGTGGGTTACGAGATATCTTTAAAAAAACAGGTGACTTCTAAAGCAGACAGTAGCAGGCTTACATGGAAAAATATAAATTGCAGACAGAGTGAACACTAAATCTGTTTAATAGTATATTGCAATGCGAGGTTGGGAAATGCTTCTTTACAGAAGCGAGGAAATTATTAAAAACCGAGCGACAGCAAGGTTTCTAATTTACGAGATTCCGTAAAACACTTCACAAATGTGTGTTGTGCATTATTTTCTGCTCGATGATGATTTAAAAATAATAACATTTGTTGGAAATACTTGCATGCATTATAAACAACTACTGACGTTAGCAGTCTAGCCAAAGTAGGCCTATATACCGAAAATAATTTAGTTGAGAATACAGCAGGCCGTGACACCAATCAGGAATAAAATGGCGGCGAGTATGAATGATGGTAATCAAAATGGGGAAATTGAAGAAGCATGGGAAGTTGTGTGTGCCAGAGAAGGTATGAAATACATACATTTCATTCAGAAAGTGGCTGGAGGAAAATAATTGTACTGTAAGTGAAAAAAATGGTTGCTTATTTACTGCTCAGGAGTGAAACATTAACTTCTCCAGCGAGTTTGTGGTCAGAAAATTCAATGCTGAAGACGATGATAAATTTTAAAGAAGGTGTCAATATTGCAGATTTTGTTACAATAGTTAGCTTCATCAAAAGAAAAATGTTGGACATAAAACTAAAAAGTCCAAGAAAAGAGATGAATAGGTTTTTAATTGAAGCTCCTGATGAAAATGTCCTAATGATGAAAGTAGCTATGACATTAGGGATTGCCGGGGCCTGTCGGAGAGACGAGCTTACTAATTTGAGAGTTGATAACATAGAAGATAAGGGTTCTGTTATCGTTGTAAATATACCTAATATAAAGACGTACACTCGTCGATGTTTTACAATTATTGATGGGCCTGATGGAGAAGTTAAATTGTTGCAAATATTTAGAAAGTATGTAAAACTGAGACCTATAAATTGTATTTCACAGAGATTTTATCTTCGTTACTATATTGGAAAATGTGTAAATTAATTTATGGGCGTAAACACTACGGGAAAGATACCTACAAATATTTCCAAGTTTTTATAAATACGAAAGATCCAAAATTATATGCTGGACATTCCTACATTATTAGCAAATACAGGAGCCGATTTCTTGCTCTAAAACACCATGCTGGTTGGAAATTGTCTACTGGAGCAGAGGGGTACGTGGAAGATTCCATGAAAAACAAAATGCAGTTTGCCAAGAATATTTTATAAGAGAGCAGCACTACTGGTACCAGAATCCAGAAGAGTGTTGCAACATCCAGCAAGACTCATTTCATCAACTTCGTTCGAGACTGTTGTACTGTCATCTTGCGGAGGGGTTCAAAGCTCAATTAGCTTGGAAGAATCTGTAAGTTTGGGAAATAGTACGATTCCAATTCCAGTCAATAACTGTACAAACTTCACCGTCAACTTCTACATAAAGGACCAAAAATTATTCAGGTACTTGAAATGCGGTACCGGTAGACTTATTACATTTTGTTAAGCTAACTTTCAATATTGTTTCAAATAAAGTTCAGTTAAGTTAATATGCAGTGATTTGTTTCGTATAATGTATATTAACACCACCATTTGGATATATTTTTGTATATAGGCCTACATTGTTCGTAGTATACGTAAAATGCAGTGGTTTTTCTTCCCGTCCTAGGTAGGTAATTTGTAAGATTACAGTATAGTTATTTAGTGATTTATAGGTTTGCAACCTCGAAATTTAGGAAATTTAACTTTCAATCAGCAAATATAATATGAAATTTCCACATCAAATCCCAAAACAATGGCAATGTGTGGAAAAAACATACAACGGGTGAAAATTGAGATTGATGGAAAAATTATAGAACAAGTGTCAGATTTCTCTTACTTAGGAAGTGTATTTGCAGAGTATAAGAGTGACATTGATTCAAAATTACAAAAATATAATAAAATGAATGGGGTAATACGAAGACATTTTGGTAAACAGATGAGGACAGAGACAAAACTAAGATTACATAACATCACATCAAAAGCTGCCCTAAAATATGGAAGTGAAATTTGGATTTTAAATAAAAGAAACTCTCATAAACTTCAAGTAAGCCAAATGCGCTTCTTACGATCATTGTTAGGAGTTAATAGGCTGGATCACCAAAGGAACACTACTATCAGAGAAAAACTTGGAGTAACAAGTTTAAATGAAGATATACAAAGATACCAACAAGAATGGAAAAATCATCTGAGAAGAATGGCAAGAAATAGACTTCAAAAATTGGCATTCCAATATACCCCAACTGGACATAGGGACCAAGGAAGACCAAAACATCGATGGAAAGATCAAGACCATCTTCGCTAGGTTTACCGTACAGGCCACATGGCCTAAAACGAATTTGTTCATGATGATGAACTTTCAATCATTGGCTGTCATTCCTGTAAGAACGACTGAACGCAATATCGTGCAAAAATGAATAAAACATAATATACTGAATTAAACAACGAATGAAAAATAACCACTCGGTAAACATGTCATTACTCCTGTTAACTACATTTTATGATTTTTATTTTGTAAGATAGCTACACATATGGTCGTCCTAAGATATTCGCTATCGATTCAGTTGAAGTTTGAAATCATTATGACGATTATTACTTTACAAATACATGTATATTTTCACAATTTCCCTTGTTCAATAGCTGACGTATCGGTATGTAATATTTTTCTGTAGGCTTACATTATCTTAACACATATTTCTGGTAGTTGAAATAACGAAATTGTTGCCTTGAATTCGCGGTTTCATGTCAGCCACAATTCTCATAATATAAAAACGTCACATCAAATTTATTACACTTACATCATCGGGGTAACGTAACTCCGCCTTCCAGGCGCCCAGACCTCAGATGTGGGTTAGGCCTACAATATCAGGAGATAATGTCAGAGTTGTCGTAAGACAACCTGGTGGCATTGAAAAAAAAAAAAAACTTTAGTATAAATGCCTATTTTAAATAACCAGTAGTTTAATCAAGAAGTGGAAAATTTGCATTAATTATGTTTTGTATGATTGGGAGTTGCCCTACTGGTTTTGTCACATACATAGGAACATTATTTATCAGCATATTTAATAGTGGTCATTAGTAGAGCAAGTGAAAATATGAAATTTCATATCCTAATCTATGAAGTATGATCGGTCTTCGAAAAATTCTTGGAAAAAAATATTGCCGCTTCTAAAAGCAGAGTTGCTGTTATGGCCTACTACGCATGCTCGATAAGCAGATAATCTGATGTTCGAGCAGAGTAGATCGTTAAACTACTTACAATAAGATAGATTGTATGTGAAAGTCAGGGTTCGAATCCTCCGACATTTTCTTTATTCATTTGTATTTTCGCAAAATACATTCTATAACATTTAATTCCTGCCACATAATCTACCTCTACTTTACACTACATTAAGTAATATTCCTGCCTTTGAAAACTCAAACACTACTTAGCTACCGGTATAAATTTAATTGTATGTACAGAACCACTTTTTAATAATAATGCTATAAATGTATGTAATAAATATAATTTACTTACTCACTGGCACTATCGAACCCGTAAGTTCATGGCCGCGCGGACATAAGCTCTCCATACATCCCTATCCTGAGCTAATGCTTTCCAAACATTCCCTGTATAATCTACTTACCTCAAATCATTGTTAATGTTATTCTCCCACCTCATTCTTGGTCTACCAACTGGACGTTTTCCCTCTGGCTTTCCTACAAGACGCTTCCATACAAGTCTTTCATTCCCCATACGTGCAACATGTCCTGCCCATCGCAGTCTACGAGACTAAACTGTTCTTACTATATCTGGCTTCCTATAAATACCATGTAGTTCATTGTTAAGTAGTCTTCTCCATTACCTGTCTGTTCATCTCTCTTTGGTCCAAAAATTTTCCTAAGAACTTTATTCTCAAATGCTTGTAATCTCCTTTCCTCCCTTAAAGTAAAAGTCCATGTTTCGCACCCATATAATATAACTGGTAGAATAATAGTTTTATATATTTTCAGTTTAACTTTTTTTCAAAGGAGTTGGGACATCAAAAGTCTCTGCAATGCATAATAGCACGCATTTCCAGAATTCAGCCTATGTTTAATTTCTTTATGTATCTCATTACTACTTGTGATTATTGTTCCTAGGTATTTGAATTCAGCCACTTCCTCAAAATTTCCCTCATTTGTCATTGACTGTCCATTTCCATTATATAATGTATATAATGTGTGACCATATACTTAGTTTTATTGATATTTACTTCCAGTCCTAATTTCTTTGTGTCACTCAATAGTGTGTGCGTGTTGTCCTTTAGTACCTCCTCGCTATCGGCCAATAGTACTACATCATCAGCGTAATCTAACAGCTTAGTAATACCATTGAGTTGTAAGCCTTCCTCATTCTCTAAAAGATTTAATGGCATGCTCTTGTACAAAGTTAAATAGTAGAGGAGATAGTGCATCTCCTTGCTTCAACCCATTCTGGATTTCGAAAGTGTTCGAAAACTGTTTGCCTACACGCACCCTACTCTTTGTGTCATTTAGACACATTCGTATTAAGTCTAATTAACGTTTTAGGAATTCCGAACTCCAGCAGGATACTATATAATTTCTCCCTCTTAATTTAATTACATGCTTTTTTCAAGTCTACGTATAGTTGATGTACACCCTTAGACAAAAAAAGTGAGTCATCGGCTGATACTATCAATCGATCGGGGAACTTCTTGAACGCTCGCAAAAGCCGTATTCACATCAACACGTTTTCAATTATTGTACTGGGTTGTTTGCTAGTTAATGCAGTGCACACTCAAGCAACATTAAAGAGAGAGTTTGGCTTAACGTGTTTCCGTGGTCGAGAGGTTTAATGGATATCGCCTGCGTTCGCAACCTCACGGGTTCGATTCCCGATCTACCTTTTTTTAACGGAATATTAGAATAGCATTTTGCCTGTAATGTAGTTTCATATTTAATTTTATATTTGAGTTTTATGGCTTTAATGCACACACAAAAACATTAATTAAAACGTTGTTCTAATAAGTAAATGAGGAAAGAAAATAATATCTTCGAAAATGAAAACTTTAACAAAAACAAAATCAATATCGGGTGCATAAATTCTCACATCTATTACTGCCCTCAATCTGCGGGGCATTGACGCAATCAAATTTCTACAGGCACGTGGATGACCGGCATCGAGCATTCCCTGGTGTCTTGAATTTTGTGTCCATTAGCCATCTTTTGTCTTTCGTGCATCTGCAGGCCAATTATAGTTCATGTATATTTTCATCTTAGCCCACACATTTTCGATTGGATTCAAATCTGGTGAACAGCGAAATTTGATTTGCCTTCTCCTTTAACAATCAAATCAAATTTCGCTAAACACGTTTCAGAAAGTGGCCATAATTTCAACAATATCGATAATACAATGTCAATTATACACAGAGAAAACAACACAAAAAATTAACATTTTAGAAGAAATCAAAATTATCATGAAGGCCAAGAATACAAACATTCTCAACGAAAATATGCCTAATGTGCAAAACCCACTATTAGACATACACTTAAGTCAATACTACTACTACAACAACTCCAGAAGATTGAAGCATGCATCGAAAGGCCTAGAGTGAAATCAACGAAAAATTTAAATAGTTGAGGAAGACAGTATAATACAAGGTACAAATAAATATATAGTTTTAAAAAAACTAAAACAGCATGCTTTAATAGAAAACCGAACTAAAAAAGGAGAAATAATTTTAATTTCCAACACACTTGTGATAAAATTTGAGTTGTCAACAAAAAAAAAATAATCTCCAACACATCTAGGGATGCCTCGGTCCTTGTAGGAGCTGTGGGGTGATATAACCAAATTTCAGTTCATAAAATCTTAACCTATTCATCAATTAATCATTTCGGATGAATAATTTCAGCCATACTTTTAAGTGAAAATATATGATTGATTTACTTTGTTATTTATTCAGAGTTATCTACAAAAAAATAATTTTACCACCAAAAGCGTGGGGTGCTCCATATCAATTAATATATTTGATAATAAACAGATATTGGTAAAAGTAAAGTCTCTAAGAAGAAAACGTAAAAACCATAAAAAGCATCCCATGCTTTTGATGGTAAAATTATTTTTTGTAGATAACTAGTTTTATTCTATATGCGTTGGAGATGATTTTTTTTGTTGACCACTTTAATTTTATCCCAAGCGTGTTGGAAATTAAAATTATTTTTCATTTTTTAATTCGGTTTTCTAATAAAGCGTGTTTTAGTTTTTTTAAACTAATAATTATTTTTTATTTTTAGTTTGGTTTTTCTAATAAAGTGTTTGTTTTGAGTTTTTTAAACTATTACTTATTTTTTTAATTTTTAGTTTAATTGATTGTCATAAACCGGAATCCTATGAAAATTTAATTGCTTGATACTCTTCTAAAAAAACCTCTCTCTCGGATATTTGAACCAGCGACCTACGGATTACTGAAGTTATATTCCACTACAGTCCTCCGCTCTACCAACTGAGCTCTTACAATGATTGACTAAAATATCGATAAGTCCGCAACCTATTACACCGGTTTTTATTTTTTTAAATTTTTTGATGAATCTGGCCAGGATTTTAGAAAAAAATAAAATTATTTTATTGTCATGGGCCATTTATAAGTATACAAAGTTTCAAGTCTATCCAATGTTTTTAAGTGGGTGAAAATCGTGTTCAAAGATTCCATTACATAGATACAGGTCCGTTACATAGGCAGATACAGATCAAGCTAATATAAAGCGTGTAAAAATATATAATTTAACATTGTTATAACCTCAACAGAATAAAAAACAATTATGAACTTAAAAAGTATAGATTAATTCAAATGTCAAAATAAAATGTATTTAATTCATAAAACATTTTAATACAAATATCACAAAAACAAAACTGCGTAATTGAAGACGCGAACCTGCGATCTTCATTAACAGAAAGAGCGACCGCATGCTTTACCGCTGACCTATCAGGACACGTAGGAGAGTCTTCAGTTTATGCCACATAACACAATAGCTCAGGGACTGCACAATTATGACTAGTTTCCTAGTTTGAACCCAGCGCTGTGCCGAGTATGACTTAGAAGAAATATGCATTCAAGAGATTATTCATTTTTTTTGTCGAAGGGTGTACAGTACCATTATATTCCCATTTATTTTTTAAATCGGTCTTATTCTAAAAATCTGATCTGTTGTAGACCTGTTTCTTCTAAATCCTCATTGATGATTTCCTAGAATGTCATCAATATAGGGAGTAAGTCTGCTTACTAATATATTTGTTAGAATTTTGTACGAAGTTGAAAGTAATGAGATGCCCCTGTAATTGTTGCATTCAGTTTTATCTCCTTTCTTATAAAGTGGTACGATAAATTGATTCTTTCCATTCATCTGGAAGAGCTTCTTGTTCCCAAATTATACTAAGCAACCAGCGTATCTTGTCCATCAATTTTTCTCCCCCTGATTTTATCAGTTCTGCTGGGATCTCATCTGAACCTGATGCTTTATACATCTTCAATTTTTCAATCGCCATTTCAACCTCTAATGCACTTGGTTCTGCGACTAGCATTTCTGCTGTCTAAATTATCCTCCTCAATGTACTGTTCTGTATGTACATTTAATAGCCGATTAAAGTAACTTTTCCATGTATTTAATATACTCGTGGAATGTGCATTCATATCCCCATTTTCATTCCGAATTATGTTTGTTCAAGCCTGAAACTCTTTCTACTCTATACTAATTCCCTGATATAATTCTCTAATGTTTCTATTTTTGCGTTCATTTCAAGATCATTAATTTTCTCTTTCAAATATTCCCTCATTTTACAATTTTAGTAACTTTGTGATTTCCCGTCTAATACTACCCATTTGCTCTAAATTTACCTCATTTGGCCTGTGTAACCATTTAATTTTTCCTAGCTTTCTTTTCTTTACAATGTCGGCACATTCCTCATCAAACCATTTCTTGTGTTGCCTCTTTTTTTAAACTAATGCTTTCTGATGCTGACAATTTAATAGTATCTATATAGCCTCCCATTCTTTATTTATATCAGTTTCTTCTTCGTTTGCCACATTGCCATCTATAAAATATAATATAGCTTCACATATTTATGAAGCTATTTATTTATTGCTTACTACTGAGGTAAAAGTTTCACCCTTCATTTAAAACATTTAGTTTATATATGTTAAGTCCAGCATAAAAATAGTCCATAGACAAAAAGTAAAGAAATCCCACTACAGGCCTCAAGACGCCCTTCGGGTAGTAGGAGGTTAAGGCTCCCACTTTTTTCTGGAAAATCGGCACTTGATGTCTGCCAGGTTGTCAGCCCTGCGTGACGGCCGCCTTTATCCCCAGAACAAGCGTCTGGTACTCATTTCCGTTAGAGGCTGAGTCGACCCCAGGGCCATAGTGCCGCCAGAAGGTTTGGGTCAGTTTAAAAATCCTGACCCCACCGGGACTTGAACCCTCGAACTTCTGGCTTGTAGCGCAATGCCTTAACCACTACGCTACGGCGTGCCCCCCCAAGCCCATAGATGATGAATATAATAATAATAATAATAATAATAATAATTATAATAATTATAATAATCATCATCATCATCATCGTCCTTTCAAGTATTAGGCCCAGTGGCCCGTTACGGTCTCCCGCCATCTCCGAAAAGGTCAACCCACAGATCTTCTGCCTCGAAGAATGTAGTGAAGAATTTGTTTTGGTATTCTGTGACGATTCATGCGCTGAATATGGGCTAGCCAATTGTTTCTATATTCTTGGAGGTATTCGGTGTTTAA
Source organism: Diploptera punctata (assembly GCA_030220185.1). Lineage (NCBI taxonomy): Eukaryota > Metazoa > Arthropoda > Insecta > Blattodea > Blaberidae > Diploptera > Diploptera punctata. The sequence continues at coordinate 67,411 of JASPKZ010008154.1, forward strand.
CTCTCTGGCTATTGTTGAATTTCTTTGGTGGTCTAGAAGGCTATAACCTGCAGTTCGTCGCAGAAATTTCATCTCCGTGGCTGTAATATGACGATCATCCTGAGTTCTGATGGTCCAAGCTTCACTGCCATAACAGTGAATAATAATAATAATAATAATAATAATAATAATAATAATGGGATGTATCAAATGATGTGAAGAATGTAATTACTTGGGAAACAAAATTAACTCAAAATGTACCCAAGAAAATGACAAAATATAGAATTCAATATTGCAGATCGCTAATGATAATGTTATACAGAGTTTTGTGGAATAAGAACATAAGAATAGATACCAAATTACAAATTTATAAATCCATAATTCGAAGCACGCTAATATACGGTGCACAAATTTGGCAGTTGAACAAAAATTTGAGTTTAAAGCTCATGTCTACAGAAATGGATTGTTTCAGACGCTCAACTAGACATTCTAAGTAGGAAAACAATCTTCACACGACAAATGAAAGTCCAAAATTCAATATCAGATTTTGTGAGATACAGACAACTAGAATGGTATGGTCATGCACGTAGGATGCTAGAGAAAAGATTACCCAGACACGCTTTGGAACGGAGTCCACCTGGAAAAGGAAAAAGAGGTCGACCTAGATTTAAATGGATTGATGATGTAAGATGAGGTATGAGGGAGCTAGGTCTGGAAGAATTGGAATGAGAAGACAGACAAAAATGGAGAAAGAATATACAAATTGAAAAAAGTTTTGGGCATAGGAAGATGTTTTATTACACTATAAAGCTGTTTATAAATAAATAAATAAATAAATGATATTAATAAAAATAGTAATACTTCCAAATAGTTAGTTTTTTTATTTAAGAATGGACATACAGAATAAAATAGCATTTTAACATTTAAAACAAAATTAACCTCACCGGGAATCGAACCTGTGACATCTTGCATGTGAATCAAGCCACTGAGCATTGAGCTAAGCTTTCGTTACCGTATCGCCCTTAGAAATAATACTCTTCAAAGGAAGAAGGGACACGTATTATAGCTATTGTGCAATTAGTTTACTCGTGTGAATCGCGCGTTAGAACTTAAATATTCGGGATCACGAATCGGCCTATTCTTTTTGTCGCTAAGTGTACATTATTTACTAAGTGCAGCCAGCTTTGCGATATGCAGTTGATCTGGTGATTTCGAGGAGAAGAATGTCAGATATTATTTAAGCAATACTTGTGCTGACAACTCAAACATCTAAACTTGAATTAGGGGTAAATGAAATTAAGACCGAATTTTTTACTGTAACTAGCAAAATTTACCAGGCGGATCAGAAAATTGCTATGGGTATTATAATTCCGACACTGTAAACGAATTTGCACGTAAATAAATAAAAAGTTGCAATTTCAAATAAAACATTCTTCCCATATTTAAGAGCCATTCAATTCTTAGATATATTAAAATGAAGATACATAAAACATTGGCTAGATCAGTATTGTTACTTATGTTCATGAAACTTGGGTACTTGATTCTTATATCTTTAATCGTTCAAATATTTTTGAAAGGAAGTTACTGAGAAAAATACTGAAAGCACTTTTTGCAGAAAATATCCGGAGATGAAGATATATATTAATAAAGAATTAATAAATTATTACGAGATCTTGATATTGTCTCAAATATTACGCATGTCGTTTGAAATGGAGGATACGGCGCAAGAAGTGGACATCCGAATTTCGAGATAATTTTGGTTTTAAAATGAAGCTTAGGAACGTCGAATATGAAAACATGGAAAAAAAAATGCGGACCATTCAGAAACAAAGCTGTAAAATAATTTATAAATCACTATTCCCTATATTACCTGAAGTATGTAGTAATAGGACTTTATGAGACTAAAAGTAAGATATATACAATGTTGCTTACAAATATGAGTCGCACGGGAAATAACCGTACGTGCTGTCAACAGTCCGTTACAATAAAGTAATAATTGGTAATAGTATAAAGAAAAACTAAATGAAAACAATAATATTACAATTACATAAATAAACACTAATATTACAATTACATAATACAATAACATTATACATTCTTCTTTCTTCTTCTTCCTTCCAAGTATTAGGCCAAGGCCTGTTACGATCCTATAGAAAATTTTCCCTCCAGCGTTTCATAGGACGGCCCAGTGATCTTCGTCCTCTTGGTATATAATTATAAACAGCTTTGGGGATCCGATTTGAACATTATACATTAATTAAGTTATATAGAATTATTAAGAATAAATGGTATTGCATTTTGATAACATGTATTTATTCATGACTGAGTGTTGTTCATATTTTCCGCGTTTTGTCCAGTAATTTGCCCAAGTTTATCCAATTTTCTGGATTTACCATTAACTCGTAGCATGCCAATCTTTCACGATTTGAATTTAGAAACCTTTCCTATTATCTGAAGTAAGTTGCTGCCAATGTGGTCGTGACGTCAGATTCGATATTCAGACTTTAGTCCAGGGTGAAAACATGTTTTCTTCAAAACAGATGTGAAAAGAGAATAAATATTTTATTGTAATAAAAGTGCACTGACGTATTTCCAAAATTACATAGCAAAGACTTTGAAATTTAATAAAAATCACATCCTCACGTAGAGTTTCTTAAGAAAAAATGGTTCAACTGAATCGATTGTCGATAATAAACGATACATCATCGTACGTATTTCTCGAAAATGAACAACGGCAAATTAGCCCTTACAAAATATTCAATAAATAGAGCCACTTATTTATAACGTAATCTTCGAAATTTGTAATATAATTTATTAGAATACATATATAATAACCTAAAAGCTAACCTAACTTATTTAAATTACTCTAACCTGTGGAAGTAAAAAAATAGAATGGAATTTCGACAATATTAAATTACAGGTATGTAAATAAAGTATACTATATGTGTAAGAAACTAAACGCTAACCTAATTATGTATAAACATCAATTACTCTAATCTAGTTTTTTTTAGTGATGGTCCGCAGATTTTCTTCGTGTTTTCATATTTGGTGATCCTAAGCTTCATTTTAATACCACATATATAGCGAAAAGGGGATGTCTCGTACAGTAAACTAGTGAAATGTGTATTTTGTAGTGCTTATAAAATTTTATTTTACTGCTTTGTTTTTGGATGGTCCACAATTTTTTTTTTGTGTTTTCATATTTAGTGGTCCTAAGCTTCATTTTAAAACCAAAATTATCTCTAAGTTCGGATGACCACTTTTTGAGCCGTAACCGAAATGGATTGGATATATTAACAGAATAATAAATAATAGAAAGGTGAAACAAATATTCTGTTCGCAACCTCAAGAACCACATTAATAGGACGACCTAAGAACAGATGGTGGAATTGTGTGCGCCAAGATCTGAAAAAAAATGTTGGCCTAAAATAAACAATTGGGAACAGCCTTCTATGCTCCTGTTGAAGGCGAAGGTCCTTATTGGACTACAGTACCAATGAAGAAGAAGCTTCGTAGAATAATGAAGCGGGAACCAGAAATATTTACGTTATGGGCAATGGCGAATGGAGAGTAGGCCTACTTTAGAAAAAAAAAACATTTCATAAAATTTTGATAATGTCTTCTTATTTCGAGAAATGTTTAATATTTTTGCATGTTTAAGCATGTTTAGTTAACAGATATTTTCAACTGACTGTATTTGGGTTTAGGGCTTTCCATTCATCAGACAAGTTTATGGGCACATAAACTTTTTAAAATGGGTATAACATGGGTAAAACCGAAAGAAGTTAATAAAATAATCCTTTGGGCGGGTACTTCCAGCGGTTTACATTGAACTAATTTGTCTTGAGTGCAAAATTAACCTAATTATTTTTGGAGTGATCTGGTTTATCTGGTCGTTTTACAATCAGCATCAGCACTTTTGTGGTTAACTATTACTAACTGGCAGTATCCAACCTGTAGGTCCATGGTCGCGCCGATATAAACTCTCCATACATCCCTATTCTGAGCTAATGCTTTCCAATCATCCACAGTATAATTTACCTCCCTCAAATCAGCGTTAATTTTATTCTCGGATTTCATTCTTGGACTACCTACTGGGCACTTTCCCTCTAGTTTTCATACAAGAAGTTTCCAAGCCTTTCCTTCGTTCCAAATTCGTGCCACGTGACCCGCCCATCCCAATCTACAAGGGTTAACTCTCCTTATTAGATCTGGTTTCCCATCAAGATCGTGTAACTCACTGTTACGTAGTCTTCAGCATTTTTTGAATAAAACAAAAAAATACATTGCTTGCCGAAATTGTCCGAAAGTGAAATTCAAGCTTGGTTTTCCAAATTTACGTGTTATACAAGTGATGGAAGAATCCGCTGTAGTAAACAGGTAGGCTTAATATTCTGGATTAAATAAAATTAAAGAAGATTATAAGTTCTAACATATAAATACGAAGTACCTTAGGAGATCCTTGGGATAGTAGGAGATTAAGGTTCCTACCTTTTCTAGACAATGTCGTCTTTACCTCCTGAACATATTTTGATACTCATTTCAATAAGAAGCTAAGTCAACCACAGCGCCATGATTTAAAAATTCTAACCCCATCGGGAATTAAACCAGCAACCTTCCACTTATGGCATATTGCTTTACCCAACATGCTACTGAGCGTCCCATATACAAATAATATAACATAATACATTCATATAGAATGTAGGTGAATGCTACAATAAAGTTTCAACTGCAGCAACGTGCAATAAGTGTAGGCCTACTATATGAAAGGAAAAGGACCTCATTTCAAACATTGCTTACAAATTCAAAACCAGCAGGAGAACCACAGATCAGTTTGTGGTAGATTTATGTAAGGCAAGATGATTGTAAATCCAAAACTAACATTTTTTTAGGTAAAGTATTGTAAACAGTAAAAATAAATAAATAAAATAAAGGAAATTCGTCCTTTCATAAAACTGAAATGCCTTGTTATGCTTATTATATCCCCTTATATTATATAGTAGATTTTCTACTGAAACACATTACATTTAAAATTATATATATATACACACACACTATAGCATTTACCTTGTTTAGTGGGGGCTACCATAGCCTTTGTTGAAATATTTCCACAAAAATATAATTTCATTACAAAATAAATCCTACAACCATGACTATTCCTATCTTTATTTTTTATTATTTTATTATTTTTTTTAAATTTCAAGACTATTCAATACATCGAAGACGATATTATAAACATAAAATGGTTGATGAAACCACAGATGCAACTGAACAAAGTGCAACCAGACTGAAAGTGACATATAGAATAAATCTGAGAATAACAACCACGATTCGATGGAGGTGAATTTACAGGGAATGATTGAAAAATATTAGCTCAAAATAAGGATGTACGGAAACTTACAGCCGCGCGATCATGAACCCTCACGTTCCATGGTGCCAGTAAGTTATTTACTGCAACAATTACTTTCGAACAGAGTCTGTAATGTTATTTGAAATTAATTTTATATGTATTTATTAACCGATAATTTATTACTTTTTGGTTGTTTTATTGAAAAAAATTATTTCTTGTAATAAACATGTTATTAGTTTATAGTGACTATTTAACTCATGCCCCAAATGGGAGTCAATGACCAATCACGTTACAATTATTTTTTATTTACAACCAATCACAGTCGTGTTTCGCCCAGAATTTACCAACTAAAGTTTATCATAAGTAATGTCACAAGTGATTTCCAAATTATCGATAAATTAACGACTCACGAAGTGAGGAGTGAATTTATCTAGAGAATTTGGAAATCAAGAGTGGCATTTGTTAGGACTATTTAACGAATAAAATTAAGCTGTTTACTCACAAATCATTATTTAACTATATTTATTTTAAAATATGTATATATTTAATGTAAACGGCGATGTTTGAAAACAAATGAGAAGCGTTAGGTACGCTTCATCTTTTGTTTATCATAAGTAATGCCACGAGTGATTTCCAAATTATCGATAAATTCACGACTCACGAAGTGAGGAGTGAATTTATCTAGAGAATTTGGAAATCAAGAGTGGCATTTGTTAGGACTATTTAACGAATAAAATTAAGCTGTTTACTCACAAATCATTATTTAACTATAGTTATTTTAAAATATTTATATATTTAATGTAAACGGCGATGTTTGAAAACAAATGAGAAACGATAGGTACGCTTCTACTGTTTCTTTTGTTTATCACTGCAACCAGATCATACTATTTATTGCCAAAGGAACGCAATATTGTAAGGAGGAGCTTTCTTTAATATGGTAATCATAACACTGATAAATATTTGGTGAAACACGACTCTGATTGGTTGTAATACAGAAATCATTGAAACGTGATTGGTCATTGACTCCCATTTGGGGCATGAGTTAAATAGTCACTGTAACCAGATCATACTATTTATTGCCAAAGGAACGCAATATTGTAAGAATGCTCTCTAGTGGAGAAAAAATGAAACACATCAAACTGTATATTAATTCATTCCTGATATCGTATGTTGTAAATATGACAATTATATTTTTCTGGATTATTACCTGGGAAAAAATACATTTAAGAAAGTGCAAACAGTGGTTTCTTTTTTTGGTGGTATAATCAATTGCTACAAATGTTTTTATATTAACTCCCTCATGCGGCATGTGTTGACATTCATACACTATATATACAATCTGGTAGCCGTATTTCTCATAGGCTCAGTCACTGCAAAATAATGGTCAGACCTGTTCAGAATATTAAAAAGGAGGAGCTTTCTTTAATATGGTAATTATAACACTAATAAATATTTCGTGAAACACGACTCTGATTGGTTGTAAAACAGAAAATATTGAAACGTGATTGGCCATTGAGCCCCATTTGGGTAGGAGTTAAATAGTCATAATAAAGAAAGCACCTCCTTTTTAGCATTCTGAATAGGTCATAACATTATTTTGCAGTGACTGACTCACGAAGAAATACGGCTACCAGATTGCATATATAGTGCATGAATGTCAACACATACAGCATGCGGGAGTTAATATAAAACATTTGTAGCAATTGATTATACCACCAAAAAAAAAGAAACCGCTGTTTGCAGTTTCTTAAATGTATTTTTTCCCACAAAAGTACACTTGTCATATTTACATCATAGGACATTAGAAATGAATTAATAAGTTTGATGTGTCATTTTTTCTCCACTAGAGTGCATTCTTACAATATTGCGTTTCTTTGGCAATAAATAATATGATCTGGTGCAGTGACGAACAAAGTAAGTAAATGAAGCGTACCAATCATTTCTCATTTGTGTTCAAACATCGCCGTTTACATTAAATATATAAATATTTTAAAATAACTATTTAAATAATGATTTGTGAGCAAACAGCTTAATTTTATTCGTTAAATAGTCCTAACAAATGCCACTCTTGATTTCCAAATTCTCTAGATAAATTCACTCCTCACTTCGTGAGTCCTGAATTTATCGATAATTTGGAAATCACTCGTGGCATTACTTATGATAATATAAGTTTATAATAATTATAATGTAAATAAGTAATTTATCACTAATGTATATTTTCATTTGATTGCGCACTATATACCTCCCATGTATAAAGATTGAAACTGGCAATGAAAAGAAAACTTTGCCAAGGATTTCCTGAGGTAGTCCCGTCCATGGATGAACCCATGTTCGCGTTTCTTCACGATTATATTTTAAGGTGAAATATCGTACTATTTCAATCAAGGCACTTTTTTCGTCTTCCTTATCACCTTCGACATGGATAACCCTATAGGCAGAAATGAAGCCGCGGACATAGCTCTCAGGGCCACTTAAGCACGCAAACCACTCCGTCACGACAAGGTAAAGATGCGGTGGTGAAATACATCATTAAAATTAAATATATGTATAGAAATTCATTATTTAATGCAATGGTCAGTTAATGGTAAATGAGGGAAATTTTGAAGAAGAGTTCAAATGCCTAAGAACAGTAATTACAAACAGGAATGAGGTGCACAAAGAAATTAAATATAGACTCAATTCTGGAAATGCATGCCATTACGCAGTGCAGAGATATTTCTCTAATTCCAACTTCTTTAAAAAAATATTAAGCTAAAAATATATTAAATGTTATTATCCCTGTTATATAAGGATGTGAAACATGGACTCTTACTTTTCAGAAAGGAGAAATATTACGAATATTTGAGAATAAATGTCTTAGGAAACTTTTTGGACCAAAGAGGTTAATGGAGAATACTACAGAACAGTGGGACACATGACCTTAATGGAAAGTCAGTTACAATAAGAACAATTAATCAGCATACTGCGATGGACTGAACATGTAGCACGCATGGGAAATTAAAGAGTGGCATGGAAACTCCTTGTAAGAAAACCAGAGGGAAATCGCCTATTAGGTAAGCCAAGATAGAGGTGGACGAATAATATTAATCATGATTTGAGGGAGGTATATTATGCAGGCCACGATTGGAAAAAGTTACCTCAGAATAGGGATAAGTGGAGAGCATATGCGGCCGAGCCATTAACCTACGGATTCGATAGTGCCAGTGAGCTAATTATGAATGATTTGTTATTTATCAAATAACTTATGATATTACGATAAAAAGTGACACTACAGCAGAGAGCTTTCAGAAATTAAATTAATTTTTTATTTATATCAGTAGCTAATTCCAATAACGGCAAAGTGAGAGAATTGTGCTAGGCTATATTTTTTCCGTCTGTAATAACAAAAGATTAGAATATTGTTTCGTAAATGAAAATATCACAGTTACTGAGAATGTGATCGCAGATAATTATTACAATCTTGCTTTATCGAACTAAATTGATCACAGCATTTTACAATCAGATTAGTAGACTAATCGTTCAATCCCAAATATCGTAAGATTTGTATGTGATATAGTCTATGTATTTTACTCAATTACAGAATTACACTAATCAATTTAAAACAGTTTTGAAAGTTTTAGCCTAGGTACTTATTCAGAGTAAAGCCATCTTGGCGGACGCGTTGCTAGCGCGCACGGCGATCTCGACTAGGATCCCAGGTTCGAATCCAAGTGATTCCGTAGGGGTATTGGCGATGGGCTACATCGGGATTTTTCTCGAGATCCTCCCGCTTCCCAAATTTCATCCCACCAACACTCTCCATTCCACCTCCCTCCCCATAATGTCATTTCATCTATTATTCATTTCATATTACCCATCACCTCATCACATGTTAGGTAAATAAATAATAGTTTTAAAAAACTAAAACAACACGCTTTATTAGAAAACCGAACTAAAAAAATGAAAAATAATTTTAATTTCCAACATGCTTGGGATAAATAATTTTACCATCAAAAGCGTGGGGTGCTCTTTAACAATTAATATATTTGATAATAAAGAGATATTGGTAAAAGTAAAGTCTCTAAGAAAAAAATGTAAAAATCATAAAAAGCACCCCACGCTTTTGATGGTAAAATTATTTATCCCAAACATGTTGGAAATTAAAATTATTTTTCATTTTTTTAGTTCGGTTTTGTAATAAAGCGTGTCGTTTTAGTTTTTTAAAACTATTATTTATTTTTTAGTTTTAATATTTTACAGAATAAGGTAAAAATGTAAATATCTTTAAATTCGATTCTATTGTAGTATGAGCTGAAAGTAATACTCTCCCAAAAAAAAAAAAAAACTCCCAGCCGGATTTGAACCAGCGACCTATGGATTACAGAAATTATATACCACTAGAATGTACCGCTCTACCAACTGAGCTCTTACAACGATTGACTAAAAAGTCGACAAGTCCGCAACCTATTATACCAGTTTTCATGTTTTTGATTTTCTGATGATTCTGGCCAGAATTCTAGAAACAAAATATGAAATTATTGTATTGTCACGGATCCTTTACAAGTACACAAAGTTTCAAGTCGATCCAATGTTTCTAAGTGGGTGAAAATCGTGTTCAAAAATTCCGTTACATAGATACAAAGACACTTTTTTTGATTTTCTGATGATTCTGGCCATGATTTTAGAAACAAAATATGAAATTATTATATTGTCACGGGTCTTTTACAAGTATGCAAAGTTTCAAGTCGATCCAATGATTTTAAGTGGGTGAAAATGGCGTTAAAAGATTCAGTTAAACTTCGTGTGCCAATTTAGGGCAGATAGGGCTGTAGCCACTCCTAGAGATCCTGGGCCCATCCCAAATAAAAAATGTCGGTATAAGTCATGGTGAATGCTTGATGTGTTTCGAAATCAGGAACGCCATAACAGATTACACCATAGAGTAAATATCATTCCATTCATTTCATAGATGGGAAAAGCGTAAATTATCTTTCAGGTTGCAGTGTTAGGGCATTTTGCCCTCCCAGTTTAAATATAACTGAATATTCAGTATAATCTCTTTGAATTCTAAAGAATCTTGAAAATGCTTAGCAAAACCGCTAACAAACAAGTGAACGCTAAACTAATCTGGTGCACACTAACTTGCTCATTTCCATCACCCTAACTTGCCTACTAATGTAGGTGAACTCCTGGGGTGGAATCCACGGTGCCACCAGTAATATTCGATCGGAAAACAAGTAACTTTTAGCGTTGTGTTGGTCAATGTGATAACACAAGTTCCCCAGAGCCTATTGCAACATTTTTGCTCACATATAAGGGATTCTATCCCAAAATACACCTACATTGGTGGGCAAATTAGGGTCAGAAAATGGGCAAGTTAGCGTTAGTTTGGGTGAGATAGGTTGAGGAAATGGGCGAATATATTGTACATGTACACCAGATTAGTTTAGCGTTAATTTGTATGTTAGAGGGTTTTAGTTAAGTTGGCCCCACAGTCTGAGGAATGATTAATATACATTTTTTATTGCAGGTATGTTGATTTTAGGTTACTTTGAGCTCAACTTTTCACTTCATTTAAAGACATTTTTCATATTTTTTCTTGGGAAAAGTAAACATGTAAACGGGTAATTATTCACATATTTCAACAATAGATTGTGTGATTTTCAGGATTTTTATTTGATTTATGTTGATGGTATAGGATCCACGAAGCCCCTTATATGTGAGTAAACATCTTGACAATTGGCTCTAATGGGAATGTGTGTTATCACATTGACCAACATGACGCTAGCAGTCACCGTTTTTCCGATCAAATATTCACAGGTGACACGGTGGCATAGAATAGCCCAGGATTCCCAAAACGATCACATAGCTCACTGTTATTTAGTCTTCTCCATTCACATGTCTACTCGTCTATCTTTGGTCCAAAAATTTTCCCCATGAACTTTATTCTAAATCTCTTAACATTTTCTCCTATCTTATGGTACGTGTCCATATTTCGTATCCATACAATATAACTTCGAATGGATGTAAGTACTTTTTATTGATATAATTTAAAGATTGATAATAATTGTATACTCTCGAAAGTTATATTATGGCGTTAACATTTATTTTTAAAAATAATGTACCTCATTATTGACTTTTTGAAATCCTGGTTTAAATCTTGTTGAAGTTTTTCGTTCTTATTTCTAGAAATTACAGAAAATCTTGGCGCAATAGAGAAAATCTAAATATAGATTCGGATTCAATACTCTTCAATACCTAGAATGTCATAAGTTAAGTTAGATTGTCGTATTAATTTCTATAATCATGAACTTCGCCAATTTTGACGCTTAATCGTTTTTCTTTCCAAAATTATAAAAACAAGACCTGACTTGTTATATAAGTCTGAATACATATTTTTATTCAGGACACTTTAGTTAACTAGAATCGGTAATTTTTCCCTTTTTAGCAGAAAAAATAAAGAGCATATCAGAGTAAGTAGCCAATTCAATTAACACGTATTGAAGGACAAATTAATTTAAGAAATGTTAAATCATAAAATTAATTTAAGAATTATTAACACTAATTTGAATAATACATTTCATTCCTACCTATGGAAAATGAGTACAAGGCACTATGTGAATAAAGAATCAAGTCACTGTTACAGGTCATTAAAACAATTTAATAATAATTATTATGACCGATATATAAGTACACAAATTTATTTTTTGAACAGCCCGTGAAAGTAGTGCGTTTGTTTATTTTTTCACTAATAAATTAAGTTTATTTTGGCACAATTAAATTTCATACAAACTATTTTGACAAAGGCCCTCGATACTTTCAATACCAGCATACAGATGTCATCTATATTTCCACATATATAATTTCATTGCATAAAATTTAACTATATCAGACGTTTATATTTTGAAAATCAGCATTGAAAGGGTGTAATTTCACAGAATTAAAAATGGACCTCCCCATAAGTCAGCAGCTAACTACGATCGAACCATAGCTTACCTTGTATTTCTAGCGTCGTCTGCCATCGTCTGCTTGCGATTTCACAAAGCTGATTACACTTCAAAGGAGCACTAATAAGACCTTCACTCGAGAAATTCATATATATACTGAATACACAGCCACTCTAAGTCAAGAATTTATATAATTACTAATGAAAAGCACAATACACTTGAAGAAACATTCTCAGTCAATCAGCTGTTGTCTTATAAGATTCCGCCCTTGCGCATGTCCATTACTAGTGACGTAAAATCCAGGGTTGCCAAATCATAACCTCGGAACACGTGTTACTGGTTCAGTAGGCGGAGCGTAAACCCTCGAATTGTTAGTGAATGAAGATAACGAGTGCTAACAATTTACTTAAAAAAAAAACAGTTGAATCACAAAAAGTGTTTTTGCTTTGAAATGTGTACAAAAAATTAACTCTCGTTTCATTTTATATTATAGAAAAAATATATAATTCCAGGATTTTCGTTTTATAATAACTTGTAATGGTTTACTCATCTGAATATTGCAATAGCAACACTGCGTAGTTGTACCTAATGTATCTATAGAAAATAAGTTCTCTAATAGAACAAACGTGACACTTCTTACGGAAAAAGCAAACTCATACATTACGTATGTCCGCTTTAATTAACCAACGCTGAATCAATATTAGCAACATACCTGTGTAAGTAATAAAAAATAGCCAAAAATAATTCACAGGTGATAATAAAATTCCTCACATCTATGGTGGGGAGAGGTAGCAGGACTTAAATATAATATGTGAAAAAAACTGAAATAAGTAAATAATATTCAACTCAAGTAAATGCATAAACTGCCATAATAAATATATAGTAGTAGTCGTTCCTGTCACTCGTCTTGGAAGCATAAGGCTTTGTGAAATCATGTCACCGTACTCTGTTTTTTTGCCAAATTCCTGACTTCATTCCAACTTTTTACTTGTTCAATTTCCGTTGTTACTCGCATAGTGCTGCGCCATGTAATTTTTGGTCTTCCTCTTTTTCTAGGCAGTCCCTGTGGATTCTGTGCCAGTGCTTCCTTTGGCACACTGTCTAGTTCTCTTCTGAGAGCGTGTCTAATCCATTACCATTTGGGATATTTAATTCCTTCCATATCAAATCCTGTAGTGTTACCTTCCATAATTCCTCGTTTGATATGGTTTTTGGCCACCAGATTCTCAAATTAAATCTCAGGCATCTATTTACAATGTACTTGCAATTGTTATACAACGTGATTGTTTCTTTCCAAATCTCACAACCATATAGTAATATACCTTTCACATTGCTATTTAAATAGTCTTAATTTAGTTCTAGTTAAGATTTTATTTAGATCTCCATTTGTGAGAATACAGTTTTTGATTTTCTACTTCTAGCCCTAGTATCATCCTCCTCATATATATATATATTTCTAAATACAGGAATTCAGCTACTTCTGTGCCATTGATTGAGATGCAATCAGTTGCATCATTTTATTCCTATTATTTTGGTTTTTAGTTTATTCGGGCAGAGTTTAGCTGTGCTTGCAGCCTTCATCAGATCTCTTAATTTGATTTCAATGTCAGAGAATCTGTGTGCCAATAAAAAAAAAAATATCGACGGCATATTCTATATCAGCGATGTAAAACAGGACCTCCATGAGATGGTGCGCTCCGATATTCACCAGGAGCGCCCCGCTGGACAAGTAACGCTACCTGGTGACTAGGTTCAGTTTCACTCGTCAAGCGCAATGATGAGCATGACTACGTTCAGCAAGAGACCTTGAGAAAATCAAGCCTTCGTATTTTTTTTAGCACAGAATATCTCTCCCAATTTTGAAACGGTTAAATTAGGTAATTAGATGCAAAAACAAGACAAAAACATAAAAAATCGCCTTTAAAACAAATTACAAACTCAACAACATCGTATCAAACAAAATTGAAGTAGCAAATAAATACGAAAATAAATACGTTTATAAACTAAAGTATAACATTGCGATAAGTTTGACATCGGTAGAACAACAACAAATTTTAACACAAGATATACTGAACATGAAAAAAGTAATATTTATTATTATTATTATTATTATCATCATTATTATTATTCATCATCATCCAGGGATTAAGCCTGTTGGCTCGTTCCGGTTTCATGAAAGCTAGAATTGTTAAAATTGTTCTGACCATCTTCTGTGTGGGCGACCAACATTTCTCCTTCCGCACGGTTTATAATTTTAGCAATAATTTTGGAAATCTTCCTTTTGGCATTCTATCAATATGTTCTTTCCAGTCGTTCCTATATTTAATTATTCGGTCTGTAAGTTTGAAAATATTTAGTTCCTTTCTTACATCTTCATTTCTTTTCTTATCCAGCGGAGTATATTTCTTAAAAATCGCATCTCAGACGCTTCCAATCTTTGTTCTTGTCTTTTAGTGATCGTCCAACATTCTGATCCATACATCAATACAGGAACAGCCATTACTATATAAAATATAATTTTTGTTTTTGCCATAATCATCAGAAAATCAAGAAAAAAGTGTTTTTGTATCAATGTGACGGGATATTTCAACGCGATTTTCACCCACTTAGAAACATTGGATTGACTTGAAACTTTGTATACGTTTAGAGGACCCATGACAATACAATAATTTCATATCTATTTTCTACAATCCTGTCCATAATCATCAGAAAATCAAAAAAAGTGTTTTTGTATCAATGTAACGGAATCTTTCAACGTGATTTTCACCCACTTAGAAACATTGGATCGACTTGAAACTTTGTATACTTGTAGAGGACCCGTGACAATACAATAATTTCATATTTATTTTCTAAAATCCTGGTTATAATCATCAGGAAATCAAAATAAATAATAGTTTTAAAAAACTAAAAAACACGCTTGATTAGGAAACTAAAAAATGAAAAATAATTTTAATTTCCAATACTCTTGGGATAAAATAAAGTGGTCAACAAAAAAAATCATCTCCAACACATATAGAATAAAATTAGAGTTATCAACAAAAAGAAAATAATTTTACCATCAAAAGCGTGGGGTGCTCTATATCAATTAATACGTATATTTGATAATAAACAGATATTGGTAAAAGTAAGCTCTCTAAGAAGAAAATGTAAAAATCATAAAAATCACCCCACGCTTTTGATGGTAAAATTATTTTCTTTTTGTTGATAACTCTAATTTTATTCTATATGTGTTGGAGATGATTTTTTTGTTGACCACTTTATTTTATCCCAAGCGTATTGGAAATTAAAATTATTTTTCATTTTTTAGTTTTCTAATAAAGCGTGTTCTTTTAGTTTTTTAAAACTATTATTTATTTAGGTAAATATTAAATATTGCAGATTAAAATCTTTTGAGGTATTATTTAACACTGTAAACCAATTAATACTATTCATTAATAAATGCTTTACTCCTGTTTGTGCGTTGTTTTATATTTCGATTCCTCCTGTTATAAGCGTTCATGACAATGTTAGTCTTTCGTACAGGTCCCGCCGGAGTAGTAAGAAGTAGAATGCATACTCCAGTGTTAGTACCGCGCCCCGCAAGGAACTTGGAGCTCTGAACTATGACATGCCTGTTCTAGATTAAGTCTACCATTCAGATCCCATTAAATCCCTCTACATCTTCGATTACATGCATTTGCATTATGTCATCTAAAACCAATATAAATAACAATGACGACAGCAAGAAACCATGTCTTATTCCACTCCGACGGTGAAAAGATTTAAATAGTCTACCTGATGTGATATACAATATACTAAATTTTATTACATACTTTTGACAAGAGGGATAATCTTTTCTGGAATTCCAATTTGTGTCAGCTTTTTCATAATTTCTGTCTTTTCATAGGGTCAAAAGCTATATCAAAGTCCACGAAAGCTAAATATAAGGGACTTCTCCATTCTAAAGGCTGATCCATGATGATTCTTATTGTGTTTATAAGGTCAATACACGATCTCTGAAGTCTGAAGCCGAATTGTATTCCATTTAATAACACTGAGCAACAAAAAATAAACTTTTTTTTTTTGCCTCAGAAAAAAAAATGTGATTCTGATAGTATTTTCTCTCCTGAATTCAAATATGATATCGGTTTTTCTCCATCACGCGAGGTTTCCGAGAGACGGGAATTTATAATTTCAAACACTTTAATACTTTATACATTCGTAACTACCACAATATTCGAACATTCGGCCTCACCTAGAAAGTAAGAAATAACGATTTTCTGCTAGGCTATATTTCGCCTGTGGAGCATCGCTCTTGATGGTCCGACAATAATCGGGCAGCATATTAGGATTCCATTTGCCTTGATATCTCTTTTCCATAGCTGAAATCTCCAGAGTTACCTCATTTGGTTTTATTTTACAATGGACAAATGGACGAAAAAAGTTCATTAAAAATAACTATTTAAATCCATTGATTGAAATTGAAACAAAAAACTGTGGGTGATGAAGAAATTCCGAATACATATTTCAAAACACGATAAAAAAACTGCATTAAGTACAACTATTTGTACTCATGAGACAAAAATCATGTTGACCAGTGTAATTTCTCAGTTGCCCCTTGTATACGATTTAAGATTATTCTCGAAAAGATTTTACTTAGAGTTGATAATAGTAATAAATGTATAGTAACATTTAAAAAATAAACACTTAATAATTTAAATTAACATAAATACATTTTAGAGTAACATTTTATACATTTAAAATCAACTATACAAAAAGTGGTAGAATTCTAACAAACTAGAAGATACAAGGAAACTCTCTCAGAGCTCACTAACTCACTGGTACTATCGAACCCGTAGGTTCATGGCCGCGCGGACATAAACTCTCCATACATCCCTATCCTGACCCCAATGTTTTTGATGGGTTCCCTGAAGTAGTCCCCGCCCGGAGAACTGAATGGGGGACTATTTGACCTCCGGAAAATTTAACCCCATTTGAGCCCATGTTCGCATTTCTTGACGGTTGCATTTTTACGGTGAAATATCGTCACTCTTTCGACCAAGGTACCTTTTTCGTCTGGATTATCACCTTTGACCAGTCCGGCATGGGTAACCCTATCGGCAGGAATGCTACCGCCGGATAGCTCTCGAGATCATTTAAGCACACAAGAACACTCCACCACGACAAGATAAAGATACCATTGAGGGAGATACAAGGAAACATAAGTAAAAATTAGGAGAAAAATTACACAAAGAAAAATGAGACATTGCAGAAGGCATGTTCTACTGTGAAAATGTATCTTCGAGGTGAACGGAGTAGTGAAGCATGGAAAATAATCACTAACTTGAAGAAAAATAACCGTGAAAAATATATTATAGGTTACATTTCACTTGAAAAATGGAAAGCTTATTACGAAGAACTTTTAACTGAATATAGGCAGAGTTTTTTTGGTAAACATGACAGAAGAATTTAAAAAAAGGAATTTGAAGAAAAAATATATTATTGACTCAGGAATTATGAGAATTGATATTACTTTACTTTACCCCATGGCGCGAGAGGCCTACAAGAACTTTGGTCTACCAGCCGGCTGCTGGCTTCACATCTGCAAGTGTTGGTCACAGAAGCAGACGATCATCCTGCCAGTGTATCGGTGATATGTGGTCAGTATGTCGGGCCCCCCAGTCGTATTATATCTTCAAAAAACAAGGCAAGTTTTTTGGAGGAATTCCGGTTAAATTGGGTACCAACAAATTATATGGATTAATAAGAATCCTTTGTGAAAGATGTGATGGAGATGATATCTCAAATGATTGAAAAATAGGACTTACATCAGTTATACACAAGGAGGGAAAGAAATATATAGGCTATGTGAGAATTATAGAGGAATTACAACACCTTCAGCAGAATTTATGGGGAAAAAAGTAAAATATTTTGTGGAACAAGAATATAGTAAATTGGAAACAAAAGAACAGCCATACTTAAGAAAAGACCGATCCACCATTGACCACATATTTAGTTCAAAACAAATAATTGAGAAAAAATTCCACCTTCCAACAATCATTTCCCCTACTATTTATTGGTTTAGAGAAAGCTTAACAGTGTGCCTCTGATTGAATTATGGGAATTTTTACGTACAGTAATAATAAATAGAAACATTATCCAGGCAATAAAAATATTATGATGAATCTATCTCCATAGTAAAAATGGATAAAACTAATAGATCAGGTTTTGAATTTACTAAAGGTTTAAGACAAGGGTGTTATTTATCGCCGACACTATTTTGAATATATCTGCGAGTCGCCTTAACACAATAGAAAAATATATGGTCACCTATACGTGCAGCCTTTGAAAAAAATTATGGCGCAACTCTTGATGATGGAAAGTTAAAAGTTTTGAAGAGCGGTTCACATTAGTTAGTTTTTGCATGTGCTGTCTCCTTTGAGTTCAAATCCGGCTGCATAAGGGGCCAATTATAGATTTATACCAATCGTTATTGAAAGAATTTCAACAAATAAATTTATTAATTTAATTTCTAAGTTAAGAGAGTTATCAGAAGACTGAAAGCAAATAATGGTGTCTTAAACCAATCAATAGTAAATTGATGCAGTACATGTATTGTTCGATTCAGTAGAACAGTCGGTAAGATGCTTTCTTGTGACGACGCAGGCCCAGGTTCGATCCCGATCAGGATTTTTTTTAAATAACGTCGTTACATTTTATTATGCCTACACGTTACCAGGCTACGTTATATAAATAAATTTGTATAAATATGGAAATTCATTAATTAAATGAAAGCTCACACACACACACACACACACACACATATATATATATATATATATATATTTAACAGTCTTACTAATAAAAATCTCTTATACAGGCTTTCATCAGTTGTTTAGTTACACACTGTATAAGGCTTACTTAGATCATGTATAATTTCCTTACAAATAAACTTTTGCCGGAGCTATAGGGGCCTATAACAATACAACCGTTATACACAATACGTCACATATTCGTCATTATTATGACGTCAGAACAATATTACGCGCAGTTTGTAACAGAAATAAAACAAATCAACTAGTGATTAATTGTGTAAGAAATGAATATGGGTAAGAATTAATAGAGATTCCCTAATTGGGGGGGGGTACGGAAAAAATAAGTGTGTTTTAATTTATTTACATTTTCCTTTACGCTATGTCAAATATATCGTAGAATTGGTTTCACAGATAATGTGCTGCCATCTAACGTCAAGAATTTCGAATAATTCTTGGAAGCTAATAAAAGTTTTTCCTATTACTTATGAATTATATGCAGTGTTTTAAGATGCGTTAGAAAACGTTCAAAATAGTAGGAAATGTTACTGACAACAGAATAACGCTTTAAGCGAAAAAACAAATAATTGCAGTTTCATCAGGAATCGATCATAAGAAAGCAATCAGTTGATCTTGAGGTCGGACATTTTGTCTAGTTATACAATCCTTAAAGAAGGCTGGAGGCATGAATAACGATTCCATATAAAATTGTACACTTCTTACAAACTGAACTGCTAATTCATTATTTATTAGTAAGAATTTTTAACTGAGATATGTATAAACCTCGTATAAAAGTTATACACTGCTCAAAACAATTAGAGGAACACTTGTAATAAATTGAATAAGTAATTGTTTTTTAAAGCTGTGATGCTGAAAGTTGGACAATATGTAAATTGAATGGAGCCGAGCAGTTAAGGTAGGAAGCCTTGGCGCAGAGCTACGGGACTTACGCTGGTTCGAGTCTCCATGGGGGAAGAAATATTCACATGGTATTTCGGTCAGTATGGGACCGGTGCCCACCCAGCATCGTGAGGCAATTGGGTAGCTACAATAAGTAGCGGCTCCAGGGTGAGGAACCAGCTATAACGGCTGGTGGACTCGAAATGCTAACCACATGTCACCCCTACACTGGCTGTTGATCATCTACCTCTGTGATTGACACATGTGGACGTGAAGGGCCAGCAGCCGGCTGGTAAAAGGGCAACCGCTGAAAAGTGGAAAGACCCTCAATCGGAATTTTATCATTCGATAAAAATTTTATAGATCCATGGCCTAAATATAGAGAAATTACCTCAAATAACAAATATAGAGATTTTTTTTATTTTGGAAGGCACTGGCCACTTCTAGTTGGTAAGCTTCCTGATGTTGCTATAGTGACGAATGTTGATTATTGCTTGTTTATTGAAGTCTCTGACAAAATGAGGCATTTAAATGAGTTTGAAGTGTATCATGCTCTTCATCTTTTACGACAAGGTCAATCTCTGCGACGAGTGGCTAGGGAGCTTGGGGTTTCTCCTTCCGTGGTGTCCAGGTTACGCAACAGGCACAGAGATACAGGTCAGTATTGTAGAAGACGTGGCCAGGGCCGTAAATTTAAAACAAGCCCCCAGGATGACAGATACGTTGTTCTTTCTTCTCTTCGACAGCGTACTAAAAAAACTGCAAAAGAACTGCAGAGTGACCTTCATATGGCTTCCGGAATCCGGGTTTCAGACCAAACCATAAGGAACAGATTAAGGAAAGAGAATATTCGTCCAAAAAGGCCCGTTAAAAAACCACGCTTAACAAATGGGCATAAGGCAGCAAGACGTACGTATGCTGAAAACCATGGTGATTGGAACCTGAACCAGTGGGAGTCTGTGCTCTTCTCGGACGAATCCAGGTAACGTCTTACACGTTGTGATGGTCGATTGAGGGTGTGGGGACGAAAGATTTTCTGCAGAGGCTGTACAGGAAATTGATAGATTCGGAGGAGGTTCCATAATGGTGTGGGCCGGAGTTATGTACAACAATCGTACGGACCTTATACTTGTTCCCCAGCGACTGAATGCTGTCCGGTTTATCGAGCACGTTCTGGAAGAGCATGTAGTACCTGCTGTCATTGGAGTAGGCCCTGGATTTCTGTTTATGCAGGATAATGCCAGGGCACATTCTGCGGCTGTCACCAGGGATTTCCTGAGGAGGAACGAAATCGAGGTAATGGAGTGGCCAGCGGTCAGCCCAGACCTCAACCCTATTGAACACTTGAGGGATCTTCTAGACAGGAAGGTCAGGAACCGACATCAAGCTCCACAAACTCTGCAGCAACTTGGAGATGCTCTGAAGGAGGAATGGGAGAATATCCCACAAGAGGAAATCCAGAATCTTATTGGGAGCATGCCACGAAGGTGCCAAAGTGTCATCGAATGTCATGGAGACCATAAACGATACTAACCCTATATACGGAGTGTTTAACTTTGAAAAATAAGCTTAAGATTTAATTGCTTACATAGCGGAATTATTTGAAATGTTGTCAGCGTTATTCATTTGTTTTTACTGACATGAGCAATAAATAAATAAATAAATAAATAACAACAAATAATGTACTTTATTAATTTCATGTTTGTACCTTTATCCAAAGAAAAAATATTTGCATGTTTCATAGTGTTCCTCTAATTGTTTTGAGCAGTGTATATGGATGATTAGTAAGAGGGAAAATGAATAACGATTGTAAAATCTCATTACTTTCTTTAAAAAACACAAGGCATAACAATATTGTTGATTTCCACTACTAATGTAAAATGCGTCTGATTAATTTAAATTAAGACAAGTTAATATATAATTTCATTATACAAGTAAGTCTTGGAGTATTGCATCGCTTTAGTTTCTAGCAGGGAACGGTTGTGGTCTCGGGGAGGGAGCTTCTATATCCCATGCAGAAGGTCGCGTGTTCGATCCCGCTGTCATGCTTTTTTTTTCTCTCTCTCGTCCTCGTCCCAATTAATTTTCTTTGTTTTGTTTCATTTGTTGCTTTGTTTTATTTACAGCATTTACCGCACTACTTATATAAGCGAAATTATTTTCCATTGCACGATACACAACAAAATAGAACGGATTTTAGTTTCTCAAATACAGTAGTTGTATACTTGTGAACCAAAGAACTGACCTCTTGTCAAGTGCAGTGGCTTCGTTCGGACTGGAAAATTACCTGTGCGCCAACAATTATTTCAAAGGCTGTACAAAGTTAGAAGAAGATAAAATGTATTCGTTGCTATTTTGTGATGATCAGCTACTGATGGCAGAGGATTACGAAGATTTAGAGTACAGTAAATGCTCCTTATTCGCGGTTCCGTTATTTGCGGTTTCATTAATCGCGGGTTAAAAAATTGCGACACAGTTCCTGTATTCGCGGATAAAAATTTATTTATTCGTGGATCCAGTCGATATATTAGAAGGATCATTAAACTTTATTAACGCATCGGCAACATTTTTACTGCTGGCACGTGTCAAGGTGGCTTTTACAAAGAGTAATTCAAATCAAATGGACAAATTAATATCAAAGTAAAACAAACCTTATTGTCACTAAGCTTAAGTTCATTGTTAAAAGCCACCGCCGCTGTATTTCATGTGCAGCTATGTCCGTTGATAAATGCCGCCCTCGCCTCGATCGGTGGTCTATTGTTTCAACTTGTCATTCGTTACAATAATATTGATTGAATAACACGCATCTCTTATGCTGTGTTGGCAATTTATCATGTCCAGTAAAATGAAAATTGTTCAAAATATCTAATTCTTTTTTTTATAATTTTTGTTTTATTTTCTAACCTTGGAACGTATTCTTCATATACACATACAAATTACCATTCCATATTCGCGATTTTTTTATTCGCGGCATATTTGCGGAACATATCCCCCGCGAATAAGGAGCTTTTACTGTATAAGAAAACTGAAGTAGGAATATGAAAAATGGGGATTAATGATACATTTGGACAAAACGAACTACAGTGTGATTCAGAAATATGACTATACGTTAGATCGCATTTTGTGACAGAAATATTATTTTTAGAGGAAGTATGATGTTATCACTGGAAAGGGAATCCTTCAAATTACAACAATAGAACAAAACAAAACAAATCACTTACAACAACACTAAGCAAGTCACTTTATTGCTTCAAACTGTTCGCCGTTTACATCCAAGCATAATTGGCAACGCTTTGGGAAGTCATTCATTGCGTTATGATACATTTTTAGAGGAATAGCTCTAATTTCTTCCTCAATCACTAATTTCAGCATGTCGACGTCTTGAGGTTTCCGGGCATAAACCTTCTCCTTCAAATAACCCCACAACCAATAGTCACATGCTGAGCTGTGAGGTCAGGGGAACGGGCTGGCCATTCAATGGGGCCTCTTCTTCCCACCCACCTGTTTTTGCAAATGATCATCCAAAATTTCCCTCACCGCAATTGCATAGTGAGGAGGCGCACCATCCTGCTGGAATAAACATTGTTCATGTTCAGCACTTTGCATTACCGGCAGGACAATTTGTCTAAGGATATCACTATACCGATCACCATTAACAGTCTCATCCAAAATTCGCATTCCTAACAGTCCTTCCCATCCGATCATAGCCCAAACAGTGACTTTGCCGCATCTTAAACGTGTCTTTTCAATAACATTAGGATTCTCTTTGCATAATAGTGATAGTTGTGTCGATTAACACGTCCGTTCACATGGAAAACAGCTTCATCAGAAAAGTGCAATTTTCTGTACCAATGTTCGTCGTTTGCTGATTCCCTTACAACAAATTCACAACATTCCATCCGCCTGTAAGGGTCGTCTTCATTAAGTTCGTGGACACGAATCGGTTTGAAGGGGTGGTACTTCTCATGCTTCAAAACACGACACACACTCGTTTGACTGATATGAAGCTCACGTGCAGCTTGGCGGGTTGATTTTTGTGGGCTAGCGTCGAACGCCTCCACAATTCTCTTCGTTGTTTCTGCATCCGTGCTAATGCGAGGCCTTCAGGGAGGTTTGATTTTCTGCATCCTTCCCGTTTCCAGCAGCCGTTTTCTTCACTTCCCCACAGTCGACGGCTGCAATGCTACGTTAAACTCACGTCTTGCCCGTCTTGCGGCCTCACGATCTTTAGCATACGTTATTGCCCATGCAGCAATTGTAATTTGCTGTTGCATATTCAATGTCATTTTGACTAATGACGTAAGTTCTACACTGTTTTGTTTTATTCCATTGTTGAAATTTGAATAATCGCCTTTCCGACGGTAATTTTATATTTCCTGTAATGGTAATATTTTCATCACACAACGCGATCAAATATATAGCCATATTAATGATTCACCCCGTATATGGTAATAGGTGAGAAATCAAAAGATCCATTTTAGAAGATTGGCATGAAAAAATAAAAGTATATGACGAATATGTATATTCGGGGACAAAAATTAGTGCAGATGGAAGTCATGATGCTAAAATTAATGAGAGGATGAATGAGAGCAAATCTGCAATATTTAAATTAAGTGGTGTTTTGTGGGATGAGAATATAAGTTCTAAAATAAAAACAATCATTTTTAATACAACAATAAGTAATACAATGGCACATGGCGCAGAAACAATGGAATTAAAATCTAGTAAAGTAAAGTAAAGTGTTCCCACAACAGGCCCGGAAGCTCTTGGGGTAGTAGGAGGTTAAGGCTCCCACTTTTTCTAGACAATCGGCACTTTATGTCAGCCTGGTTGTCAGCCCTGCGTGACGGCCGCCTTTACCCCCAGAACAAGCGTCTGGTACTCATTTCCATTAGAGGCTGAGTCGACCCCAGGGCCATAGTGCCGCCAGAGGGTTTTGGGTTAGTTTAAAAATCCTGACCCCAACGGGACTTGAACCCTCGACCCTCCGGCTTGTAGCTCAGTGCCTTAACCACTACGCTACGGCGTACAGTAAATAAATTCTGCAGAAATTAATTTTTGGAGGTGTTCAGCTGGAATTTCTAGACGAGATAAAATAAGAAACAGTGCAATTAAACGAAATATGAATATACAAACTTGAATTGCGGATTACATTAAAAAGAAACAATTAAAATTGTGTGGTCAATTCAAAGGAATGACAAAACCAGATTCCCAAGATGAATTCTAGAATGGGTGCCACTTTGTAAACGAAGAAGAAGAAGGAAAAAATAACGTGGGTTGCTCGTGTTTTGAACAGCATGAGGGGAAAAAGGATTAGACAATGGAGATTGGAATGACAGAGATGAGCAAAAGAATGACAGTAGATTATTTGGACGCAGAACGATGTTGTGAAACCTGCTAAATAAAAATAAAAAATATTTAATACATTTAATATAGAACAAATACTAGCACTGAAGTGGACAGACTTTTTGTCTAGATAAGATTTAGTTTGTCAGTAGACCTACTTTTATTTCTATTAATATTAACACATACATTTTATCTCCATTTTATGAAGTTTGAGGAAAAGAGGGGAAAGAAAATTGTAACTCTTCAATACGAAAAAATCCAGAATAAATGATTTTAATACGATTAAAATTGAGTTGTTGGATAATATTGGCATGCTAATTAAGACGAAATTCGTTGTTGTCCATTGTGGGCTATTTTGTAAATCTCGGTTCAGACTAGATATTAAAAGGAAATTACCGAATAATGACTTTGGATCGACCTGCAGATATCTCAATATGCAAGAAAAGCGTCAAACAAGTGATACAAATTTATATTCTCTTGATTTCATCACCTTACAAGTTTAGTTTTAGGCCTATATCCTGTTGCTCTTTTATATTTTATACCAACCTAATTAACAAGTTTTAACGCGGTTAGATAACGCTGTTGGATGCAAGATAGCCTATAACATGAAATTACTTCGTATATTTTTAACAATACTGTTTTGTGACGTGGTTTTGTTCACAAATCATAGGTGTTACTTCGTATCTTTATCTAATGAATGTAGTATAGAGATGATTCCCTCTCCCATGGCCATTGGTGATAATATGAAATGGGAAAGCAACAGGGACACGAAAAAGAAAAGTTTAAAGACTCTTATGTCATCATAAAGCTTGGTATGAAAATAGTGAATATTTCTGAAGATACTACGTCGTTACCCTACATTTACATTTCGATTATTTTGCAATGCAAATTTGTCATAATATTTCATTTCACTATTGATAATACCTCCTCAACTCGTGTACGACTCAGAGCCCGGTCCTGGGATGAGATGCGATGAACACCTTACATTGAAGGTTTGTGAATAACAGACCGCGCCTGGTGCACCATCACAGGGACAGATGAAATGAAATAAAATGAGTGAAATGAGATGAATGTGGAGAAAATGTGGAATGAAATTTGTGGCACCCCTTAAAAAACTGCACAGACTCCATTTCGTCCACCATAAAACCTACCTGGAGTGACCGGGACGCAACCTTGAAATCCCACCGGTGATGAGTGAGGGTCTAATCGCTTACGTCACGGAGCCATTTTTTGGTACCTATTTAGACAATTCTTAACCCTCCTATAACGATATGTGATGACATCTGCGATATGTAACTTAGAGATATCCTTCTTTTTATCCAGAGACTTATTTGAAATACATAACTATACTTGTTGTTAGGAATTCGACTTACAGAGCTGATTTAGGATTTTGCTCTCTAATTTTTCAAACAGAAAACTGTAATTTAATAAGAAAATCGTACCTAAGGATTTAACAACCATCTCGTATTTGGGTGTTATTATTATTATTATTGTTATTATTATTGTTATTATTATATATGACACCGTACTTTCACAAAAGTTATGGGAAGCATTAGAATATATGGACATAAACGATACAATTATTAATGCAATAAAAATGTGTATAAAAATGCAGTATCTAAAATTAAAATTGGAAAATGTGTATCAGATGAAATTAAAGTAACAAAAGGCCTTCGTCAAGGTTGTAGCATATCACCCACATTATTTGAGATATTTATAATAAAGCACTGTCAAATGGAGCAAAAAATGTTCAGGAATGGGAGTACAAATTTGAGATGGATCAACAGATACAATATCCATCCATCCATTGTAATTCTGCCCAAGGGCAGGTCTATCATTGCAATCATAGCATTTGCATGCTATGCTTTGCATTTTTACTAGGGAATTATAGGTCTGGTAGCTTCCTGTTGCTTTCCGCACCGGTGAAGGATGATGATGACAATGATAAGGATGATGGAGATGGCCGGATGATTTTCGAGGACCGTTGAGCCCTAAGCTTCTGACATTTGTCTTACAGGTAAGGGAAAACCCCGAAAAAAACCTCACCTAGGAGCCTGTCCCGACCGGGAATCGAACCCGGGCACGCTGCGTGACAAGGCAGCACGCTACCTCGAGACCACAGCGGTGGAATGACCAGATAATAATTGCACAAGAACATGAAGACATGGAGTTTATGTTCAGAAAATCATTGGACGAATACGATAACTGGGATTTGAAAGTAAATTTAGAAAAAAAAAACTTTATATGGGATGTGGAGCTGAATCCGAAGATTTAATATTAGAAGATCAAAGGGGGAATATTAGAGGATATGAAAAATTTGAGTATTTGGGAGTAGAAGTAGATAAAGAGGACAAACAAGAAAGTGATATTAAGAACAGAATACAAAAAGGTAGAGCAATAACAGTAATGATAAATGGAGTCTTATGGAACAGAACCATGTATCCAGAAAAAATAAATTACAAATATATAATTCAATAGTGAGAAGTACTGTCACATATGGAGCTGAAGTTTGGAAATTCAACAAAAACTTAGAATAAAAACTTATGTCGATAGAAATTGATTTCTTGAGGAGAGCAGCAAGGTGTTAAAAATTAGAAAAAATAAGAAATACTGTCATATGAAAAAAAAAAAATTGATATTCAATAGTAGATTATATAACGCCGTAGCGTAGTGGTTAAGACACTGAGCTACAAGCCGGAGGGTCGAGGGTTCAAGTCCCGTTGGGGTCAGGATTTTTAAACTGACCCAAACCCTCTGGCGGCACTATGACCCTGGGGTCGACTCAGCCTCTAACGGAAATGAGTACCAGACGGTTGTTCTGGGGTAAAGGCGGCCGTCACGCAGGGCTGTAAACCCGGCTGATATAAAGTGCCGATTGTCTCGAAAAAGTGGGAGCCTTAACCTCCTACTACCCCAAGGGCCTCCTGAGGCCTGTTGTGGGATCACTTTACACTTTACTTATAAGCAATTAAACTGGTACGGGCACGCATAACGAATGCAAGAAGAAAGGTTACCTAGGAAAACATTGAAATTGTGTCCACCTGGAAGAAGAAGGAAAGGTAGACCTCGAAACTCGTGGATGCAATAAATAAAAACGGGAATGAGAACAAGAGTACTGGAGAACATGGAGTGGGTGGATAGGGACGAGCGGAGAGGAAAAATAAAACTTTAGGCACAGAAAGATGTGTAAACATTAAACATTTGTATATAAATTAATACATTATTATTATTATTATTATTAATATTATTATTACTGTTATTATTATAATTTTTATTATTACACTAATCCGCATGATATCAAATGACTGGAAACTAATATGTGGTATTAGTTCACTTTTTTATTCTTATTCCAGAATTTTTCTGAGTTTTCTTCTATCACGTACAGTTTTTTCACAATGCACCTAATCTGTTTTCAAATATTTATTGGAGAGAGCTTAATATGTGCCAGAAGGTAATGAGTATTGTTGGAGAGAAATTTTTCAATTCAGGCCTCTAATCCTTTAGGTTGACACAACTGCTACTGAGGTTGTTATTGGGTGACCTTTTAAGTGTTGTTCATCTCAGACACTTGCTTTATGAATGCTGCTCTCATTTTATCTCTCTAGTGTGACTGCATGTATGACAATGTCAACACGCAAGTACGTGAACAATAATAATGTTTTCTGCTTTATTTGTGGGAAATTATACATGTTATATTAATATGCTTAAATATATATATATATATATATATATATATATATGTACAGTGCTTAGGCAAAGAACGGATATTACAGACTTTGTGAAAAAAGCTTACTAATGCTTATTTTAAAGTGAAACTTGGTGACCAGGATAAGGCGTGGGCGCCAAAGAAAGTTTTCCGCTATTTCGCTGAGAGGTTTAGATTGTGGACAAAAGGGAAGAAAACGTGCATGCCGTTTGTGATTTCTATGGTGTGGGGGGACCCTTAATGACCACCTTAATCACCGTTACATCTGTTTCCTTAATGTCAGGGGTGCAATTAAAAAAATAAGAACCAAATTATATATCCAAGCATCCCTTAAATCATTAGGCCAGTTCCACATGGAGAAGAGCTGCCTGTTCCTCTTCCTCCAGCTGTTTTAGAGAACCTGGTAGAAGATGATGATGATGAAAGTGAAATTGTTGCAATTACTGATGACGATACTGATGATGTATATCAGCTTGAGGATGGCTTTACTCCACAACGGTTCTATCAAAGTGACCTTAATGATTTAGTTTGTGATCTGAATTTGCCAAAGGAATCTGCAGAACAACTTGGCTCACGGCTTAAAAGTAAGAATCTTCTGGAACTAGGAACACATTACTCATGGTACAGACACAGAGAAAAATAACTAGTTCCTTTATTCTCACATAATTATTGCTTGGTTTACAGCAATAACATAAACGAGTTAATGCACTTCTATGACAATGAGTATGATTCTACTCTGTGGAGACTTTTTATAGACACATCAAAGAGGAGTCACAAAGGTATGTTACTGAATAATGGGAATGTGTATGGGTCCATTCCTATTGACCATTCGGTTCAAATGAAGGAGACATTCGAGTATATAAAGTTGCTATTAACAAGTTTCCAGTATGAGGAACACAAGTGGCTAATCTGCGGTGACTTTAGTTATAGGAATACTATTAGGGGAGCAAGCTGGTTTAAAAAAATGTCATGCTTTCTATGTGAATGGGACAGTCGGGGAAAGAAAAAAATATTGGAGTGTGAAAGTTTGGC
The DNA here is from genome assembly GCA_030220185.1 of Diploptera punctata. Taxonomy (NCBI): domain Eukaryota; kingdom Metazoa; phylum Arthropoda; class Insecta; order Blattodea; family Blaberidae; genus Diploptera; species Diploptera punctata. Next base: position 97,441 of record JASPKZ010008154.1, read on the forward strand.
CAGAGTGGAGATATTTTGTGCCTGAAACTAAAACCACCCTATACGAATCACTTGCAGACCCTCAAAATGTCCTGCTTCCACCACTACACATCAAATTGGGCTTGATGAAGCAGTTTGTAAGGACTCTACCACAGGATGGGCATTGCTTCAAGTACCTTTGTAAGAAATTTCCGTCCATCACACAAGAAAAATTGAAAGCTGGAATTTTTGTTGGTCCGCAAATAAAGAAACTGATGAAGGGTGAAGATTTAAAAAATAAACGAGAGAGAGAAAAAGAAGCACGGATCGCTTTCCGATCTTTTACTGAAAACATTTTAGGGAATAACAAAGATCCTAATTACAAGGCAATTGTGGGAAATATGTTTGAAATTTTCAAAAAAGTTAAATTGTAACATGAGTGTGAAAGTTCACTTTCTATATTCCCATATCGACTAATTTCCCGAAAATCTGGGACATTATAGTGAAGAGCAAGGTGAACGTTTTCATCAGGATATTAAAGAGATAGAGAGGAGGTACCAGGAAATATGGAATGAAACTACTGTTGGATGTTGAAGACGGAAACAAAAAATGGAGGAACTTCAAGGAAGTCAAAGAAGAGAAGTTTTCAAAATTAATGGTACACCATTTACTTTCTGTTTTGTTACAAGGTAGTCACGAAATTATTAGGACAGTTCTTTACATCATTTTTAACATGTGTTTTTAACAAACATTATTCTTGTGTATTTTTGCTTCCATCCATAGTAATTCTGCTCGAGGGCAGTTCCTTCACTGCAATCATAGCTTTTTCATGTTATTCTTTGCAGCTTTACTAGGGAATTGTATATGTGGTAGCTTCCCGTTGCTTTCCATACCGGTGAAGGATGATGATGATTATGATGATAATGATACGGATGATGATGATGGCCATATGATTTCGGGGACCGTTTGGGCCTTGAAGTTTTCCTGACATTTGTCTTAGAGGTGAGTAAAAACCCGATAAAAATCTCACCCAGAAAAATTGTCCCGACCGGGGATGGAACCCGGGCCCGCTGCGTGACAAGGCAGCACGCTACCTCGAGACCACAGCGGTGGACTATTTGTGCTTATAGTAGTTAAAATCGTGAAAATATAAATTCTTATTTTGCGTAAAAACCTGACGTGATAGACAAAAATTGAAATCATTTCTGGAATCAGTATAAAAATTGATTCAGAAACACCTATTTTAAATAAATCATCTGAGAAAAAGTTTTAAAATACAGACTTGTGTTATTATTGTTTTATTATTATTATTATTATTATTATTATTATTATTATTATTATTATTATTATTATTATTTGACTCACAATTTACCATCATGGACTTGACATGAAATAAACAGTTAACTATACTGATTAATTAAACCTCAAAATGATTGATTTTATGGAAATCTGTTTCAAAAACTTATTTTAATTCAACATTGTAGCAATAATTATGGGATGGAGAGGTTAAATAGTACACACTTATTGGCCGCTAATCCTAAGGCCTTTGGTAACAATCAATCTATATGATGTATTCCTTCCGTGATGCAGGTGATTCCAGGTTCCCTCACATCACATCGGACAATAACACTGTTCTGCATGAATTTAGTTTTTTTTAATAAATGAGCGTTTCTGAATTACAATTGCACACTGATTGCAAAACCGAAATCAATTTTTGCGTACCACGTCAGAATTTTTATACAATTCAAAATTTCATGTTTTGAATTTTTCATATTGTACGTACTGTATTAATATTACAGTGTGCTTATCGTTTGTTAGAAAGGCACAACAATTTATAATTTCAACTTTATTACTTAAAAATGTGAAATAATATAACTATTATTATGTTTATACAGTATTTAACATTATGTTCATACTTTCAATATTTTGGCATTTATGTTAGGACACCAGGATAAATCGTAGTGCCCTCACGATGTGCGTCGTAGATGTGCTACAGATTTGAGGAGTTGGTGAAAAAAAAAAGTCATTGCCCTTTGGTATGCCTATGATTTGGAGGGAACCTACAAATCATGGAGACGATTGTTACTTCTGCACAGTTAATGTAGCAGGATATAATGCTAAAAACAAGAAAGATGTTGTATAAACCTATCCCAACATTCCCTCTGCTATTAGGCCCGTATATCATGGTCCTGATATTATACCCCCTTACACCCTGAATCAGATACATTGCCGTATGCATTCAGTAGCACTGAAACTGAATCTCCTGTGGATGATGAACCATGTAATTCTGATCATGATAGATGTTTTAATTAATGTGACCTTAATGATTTAGTGAGGGATTTAAATTTGCCTAAAAGTCAAGAGAACTGTTAGGCTCTAGGTTATAAGAAAAGAAAGTATATTTTTCATTGTACAGGCATCGTGAGAAGGAACTTGTCCCCTTTTTTTGCTGTAGAAGAAAATTTAGTGTATTGCCAAGACATCCCTGCTGTCTTAAAATTCTATAACATAAACTATAATTCCAAAGAGTGGAGGTTCTTCATAGTTTCTTCTGAAAAAAGTCTTAAAGGTGTTTTGCTTCATAATTCAATAATTCATCCTTCCATTCCTGTGGCCCACTCTTTTGTTTTAAAGCTGACATGTGAAAATATAAATCTTTTGTTACAAAAACTGCAGTACAAAAACCACCTATGGCTAGTCTGTGGAGATTTCAAGATTATTGAACTATTACTTGGTCAGCAAGCTGGTTTCACAAAATACCTTGTTTCAGAGATTTCAAGATTATTGAACTATTACTTTGTCAGCAAGCTGGTTTCACAAAATACCTTGTTTCTTATGTGAATGGAATAACAGGGCTAGGTCAGAACACTGGGAAAGGGAACTGTGGCCACGCAGGACTAATTTAATACCGGGCGAAAAAATATAAGAAATGAACCTCTTATTGATCCTTCAAAAGTATTTTTTCCACATCTCCATGTAAAATTAGGTTTAATTAAGCAATTTGTGAAGTCTCTATGTAAAGACAGTGAGAGCAATAAATACCTTTGCACTACATTTCCTTCATTATCCTATGAAAAAATTAAAGCTGTGTATTCGTCGGCCCACAAATTCGAAAATTGATGGACAGTCAGTACGAGAATACTGTGAGTCGAGAGGTGAGGTATATCTGGAATGCTTTCAGAAATGTTGTTTTTAATTTCCTTGGAATTAAAAAAAGATCCAAATTATGTTAACATAATGAAAGTGATGCTACAAAATTTCAAACAGATTGGTTGCAACATGAGCACATTTCATTCATTTTCATCTAAATTATTTCCCTGATAATTTAGGAGATTTTAGTGAGGAACAGGGTGAAAGATTTCACCAGGATATAAAAATATATGGAAATGAGTTATCAAGGGAAGTGGAGTGTTATCATAATGTCTGACTATTGCTGGATGTTAAAAAGGGACTCCTCTGCACAACATGCGAGAAGGTCAAAGAGGAGAAAATTTGAAATTAAATATTGAGGTAATGTTCTGAATGTGCTTATAATTATTATTTATTATTATTAAGTAATGATTACTTAGTGACAAATAAATTCTGGCCTAGTTTTTTACACAAAATTCCTGTTGAAGTAATTTTTATTATGCTTCATAAAGCTATAATTTCATTTCTAGTTATTCATGAATATTTTGAAAACCTGACGTGATGGGAAAAAATTGAGATTTTTTCGAATTCAGCACAAAAAATCTGTATAGAATCGCCTATCAGATTAAAGAAAACAAAAATTAAGTTTTAAAATTCAGAACGGTGTAATCCATACCGTTAAATAAATATTGTGTTTTACAAAGATATCTCCTATGAGTGCAAAGGGTCAACTGGGCAATATTTCTTTATTTTTTTGGATTTAGTATCGCCTACCCTTCTAGGAGTTTAATTGCGATGTTAGTGGTGGTACTCATAATTTACTTCTACTCCATGACACGACAGGCCTAAATGGTCCTTGGCTTACAGCCGGCTGCTGGCCTCACATCCACATGTGTCTATCACAAAAATGGAGATCATCCAGGAAATAAATGAGTCAGAATGCTGGGCAAACTACCCTTTATATCTGGTTTTATCAATCTGGAGCCGCTATGTACTGTATTACTATTTTTTTACGATATTGGACGGGTACTGGCACCATAAAACAGCCGAAATTCCTTTAGACAATGTCTTCCCATATGGGGACTAGAACCAGGATTGGCTCAGGTACCTTCCCGTACCTTCAGGTTGGATAGTGTCAGTGACATAGTTTTATGGAGACTAGAACCAGCGCGCGTCCCATAGCTCTGCGTCAAGCAGAGTTCTTAGACTACAACTTGAAATTTTGCCAGATAAATATATTTTCATATCCGACGTATCTGTGGGTGACACTCATCTCTGTGTCATGCTCAGACAGCTTTTAAATTACCTTTTAAAGCAAAGACCAACCTTCTAAAATGTTCATCGTCATAATCATAGTCCAAATATTTGGAAAACGCCGGGATTGGAAATAAAAACTGATGAACACGTTTTGAAAAGGTAACATACATTCCCTTATGGCTTTCAGTGTTTGGGACACCATAACTGGAATGAATGAGGAGTTCATTTTTAAGGGGGCTCATACACCATTACAGGTCAAAATTTTCAATTTTTTTGTTTTTGGTCTCATTTGAAAGAACATACTTTAAAGTACATATTTCTGAAATTTTGTGATGATATCTTCTGTTTTTGTCGACATATATAATGTTGAATGCCAATGCGCGCTCCAATCCCCAGCACTATATGTGTCCACTGGGTGCAACGTCGTGGTGTGGATATCGACAAGCCCAGGCAGAAGGGTAGAGAAGCAGTATATAAACATCCACATCCAATACCAATGGCTGTTATGAATGCCATAAGACCTACCTTCAAAGACCTTTCAAAAACAGAACTTCTAAGAAGGTGCTTGAAGGGCCGCACTCAAAATTCAAACCAGTCCTATAATAATAAAGTGTGGACAATTTGCTCTAAAACAAGTAATGCTGGGAAGACAGTTGTCAAAATAGCAGCAGCTGATACTGCAGCAACATTCAATGATGGGGATACAAGCAGATTAAAAGTTTTAGAAGAGTTTGGAGTGAATGTAGGAAAATATGCCAAGGCTGCTTTTAGGCATCGTGTTGTCCTGCGCATAAAATATGCTGATAGATTAGATTAGATTAGATTAGATTTATTTAGCCTGGTGGAGTTAAGGCCATGTGGTCTTCTCTTCCACTCACCAGGACAAACATATATTACATAAGAATATAACAATCTTAATTAACTCTAATAATAAACACTAAGTAAAAATTTGATCAAAAGATAATATCTAATATACATATTACGATCTATAATACAACCAGTTAATATTAGTTAAAATTAAGACTAAACTAATAATAAAATGTATACAAGCAAGGCATATTCAATTGTCCCTGTCTAGTGTATATAAAAAACAGGAAAATAATGAGATATAGAAAACAAATTTTACGATTATACAATATTTAAAACAAAACAAATAAAAATGTTTGTTATTCTTAATATTATTTTCATAAATAATTAAATATATTAATATTGTTAAAAATAATCCTATCAGTGAGGTGTATAAGTTAGTTTGTTATTAAATAATTCTTTAGTTTGTTTTTGAAGGATGTTATAGTTTGACAGTCTCTGACATAGGGCGGAAGGGAATTCCATGTTTTGGTAAGTGACACCGTAAAAGATAATGAATAATATACAGTGTGATGAGGCGGGATATAAAGGACAATGTGCTGATGGGATCGAGTGTCAAGATTATGTGTATCGGATAGTCTGATGAAGCGGCGTGATAAATAATTAGGCGATGATGTGTGAAGTATTTTATAGAGAAGGGATAGGGAATGGACAGTTCTACGATCTCTTAGACGAAGCCACGATAATTGTTCCAGGGACGGTGTAACATGGTCAAATTTGCGAATACCACAAATAAAACGTGCGCCAAGAATTATGAACACGTTGAAGTCTTTGAGTGGAAATAATATTTAAGTCTGTAAAAAGAGTGTCACAATAATCAAAATGGGGCATTGCAAGTGGATCTACTAACATTTTCCTAAGGGCGAATGGCAAACAATTTCGTACACGATTTAATGAATGTATTATTGAGAAGACTGTTTTGCATGTATGGTTTATTTGTGTATTCCAATTTAAGTTTTTGTCAATAAATACTCCTAGAATTTTTACTGTCTCACTATAAGGGATTTGAACTCCATTTAGTGACACATGCGAAACTGTGTTTAGGCTAATTGTAGATAATAGTCTCTGATGACCCATAATGATTGATTGTGACTTTCTAGGATTTAATTGCAGTTCATATTTAACTGTCCAAGTCGTTAGTGAGTCAAGATCCTCGTTAATTTTGGCAACAGCGTCATTTAGTGAATATTTGTCTGTGTGGATGTAGATTTGCATGTCGTCTGCAAATAAATTATGTTAGCAATGCTTTAGGGAGATAGATATGTCATTTATGTAGATTGAAAAAAGCAAAGGTCCAAGTACCGAACCCTGTGGAACCCCAGCTTTACGGAAGGACCAAGAAGAACATAATGTATGATTTCCTATAACAGATTGCTGGCGCTCATGAAGGTAGGAATTGAACCATTCCGTGGCACTATCAGAGAGTAAGAGGTTTTTAAGTTTATGCAACAATAAGTCCAAGTCTACCGTGTCGAATGCTTTACTAAAGTCCAGTAATGTAAGAATGGTAAGTTTTCGATTATCAGCAGCTTCGCTTATGTCTTCGCAAATATTTAGTAGAGCAGTATTTGTATTGTGTCCTGTCCTGAACGCCTATGAGAATCCTCGGAGTCCAGGAGAACAAGAAGACGACTGAGACTTGAGGAACATGGCAGGAGAATGAAAAGGAGGGCACAACATATGCTGCAGGAGCTTTCTAATACAGACTGTAAGCAGAAACATGTGTAAACTTTAACATCGTTTTCCCGAAAGTTAAAATTTTGAGAACATAAAACGCAATAACTCAAAACCTAATAGTTCAATTTTCATGAAATTTTGCACACACACACTCATCTATATAGTCTGTATCTGGCATACTAAAATCATTACAATGTTTTGAATATTAAGGTTAGGTAATGGAGAATATATAGTGTAAAAATTATTTAAAAAAATTATTAATAAAAAAAATTGTTTTGCTCTAAACCAATAAATCAGGGACACATCTTAATAGTTCACAAGCTTTATTAGGGTGTTATATTTGTTTTAAAAATTGTTTATACTGGTCATGTTATTAGTTTTTAAGTACTAATGTATGAAATTATATATAAGGAACTGAAATTATGCAAATTTTATTTTCCTGTAATTACAAAAAAATTGCTTCAATAATAACAATTTAAAATCAAATGAAAGCCAATAGTTTATACTACCTGTGTGTAAATTTTCATAATTGTATGTCTTCTAGTTTTTTTTTATATTGTAAAGTAATGATGTGTGTGCATATGTACCTCGTGCTGGGTGTATGAGCCCCCTTAAACTGTCTCTTGTCCATTTTTATACATTTCTGGGAAGTAATATAAGATTGCTGTTTTCGTATAAACAAGAGTCAGTTTGATTTTAACGCAAGTTTGTGGTAATATAATAGGTTGAGAAAAGCAGCTATAACGCCTGGGGACCTGACATGCTGACCACATGTCACTTATATACTAGTACATGATCATTCACCTCTGCGATTAACACATTAAACACCAGCAGCCCGCTGGTAGTCATGAGCCTTCTAGACTTGTCGCGCCATGAAATTTGGTGTTGTAAGGATATAGGCTAAAGGATATTCTGAAGCCAAATGGTGACATTTATACATAGAGTAATCTTTGTTTGGGTGCAAGATGAACTACAAAAACGTTTTGGAAACGAGTTCTTATATTCGAAATTCTGTGATATATAATATGGTTTAACGGAAATTAGAGGTGGCAAAGGAATATATAAAACGAAAGAGGCGGGAGATGAAAATCAAACCAGATGTTTTCTTGTCTGCTAAAACTCACGTACAAAATGCTAAATAGGTTTCTCAATCCCTCTGTATGTAAAGTACACTTATAATGAAAATAAGTTAAATTTCTTAAGAAAGAAATAAAATATAAATTTAGTATGATTTTAAAATCCACAATAGGTTAAAGCAAGGGATGCACTATCTCCTGTAATGTTCAATTTTGTACTAGGGCATACCATCAGATCTTTAGGGAATCCTGAAGGCATATTACAACTCAATAGTAAGCTGTTAGTATATGCTACTCGTAATGATGTAGTAATAATAGGCGATAGCGAGGAGATACTAAGGGCCAACACAAACATTCTATTGAGTATCACTAAGGAATTGGGGGTGGAAGTTAACATCAATCAAACTAAATATATTTAATGGTTTATTTATTTTATCTGATGGAGTTAAGGCCGTACGGTCTTCTTCACTTCACTGGATAAAATTATACATATAATAACAATTACGAATTATCTAAAACTTGATTAATAATATATAATAGGCATAGGCTACACAATATACAGATGACATGGAAAGAACAATAAATATTAAAATAACCTGTAACTTGATTAAATAGTTGACTTGGTAAAGAAAGTGCATAATATAAAATAATAATATAAATATACCTAGAAAACGGTTATATACTATATTATCTAAGGAAATATTTAATGAGATTTTTTAACTTTTTTTTTAGTCGAGCAGTCCTTGATATAAGAGGGGGGAGAATTCCAGATTCGGGTGGCTGAAACAAGGAAGGAAGATGAATATTATTGAGATGTTCGATGTAGAGGTACAGCTAGAGTTAACTTTTCTCTCGATCGTGTGTATAAGTTATGGTGGGAAGATAGTGAATGGAAACGAGTAGAAATATAAAGGGATGATACGGTGGGAAAAGTGTTGTATAAGAAGCAGAAGTAATGTATCTCTCACCTGTCTTCCAATCGGAGCCAATACAACATTTCAAATACTGGGGTTATGTGATCTGATTTACGGAGGTTGCATATACAGTTTGTATAAAAAAGGATGGCGCTAATTTATATGGTTGAAAGTACACGATAATAGAAGCAACAATGTCCCAGTAAACATGGGTCCGCAAACGAGGCGTTTGCGAGATAATTACGAATGTATGGATACAAGCCGCCACTGACGTAATTGTTAGTAACATCGTACGGTTTACTCCTTGCGCACTTGAAGCCGTCCTATGTCCTTTGTTTACAAAACTGAACATTGTCGAGAGGTGGAGTTGTAATCAAACCATACACGCAGAACGTGCAGGACGGATACAGTACACAGTCTCAAAAGTATCAGTCTCGTCTGAGGAGTGATACTTATGCTGTGTTGTAGTTACAATGGAACCTTACAGTAACGAAGAGTATGCGGATATGCATTTCATGTACGGTAGGGCTAATGGCAATGCACGAGAGGCTGCACGCTTGTACCAAGAAACATATCCTGATTGAAGACACCCCGAAAGTCGTACATTTACAAGGGTCCATCAGCACGTGAGAGAAAATGGGGGTTTTGCACATGGCAGAGCAGTAGGTAGGCCTGCTCGCATTACGCCTGAGGTTGAGGAAGCAGTTCAGCTCTCTCCAGGAACCTCGACGAGAAGAATTGCCACACAAGTGCCTGTACTAAGCCACAGTAGTGTATGGAGAATTTTACAGCACCCTTACCACCTCCAACGAGTTCAATGTCTCAATGATGCGGACTTCGTTCCTAGAGTGATGTTTTGTCAGTGATGCAACAACAGACTGTAGTCAACCCTCGTTTCGCATGTAACATTTTATTTACAGACGAAGCAGGGTTCACATGCGATGGTGTTTTTAATTATCATAATACACATTTTTGGTGTGAAATAAATCCACATGCTGTTCATGAGTCACCATATCAGCACCGTTTCTTACTGAATGTGTGGTTAGGGGGTACTAGGTGATCATCTCATTGGGACACACATTCTTCCACGAAAACTTAATGGACGGAGGTACTTTAAGTTTCTGTGGCGTCATATTCCAGGATTGCTTGAGGATGTTCCCCTTCAGCAACGTCGGAGTTTGTGGTACATGCATGATGGAGCTCCGGCACATTTTGCTGCTGCTGTGAGACGGCATCTAACGCGCAGATACGGCCAAAGATGGATAAGTCGAGGCGGATCTGTACCTTGGCCTCCAAGATCACCTGATCTACATCCTTTGGATTTTTGTGTCTGGGGTCACCTCAAAAGCGAAGTGTACAGCACACCCGTTAACACGGTTGAAGAACTGGAGCAGAGATTTGTACATGCTTTTCGAGAATTCAGAAATGATCCAGGGGTTTTCGAAAGAATTCGACATTCATTGCAGAGACGAGCACAGTATTGCATCCAGATGCAAGAAGACACTTCGAACACCTCCTTTATCATGTAACCCATAAGTGAAGTGAACTGTGAAATGTGGAATGTGAACTAAATGAGATGAAAAATTAATAGAAAAGTCTAAATTCAAATTAATTTGTACTAACTAGGACGATGTTTTCAATTAAGTATGTGGCGGCTTGTAACCATACATTCGTAATTATCTCGCAAACGGCTAGTTTGAGGACCCATGTTTAGTGGGACATTGTTGCTTCTATTATCGTGTACTTTCAACCATGTAAGTTTGCGCCATCCTTTTTGATACACCCTGTATAACGTGCGTAAGCCTTATGAAATCGTTGCACTCTTTATCCGAATATGAAACTCATGCCAGTTAAGAGAGCAATTCACAATAATCGAAATGCGGCATCATCAAAGTTGAGACAAACACTTTTTTAAATGAAGAAGGAAGGAAATATTTAAAACATTTTAAGGAAAGTTTCTCTTAAATGAATCAGTCAACTAAGATTTCGTCGAAATATACACCGTGATTTTTCACGGAAGGTCTAAATGGAATATCAGTTTGATTTAGATTTACAGAAACTCTCGATGAATAATCAATTTGTTTAGTAGACTTTGATGACCGACCAAGACAGCTTGTGACTTTTCAAGATTTATAATGTGGTCTGTATCTTTTATCCATATTGCTATGCAGTCAAGGCCTTCATTAAATTTTCTAATTGCATCGTTAATCAATTCCGGCCTAGTATGGGTACATAGTTATAGGTCATCAGCGTAGATGTAATATTTATAATGTTTAATGTTGTCACTGATGTCGCTAATGTACATAGAAAATAAAATTAGACCTAATACTGAACCTTGTAGTATTACGCACTCTACTGACATCTATGAAGAGAAACGATCACCTAAAACGACGTACTGGTGGCATCTAGTGAAATAGAAGTAGAACCACTGAATCGAATTTTCAGAAAAAAAAAAGTAACTTTAATTTTGACAGTAAAACGTTAGTATCAACCGTGTCGAAAACCATAAAAAATCAACTAGAAATAGGATAGTCAATTTACTCTGATCCATAGCCTCACGAATGTCCTCAGTAATGTCAAGTAATGCGGATACCGTGCTTATCCAGCCCTGAATCTTAATTGGTAAGTGTTAAGAAGTTCGTGGTCATTTAGATACTCGGTAAGTTGCTTATTTATAATCCGTTCCAGTGTTTTTGATAAGGTAGGTAAGATGCTGATAGGTCTATAGTTTTGAGGGGAAGTGGGTGTATTTACTTTGGGGATAGGACATACAGTGCATGAGCTTTCTTCCATGTGGCAGGGTATGTTTCAGTCATAATAGAAGTATTAAATATGTGCATCGAAGTTGGTATGATAATGTCCAAGAGTTAGTTAATAAGAGGAATGCTGATACAGTCTACATCTATGTCTTTAGATTTAATTTCCCGCAATACTTTCTTTGCGTTGCCAATATTTATGTAAACAATATATATATATATCTCTCGTGTGGGAGAAAGTTTAGTCAACCTATTGTAATATTGTTACCTGTCTTACTGTTTGTAAGGTAATCATTCAGATGTTCAATAGAGGCACTAGTCCTGCAGCCATTTGTCTGTTGTAACTGTTGTAATCCTTTTCTAAGGTCCATTGTCTTAAGATTTTTCCACATTTTTGAGAACGGAATACCAGAGTCAATTAGTCTATATGTATGTCTTAGCTTAGCATTTCTAATTAATTGATTTGTTTTGTCCCTCAGTCATTTGAAATTCATTTAGGTCAATGTCACATTTGTTGCGTAAGTAGGTACAGTAAGTTAAGTCGCGCATAAGTTAATTATTTCAGGTGTCATCTGGAGTGAAGGAAGTCGTCTAGCTCTCTTTGTTTTGAGAGGTGCATTTCGGTCATATACTTATTTACTTACTTACTCACTGGCACTATCAAACCCGTAGGTTCATGGCAGCGCGGACATAAGCTTTCCATACATCCTTATCCTGAGCTAATGCTTTCCAATCATTCCTGTATAATCTACTTCCCTCAAATCATAGTTAATGTTGTTCTCCCACTTCATTCTTGGTCTACAAATTGGACATTTTCCCTCTGGCTTTCCTACACGAAGCTTCCATGCACGTCTTTCATTCCCTATACGCGCAACATGTCCTGCCCATCGCAGTCTATGAGACTTAACTGTTCTTATTTTATCTTGCTTCCTATAAAGACCATGAAGTTCATTGTTATGTAGTTTTCTCCATTCACCTGTCTGTTCATCTCTCTTTGATACAAAAATATTCATAAGAATGTTATTCTCAAAAACTCGTAATTTCATTTCCTCCCTTAAAGAAAGAGTCCATGTTTCGCACCCATATAATATAACTGATAGAATAATAGTTTTATATATTTTCAGTTTAACGTTTTTTGAAAGGAGTTGAGACATCAAAAGTCTCTGCAATGCATAATAGCACGCATTTCCAGAATTGAGCCTATGCTTAATTTCTTTGTGCATCTCATTCCTATTTGTGATTATTGTTCCTAGGTATTTGAATTCAGCCACTTCCTCAAAATTTCCCTCATTTGTCATTAGCTGTCCATTTCCATTATATAATGCATTTATACGTGCGACCATATATTTAGTTTTATTGATATTTACTTCCAGTCCTAATTTTTTGGTGTTACTCAATAGTGTGTGCGTGTTGTCCTTTAGTATCTCCTCGCTATCGACCAATAGTACTACATCATCATAAACTAACAGCTTATTAATACCATTGAGTTGTAGGCCTTCCTCATCCTCTAAAGATTTTATGGCATGCTCTAGTACAAAATTAAACAGTAGAAGAGATAGTGCATCTCCTTGCTTCAACCCATTCTGGATTTCAAAAGTATCCGAACACTGTTTGCCTACACGCACGCTACTCTTAGTGCCATTTAGACACATTCGTATAAGTCTAACTAACTTTTTAGGAATTCTGAACTCCAGCAGGATACTATATAACTTCTCCCGCTTAATTGAATCATATGTCTTTTTACGTCTAGTTGATGTATAGACCCATTATATTCCCATTTCTTTTCCAAAATCTGTCTTATACTAAAAATCTGATCTGTTGTAGACCTGTTCTTCTAAATCCACATTGATCTCAAAAATAATTTATAAACATTTCCACCTTTTAATCTACAAACTTGAAGCTCCAGATGAGATTCCAATCCACCCGTAGGGCGTTCTGAAATAGTGTTTTCTCGTCTATGTAATTTCAAGTCTCGGTATGTTATTATCTTTGGTGTCAGTTTAGTTGTCTGTAAGGCATAGTCAATAAAAACGGCATCGTGAGCAGAAATACCTGGCACGGGTAACTGGCCGTGGGTTAGGATCCTGTCTGGGTTTTTAGTTATAATTAAGTCAAATAGCGTGTCATATTAAAGTAGGGTGGGTTGGATTTGAGGTAGAACACTGGAACATTATCTCAAGTTCTGTGGAGTTCTTTGTTTGCGTCATCATATTTATATTAAAATCTCCCACATCTATAATGTGTACATAATGTGGCAATAATGTCGGTAAAGGAGTACCGAAATCACATAAGTAATTGGTTTTGGGGGTTTGTATACTACATAGACGAGACAGTTATGATACGAGGCAAATAAATGAAAATAAATTCAGGTTTAGCTGAATATTAATTTAGACTATGAGAGATTAGTTTTGATTGTAAATCAGATCTTACATCAGCAGCGACTCTTCCACCTCCTTTACCTGTCAGGTCTGCAGATTAATGAATAGCCAGGAATTTGAACAAGCTTCAAAGAGAGGGAGGGTTATAACCATATTTCAGAAACAAGGATACAATATAAATTAAGAGGTGCATACATAACACAGAACTCGTGGAAGTGACTTAACAAGCTTTGTGCATTCACGTGCACTGTTTTTAAGGATTGAGGGTGTGGTGACTACACTGATTGTAGGAAGGTTGTGGACATGTGAGGAGCTTGCTAATGGGGTAACATTGTAAAGATCAAGTATCATTGTTCTCGAGTACTGCCGACTTGTCTTGTTCATCATTTAGGAAAATTATGTCAACCTAACTGATTTAAAATAATTAGACAATATAATGTTTAAAACAATTTAATTGGAATTAAACTAATCCTAGAAAGCCCTTAGCCTACCAGCCGGCTGCTGGCCTCACATCCAAATGAGTCATACACAGAGGTAGATTTATAATCCAGCCAGTTGTAGTCCCTGGTGACATGTTGTCAGCATGTCGAGTCCTCCAGCCGTTATAGCTGGTTTTCTCAACCTGGAGCCGCTACTTATTATAGCTACCCAAATGCCTCACGATTCTGTGTGTGCAGCCCGGTCCCATACTGGCCAAAACCAATTACATGAGAATTAAGGTCTTCCCACATGGAGACTCGAACAAGCGCAAGGCCCCGTAGCTCTGCGCCAAAGCTCTCCTGCCTTAACCAATCGGCTACCGGCGCGGGACGTATTTATTATACAGCCCTGTTATTAATTTGTTTTTCATGGCGGTTTAGTGATTATCTTCCTTTCTTCTAATCGCCGGATACAATGCACCCATGTGGTTGAATGCGAAAAATTCCATGGGAAAAGTTCTCCGGGAAGAGCTTGTAAACCATGGGTCCATGAGTCCGAAGATTTTCGGGCTTGTAAAATAAACCCAAGCCTAAAATAATGCCTTTGAAGAAAAATTAACCCACCTTTAAAGAATTACCTTCGTTCATTACCTAGACGTCTGATTGGACGATGTCCTCCCCCTGACCACAACTCGTCGACCATCAAAACTGTAGGGAACATAAGCATAACCAAATTCGCCTTGACAATGACACCTCTCAACTAGGGGAACACCTCCCATGTCTCCCACGACCCGGTACGTGTGGGGTATACACATACACATGCATACATAGACTGTCAGTTAGCTGAAATTATAAAAACCGTTATGGCAAGCCAGTCGATTGCTTGATATGCATGCGCGGGCTGTCTGGGTCACTCGTTGTACTAACTCACATATAATTATATTTTGTGACTAACTGTTTATAGTGAATAGTGTAGGTAAGCGACCAATACTTTTAGTTTGGTTATTAGCACTCATCAGATAGAGACAGAGGCAGACAGATACAAAGAGCACGCTACTCGTCTTCCTGACTTCAGCCATGCTTTCAGTTATATAGTGATATCTGTATCTATAATTAATTTAGTTCATTGTATTTGAAATTGAATTGTTACTTCTTACGAGTGCAGTAAATTGTTAAGTGTTTGAAATGTTTTAAAGAATTTATAGAAATACTTAACGTTTTATTATTTTTTTTAATTGCGGATGGGCCCATGTAGGACTACGCAAAGTACATAGAGGCGTTTTCTTTGAGCCCAAATTTCTTTCATTATTTTGCTATGAGCTTGTTTTCTCTCATCGGTCCAAGTTCTTCCAGTTTTTTTCTTCGGTTTGTCCTCTTGGTCAACTTGCCACTTATTCACCTTAATTCTAAATATATCTGTGTTTGGGGTATCTTCCTTAGTAATTCCTGCCAATTTTAAGTCCTCTTTGACTTCGTCAATCCACTTCGTAGTATCCACTGGAGCTTTACTTCTGTTTTCGTAGAATCCTATTATCTGTTTTGTAAGCCTATTTGAGTTCATTCTTTTAATATGGCCATAAAATGTTAACCTTCGTTTTCTAATATTACTATGAATGTCTGTATATATTTATATTTCCTTTTTACTTCTGAGTCTAAATGCTTCATCTATGACTTGTGGACCTAAAACTTTTCTTATAATTTTGCATTCTTTTTTCGCTATATTTTCGATATCTTTTTTTTTGTGTTCAAAATTAATGTTTCTGCTCCATAGAGACGCTCTGGTTTAATTACAGTGTTAAGGTGTCGTAATTTTGTATGTAAAGATATGCATTTTTTATTAAGTGTTGTGAGTAAGCCGAAATGCTGTTTCCATTTTTTGGCATCTACTTTTATTGGCTTTGGTTTCAATTCCATTTTCCTGAATTATTTCACCAAGATATATTATTATTATTATTATTTTTTATCATTATTATTATTATTATTATTATTATTATTGTTGTTGTCCACCGCTGTAGTCTCGAGGTAGCGTGCTGCCTTGTCACACCGCGGGCCCGGGTTCCATCCCCGGTCGGGGTAGTTTTTCTGGGTGAGGTTTTTATCGGGGTTTTTCCTCACCTGTAAGACAAATGCCAGGAAAACTTTTAGGCCCAAACGGTCCCCGAAATCATATGGCCATCATCATCATCATCCTTATCATCATCATGATCATCAACCTTCACCGGTGTGGAAAGCAACGGGGAGCTACCACACCTACAATTCCCTAGTAAAATCTGCAAGCATAGCATGAAAATGTTATGATTGCAGTGAAAAACCTGCCCTCGGGCCATAATTACTTATGATGGATTATTATTGTTATTATTATTATTATGATTATCATTATTATTATTATTATTATTATTATTATTATTATTATTATTATTATTATTATTATTATTATTAATTACGTTTTCAGGCCTCATATAAAATGGTTTCCACTATTTTCGTTTGATTTTATATGGACTCTTGCTCTAATGATAAGATGATGATTTTAAAAAATTTAAGCAATAATGGGCCCCATAAATTAACTAAACTACCACTTATTGAACCAGGGGAGTTTCAGGGCAAAAACGTGAATGTAAGCTCTCTATACATCTCTATCTTAAGCTAATATTTTCCAATCTCTCCTTGTGTAATTTAATTCCCTTAAACCACGGTTAATAGACAGAGATTAGGTGATAAGGGGGTTGTTCCAAGGTGATTTTTTTTGTATAATTCACCTTCCTCAAATCTTGGTTATTGGACTGAGGTCAGACAATTAGAGAGGGTGTTTAAAATATCTCGAACCGTTACAATCTTTCAACAACATGCTAACTTTTGTGCAGCAACTCGTACTGTGAAAAACAGGTTTTCAAATTTTTCAGATATTTCGGAAGACATAAAAGTAGTATATTATTATTTATTACAATTGTAATAATTGATCTTATCTTGAAAAGCGCATCCTGAATAACAAAATAAAAGTTAGGGGTACCCCGTTAACAGGACACGGAAGTCCACGTGGCCATGGACATAAAACTCAACGTATCCTGGAGAATGGTGCGAGGAAAACAGAGTGAGTATATTCCTATACTCGACTTCTTTTCCACCAAGAGCTTCTTCCTCAGGACGCAGAGTTGTACCAAAAACCAGTCGTCAAGCGAATGATTGAAGAAACATTTCCACCCATCGAAGTAGACAGTGCAGATAGTAGTCAGATACCCGTAGCATGAACATAGTAATAAAATTGAAAATGAGCTACATAGGTTAAATACAGATTAAATGTATAGCAATCTGTTAATTATTTGATAATGCTTGTTGTATTATAAAAACCACAAATTTGTATTGTTTACTGGCTCTGAGACTGAAATAAATGACTACACCTAATGGTCAATCATTCATTAAATTTTCAAGAACTGTAGAGTCCTATTAGTAGGCAACTCTCATTTTACGTTGCTCTGGAGACTTATCCCACTAGCTTCAGGTTTAAATGTTCAATGCATTTCCCCAGAAACCTGATTTAAGTTACCGTAAATTACATTGTCTATTTTCAGACATTCAAAACAAGCAAAATACAACGGTACTTGAGATCACAATAAGGGTGAAGGCCAAAAACATTCCACTACTATTCATAAATATCAATAAAGATTACCCTGTCACGGGATGTACAAAATATTGAAAAATATATAACAACAGAGTTTAGTTTTAAATGATTATACCTCGCCATTCTGAGTTGAAGGTAATTTAAACTGCCGGCAAGGGGGTCTACCTCGTCTCTTTTGAGGCGGAATGGGTTAATTTGCTTCTTATCAGCCATTTTTTTCACTTTTTTTTCACTTTTCCCCAATAAAACTACAATCAAATTGATATGTAAAAATCGTTTTCCATGACAGGATAACTTAAACTGTACAGACAAGTCCGGCGTGCTGACTCAGGTGGTAGTGGCCCAGGGTTCGATACCCGAAGCTGAAAATTGTAATTGTAAAATTAATTTAATTGGGTTAATTTAATTGTAAAATTTTCAATCTCGAGTCCGCGTGGGATCGTGGGGTTCAATTTTTAATCGGTATATTGTACACCAAATTCCTACAATAAATTGCAAATACTTCCACAGTACTTATGTTTAGAAGGCAAGTGGTATTAGTAATAGCGTTTCGTCCGTCGGATGGGGACATTAAGCCTGTTAGTCCCCTTGGTGCTTTTCGATAGAGGTAGGCTACATGTCGGCAGCGGGTTTCACACTACTTAAACACACAAACATACACTCATTATACATTCATCTCTGTACAAAATTCAATTACACATCATCTACGTAAATTGGTACGAAGTGGTGCGTAAATTGAAAATAGACCGCATTAATGCCTCTATCCGCCCGGCGCGAAAAGTGTAGTGGGTGACATTAGAACACACACGCACTATACAGAGAAGCAAATATAAATTATACATCTTTCCGTCTTATAATGCGAGCGCATAAAAAAGTTAGCATCCTTTTCTCGTATAGGCCTATTCAGTCTCTGCTGTGAATTTTATAAAGAAAATGGGCTGATGATAAGAGGAAATTAAATCGAATCCTATCTACAGACAAGAAATGTTACTCTCTACTGTACATTTTATAAATGACAATATCATTTTGTGCCTGTGCTGAGATTATTTAATGTTTTGATATTTTTATTCTTTATTCAACTATTGAACTCTCGAATTATTTATTAGATATGTATTCTTGTTTCTTATTCAATTATATTTAATTATCGAATTAGGCCTATTTACTTATTTCGTCTTCTTCATTTTTATTTCTCTAATTAATTATTTAACAATCAAATTATTTATTTATGTTCTCTTTTTCCATTTATATTTTTCAGTAAATGGTTTTACTTCTTACACTGGTCTACAGTGATTTTGCTACTGAACAAAAACAAGTTTATCTACAAGTGTAATCCGAATATGCTGATTTCAGATCTGAAGTCCGTTTTTCTCTAGCTCGTCAATATTGTATTATAATAACATTTTTAATTTTTACATTTTTTTATTTAGATACGTTTCCTTAATATCATTATTGGTTAATTCCTTAATTTCATTATTGCGTCTATAGACAAATGGGATCATATATATATATATGTTGAGACCAAGGCCTCCTTGATAATAATTTCATAAATATTTTGTTTTAATATTTCGGCATCTTCTCGCCAGGAGTATAATTTTTTTCCCTCCAAAATTGTTTATTTCCACTATAGTGAGTGCCTGTGTGTGATTCCGTAAAAGAGAAGTAATATCAGCAGCATTTTGTTCCTTATAGCACTGTAATGTAAGTATACTCTAAATACATTATTAAAATTTTATTCTGTTAATGGTTTAATACTGTTGCATACCAAATGCAATATTGATATGTCATACTAGTAATGTAGGCTAACAGGTTCACATATGAAAGTTGAAGTAGCCTATATTGGACAAAATCTGCTATAGCTGTGGGAAATATACACCACATGGCCAGCGTAAGAAGATAAGTTGGACAGCTTAGAGACACTATTTTGGACATAGAGAAGGGGCCCATAACAAAGTTTGGGCACCCCAATATTGTTGCACCGCACCATATGTTACACTGGTCTTACAAAATGGCTATTTGATAATAGAAAATCTCTGCCTCTTGCTGTGCCAATAACGTGGTGCCGTCCGTCGTCTTGGCGTAATCGGTAGAGTCCCTACCTTCCACTCCGGCGACCCGGGTTCGATTCTTGGCGGGGTAGGGGATTTTAAATCTCCTGCTTTGGGTCTGAGTGCGTGTGTTCTGTCCTTGTGTATATGTTAATGCTCAACTGAGTGCACATTTCCTATAAAAAAAATGGCGTGAGCAAAAAAAAAACACAGATTGTTATTTTTGCGTGACTAAATTGCTGCTTTTTTAAAGAAAAATAAATATAATAATTTATATCCAAATTGTGAATCTGCTCGGAAACCAGTTCTTCATGATTCAGAGAATCCTATACCTCTTCCTCCAAAATATTTTATTGCTGACTTCTACCATGAAGACGAGGAAGAAATAGAAAGCTCTTCACACGACGAATTTAGTGTAGTAGAGTTAGAGAATTCTAAACTTCATTTGCTAAATCAAGATGATCTCAATGACTTAATCAGGGATTTGTCTCTTTCAAAAGAGAAGTCTGAACTCTTAGCATCTAGACTGAAGGAGTGGAATTTATTAAAGAATGGTACCACAGCCACGCTCTATAGAGACCGCAATAGCAAACTGGGTTCTTTTTATAGAGATCGTAATTCTTTGTGATTTTGTAATGATGTAAATGACCTCATAAAATAATTAGGATATGTACACGAACCCTTTGGTTGGAGGTTGTTCATTGACTCAACCAAACTGAACTTAAGAATTTTTTTACACAATGGTAACAATATAGCTCATGCTACCGGATGGTAACAATAAACCACTAATCCCTATAGCTTATGCTACCGGATCCTTCTGCAAGTGTTAAACTACTCAACATTTAAGTGGAGATTTGAAAGTTATATCACTTCTACTTGGTCTACAGTTGGCTACACAAGAAACATGTGCTTTTTGTGTTTATGGGATAGCCGTGATGTCAGTAATAATCTTAAGATTCAACAATGGCCTCCAATGATTGAAACGACTGTGGGGAAAAAACAATGTAAAACACAAGGCGCTTTGTTGATGCAGAGAAGATATTTCTTCCACCCCTTCATATTAAACTGAGCCTCATGAAGAACTGTGTGCGGGCACTGAATTATCATGGTGAAGGTTTTAAGTATCAGAGAGAAGTTTGGGAGAATGAAAAATAATGCAACATTGAAGGCAGCAATTTTCATTGGACCAGAGATCCGAGAGTTGATATGTGACACGACGTTCACGACGAAACTAAATGCTCTTGAAATCGAAGCTTGGGATTCATTTTTACTTGTGGCAACAAGGTTTCTAGGAAATTATCGAGTTGGAAACTATGCTGAGCTAGTGCATATCATGTTTAGAGCATTTCAGAATATGGGTTGTCGCATGTCTTTAAAAATTCACTTTTTACATTCTCATCTTGACTTTTTCCCTACAAATCTCGGGGCTGTGAGTGATGTACATGGTGAGAAGTTCCATCAGGACATATCAACGCTGGAATCCAGGTACCACGATCAATATGGCCCGAGTATGATGGGTGATTTCTGCTGGTTTCTACAGCGATCAACTACATTCAAACATAAGCGGAAAAGCAAAGGCCATAAGCACTTTTAATGTATATTTTAGTGCTTACTACTAATTGTAAGTTTATATATTCTTATAAATTTATTTTAAAGTAATATAATTAAACAACACACACACATATATATATATATATATATATATAGGCCTATATATATATATATATATATATATATATATATATATATACACTGGATTTATACCACTGGTTTTACGTTACATGACTATAACTAAATAACTATTAAATAGAAAGATTTCCTATTACTTTTAGAGTCACATAACTGAATAAACAATAGTTTAAAAAAACCAAAACACGCTTTATTAGAAAACCGAACTGAAAAATGAAAAATAATTTTAATTTCCAACACGATTGGGATAAAATTAAAGTGGTCAACAAAAAAAGCATCTCCAACACATCTAGAATAAAACTAGAGTTATCTACAAAAAAAATAATTTTACCATCAAAAGCGTGGAGTGCTCTATATAAATATTTGATAATAAACAGATATCGGTAAAAGTAAAGTCTCTAAGAAGAAAATGTAAAAACCATAAAAAGCACCCCACGCTTTTGATGGTAAAACTATTTTTTGTAGATAACTCTAGTTTTATTCTTTATGTGTTGGAGATGATTTTTGTGTTGACCACATTAATTTCATCCAAAGCGTGTTAGAATTTAAAATCATTTTTCATTTTTTAGTTCGGTTTTCTAATAAAGCGTGTTGTTTTAGTTTTTTAGACTATTATTTATTTTTTACTTTTTTGTTTTAATATTTTACAGAATAAGATAAAAATGTAAATATCCTTAAATTCGATACTATTGTAGTATGAGCTAAAAGTAATACTCTACTAAAAAAAGCCCTCCGGGATGGATTTGGACCAGTGACCTATGGATTACTGAAATTATATACCACTAGAGTTCACCGCTTTACCAACTGAGCTCTTACAACGATTGAGTAAGAAGTTGATAAGTCCGCAATCTATTACACCGGTTTTTATTATTGATTTTCTGCTGATTCTGGCAAGGATTTTGTAAACATTTATGAAATTATTGTATTGTCATTGGTCCTTTACAAGTATACAAAGTTTCAAGTCGATCCAATGATTTTAAGTGAGTGAAAATCGTGTTGAAATATTCCGTTACATAATTACGCAGACACTTTTTTTTTATTTTCTGATGATTCTGGCCATGATTTTAGAAAAAAAATGAAATTATTGTATTGTCATTAGTCCTTTACAAGTATACAAAGTTTCAAGTCGATCCAATGATTTTAGGTGGGTGAAAATCGCGTTGAAAGATTCCGTTACATAGATAGATACAGGTGATGCTAATATAAGGCGTGTAAAAACCTGACGTGCTAGGATTAATATGATTGCAGACCTGGAATCAGCGCATCGCTTTCAGTATAAAACAGTCATAATGTCCTCAGTAACAGACGAAAAGTATTATTTTAGACCTGTGTTATTTGTGAATTGTGTTATTATTTTTTTTATTCATTTATTTAACTCTTGAACTAATTATTTATTATGATTTTTTTATTTATGACAATTTTCCAATTATTATTTATTCTGTATGTTTTCTTTTCATATATTATATTTAATTATTTCCGATTGAGGGTCTTTCCACTTTTCAGCGGTTGCCCTTTTACCAGCCGGCTGCTGGCCCTTCACATCCACATGTGTCAATCACAGAGGTAGATGATCAACAGCCAGTGTAGGGGTGACATGTGGTTAGCATGTCGAGTCCCCCAGCCGTTATAGCTGGTTCCTCAACCTGGAGCCGCTACTTATTGTAGCTACCCAATTGCCTCACGATGCTGGGTGGGCACCGGTCCCATACTGGCCGAAATACCATGAAAATATCTTCCCCCATGGAGACTCGAACCAGCGCAAGTCCCGTAGCTCTGCGCCAAGGCTTTCTACCTTAACCGCTCGGCTACGGCGCGGGACATATTTAATCATTTAACTGTAGAATTACTCTGTCATTTTAGCGAATTCCTAAGGAACGTAAAAGTATGATGTTTTAGTCACGAAAAAAATGTTTGACAAAAAATGACAGATCTTCATTGACCCTACTTACTAGACACCGGAAATGACCACGACGAAAAAATAAAAAATCTGTTAACGCTGTAGATGCCGCAATTCTTTTACGGAAACCAAACCCACAAAGTGAGATCGAGTTCGTTAATCAGTAAAATCGTAGATTACCATTAGGAGTGAGAGATAACTGGAATGAAGATTCATAAACCGCTCTAGCGGGCGCAAATTTTGATTTTTCGCAACTAAACTCGGAAAATCGACGAAATACTTCCATTAGGATCGGGGGTTCACCCTTAAGCCGGAACATAAAAATCACTCAAGCGACCGCCATGTTAGATTTCTCGCAATTAAAACTGCTTACAAATGATACAATTGAAAAAAATATACATTCCACAAACCCGGGAAATCGGATCATAAATTCGACTTGTTGATGAATTAATTTAATTTTTCGTTCAATCGTTTGACTATAAATTATTGATTTATTCTGTTTTTTATTTTTTATTCCTTATTCAGTTATTACCGCTGTAGTCTCGAGGTAGCGTGCTGCCTTGTCACGCAGCGGGCCCAGGTTCGATCCCCGGTCGGGGCAGTTTTTCTGGGTGAGGTTTTATCGGTTTTTTTTCTCACCTGTAAGACAAATGTCAGGAAAACTTTAAAACCCAAACGGTCCCCGAAATCATATGGCCATCATCACCATCATCATCCTTATCATTATCATCATCATCATCATCATCATCATCATCATCACCATCATCCTTCACCGGTGTGGAAAGCAACGTGAAGCTACCACACCTACAATTCCCTAGTAAATGCTGCAAGCATAGCATGAAAATGATATGATTGCAGGGAAGGACCTGCCCTCGGGCAGAATTACTATGGATGGATGGATTCAGTTATTCTAACTATCGAATTATTAATATATTCTGACTCTTTTTTTTTAATTTTATCCTTGCTGAATCATAACTTACAAATATAGATATCTAAAACGAAGACGTTTGTTATATGAGTATAAAAAAAATTCTACACAGCTTCTTATAGACTTATAGTGATTAACATATTAAGTAGATTTTATTTGCACGAGAGAGCAACGAGATATTTTCTGCTTGGAAATTAAAACTTAATATTACAGCGGCCAGTCTGTGATATTTCAATAATAATTTTATTCACTCCAATAGAAATGTAGTCTATTATAATAGACTATAAATTATTTTGTCTGAGTTTTCGTCAATTACTTTATTTACGATGATAATCTCTCTGTCGTATTGTCTTGTGTAAATATACCTTTTTCACTTTAAAAACTAGTAAAATAATCTAATTTTATAATAAATGTTCATTATATTCCTAGGATCGAGCTACAGGAGAGACATTTTTCTTAATTGATTGTATCTGTGGGTGGCTGGCTTTATTTATAGTTTTGTCTTACTTTTTTTTTCTTTTCGCACATAGAAACACAATAAAATGATATCACATGACAAGTACGAGTAACACATCCAGACGCAAGGTAAGGATTTAAAATCCGTCGCCGCGCCGCGTCGGAGAGGAAGGAAATCTGCCTCATGCCTAGCGGACAGGAGGTCTCCGTGCTCGTTAATATTAATTTTGTTCTTTAACTGCTAAATATAACAGTCCATTACACATTCATAACAATATATTGGCCAAAATTGGAATTTGTTAGGTACGACCCACAGTGTTGAGTTTATAAAGTGACCCCTCGCCCGACTACAATAAACAACGTTTACTATTTGCATATTTAGAATATATACAACGTTTCTTTAGATATGCATGTTGGACAATATGTAGTAACAAGTGTTAACAGACCCCGCTTTTGAGTCGAATGTGTCTTTGGGAGATGTAAGGATGCAGTTACCAATCGTAAATAATTGCTACTGTATAAATACAACTCGCAGGTCCCAATGATTTTGTTGAATATCGCTTAAATTGACGATTTTGCTACAAGCTATAACCTGGATGTAGTCTCAGAAAGATCGAGTAGCACTTCTTTAACGAGAAAATTACGTTATTTTGATAGCGGACCATTACTAATTCACTGGCACTATCGAACACTTAGGTTCATGGCCGCGCGGACATAAGATCTCCATATATCCCTAACCTAAGCCAACGTTTTCCAATTTTACCCTGAATAATTCATCTCCCTCAAATCGTGGTCAATGTTATTCTCCCTCCTCATTCTTTGGCCTACGTACTGGGCGCTTTCCGTCTGGTTTTCCTACAAGGAGTTCCCATTTCCCTCTTTCAATCCCCATTCGTGCCACATGCCCTGTACATCGCAGTCTACGAGACTTAACTGTTCTTAATGAATCTGGCTTCCCATGAAGATTATGTAACTAACTGTTAGTAGTCTTCTCCATTCACCTGACTGTTCGTCTCTCTTTGGCCCAAATTTTTTTCTAAGAACTTTATTCCCAAATACTTGCTATCTTTTGTCCTCACTTAAAGTAAGAGACCACCTTTCGTATCCATGTAATATACCTGTGAGAATAGCATTTTTTTAAATATATTTTCTGAGAGAAAGTGAGATGACAAAGGTCCCTGCAATGCATAATAGCATGCATTTCCAGAATTGAGCCTATGTTTAATTTTTTTCTGTACCTCATTCTTGTTTGTAATTATTGTTCCTAGGTATTTGAATTCAGTTACTTCTTCAAAATTCCCCTCATTTGTTATCAACTATTTCCATTATATAATGAATTTCTGTGTGTGATCATTTAATGGCGGAAAGTGAATAGGCGTGTTGAATATCGCTCGTGACTAACATATTATTTTGAAGATGCCAACTCATTCTAAGTCGTTGAAAACGTCATATCTGCTATTTAGTGTAATTTAAAACAACGTGTCAAGTGTAAATTTAGAAGATGGCCATAGGAAGAACGACTCTATGGAAATTCGAAGGGGTGGTGAAGCGTGCATTGCAAGAGTCGCTACAAAATAATACCATGCTTTCAACTGTTGCCAACTTAATAAAGGAATATGTTGCTGCGGCGGTTATAAATCTAAAGCACTAGAGCGAAATCACGCCCTAATTTTAGTGAACTCCACATGATAATCCAAGACCATGACAAAAGATAGTAGACCTGGAATCAATGATTAATGGCTTAGATGTTAGTTCTGTTAGCCCGGCTAACACTTTCAAAAGTTTAAACTTTTTGATTAAAACGAAACATAATATAATAACATGATACAACATGAGTGGTTATGCTCCTTGCTCCTACTTCCGAGGGTCGCGAGTTCAAACCCGGCCGAGGTCGATGAATTTTTTAGGATGGAAAAATCCAAGGAGCAAGTCCTCCGGGATGGACTTTAAGCCGTGTGTCCCGAGTCTGGAGACTTTCAGGCCTGTAAAAGATCCTTAAGCCTGAATAAAAAGGCCTCTAAGCAAAATTTACCGACCTCAACGTCCAAGTAATACATTAGTTGCCTGTTAGATGTCTCTTCGAGTCGGTGTGTTGACCGCATGCCATTCATGGCATTTATAAAAAAAATACGGTAAGTAAAAATTAACTTGGTCTAGTAACTCCTTACAAAAGAGAGGCTTTGGCTCAACAATGGGCTACGCTATTATAGATAGATACAACAATGCATTGATAGTAGTCTAAATGTTGTAAACGTCCACTGCTATGGTCTTGACGTAGCTTGCTGCCTTGTCACGCAGCGGGCCCGGGTTCGATTCCCGGTCGAGGCAGTTTTTCTGGGTAAGGTTTTCATCGGGGTTTTTCCTCACCTGTAAGACAAATGTCAGGAAAACTTTAAGGCCCAAATGATCCCCGAAATCATATGGCCATCATCATCATCATCCTTACCATTATCATCTCTTCATCATCATCCTTCACCGGTGTGGAAAGCAACGGGAAGCTACCACGCCTACATTTCCCTAGTAAAGCTGCAAAGCATAGGCCTAACATGACAATGCTATGATTGTAGTGAAAGACCTGCCCTCGGGCAAAATTACTATGGATGGATGTTGTAAACAATAGTAAATTATACAAGTTATATGTATATAGTACGCGTATAAAATGTAGCATTCCACTATTATATAATGTTCTTTGACATTTTAAAATCCTGATACTGTAAGCCAGCTTCCCGAGGCTTACATGGAAGGTGACTTTGAGAGTGACTTGCGCAGGCACATTCAAGCTGATCGGTACTATTATACATCGTGCTGCATTTCAAGCCGAGTAAGATTTTGGCCTGTTAGCACTACAGAAATGGCTGACAGCGACATTTCAGTGTGTTCTAAGTCCTATGTAGAGTTGACTGTATAGTGTTTCTGAGCGTATAAGGTACAATAATTAAACCACTAAATAAAGATTATTATGAGAGAGGAATGTGCTTGTGTTATTGAAGACTTGTTAAGTCATCCCTTTGCTGCCAAAGCTTTGTTTAGAAGAAAAAAATATAGACTGAGGAAAACCAACTCCTAAAGTCGTTTTAAAGAAGGACGTGAAAAAATTATATGAAAGTGACATATAGCCCAGTGGCTGCATGAAGTCATATTCCGTTTACTGTTGGCTCTGCAGTCTATTAAATGGAATGGCTTATTTCAGAAACAACACAACTCAGAAAGAGTAAATTTTCAGGAATTGCAAAAAAAAAAAAACTTTCTCACGGAAGTATTTTTCTCATGAACATTGCGATAAGAATTTTTATGAGTTTTATGTCACATTTAAGATGGATTTTCCATATTTTAAAATATAAATTTCAGATGATTAATTAAATCTATTAAAAACGCCTGCCTTACGTTTTTTCTGAAATAAATGCACACTTTCACTAAAAGTAAATGCTATTTTTTAAATTATGTAATCATTGAGATACAGAAAACTTGAAAATAAATATTTAATATTTTACAGAAGAAAATTAATAAGCCTACATATTAATAAACAAATAACTACTTTCTGCAAACTGATTCAGTCAGTGGAAACACTTTGTAAATTACATTAATCACACACTGGCCAACTACGTAATTCATCATGGCAGCTAGTAATTTCTTCCACTTGAGGGATATACTCTATATTAGTTTGAGAATGTCATCGACTGTTTTCTTCTTTATTGGAAGACGTCCTTCAGGATACGCTGATATGGTAGGGGAAATTACTCGATCATTATTAATGATACGGATTGTATGATACTGTAGACCGTCAATAAAATTCCGTGCGATAACTCCACCATTATTAGTGATACAATGGCTAAATTGCATGTGCTGGCTATTTTAAATTCTTCTTTCTATGCCCTGGAACTCCTCTTCCTGATGTCTTTTGAGAAGTCACTTTTTTTTGTAATTTTTGGCCACTAACTTTTATAGTCCATTATGTCAGAACAATCTGAGATTACTACTTGAAATCTCATCTTCTGGCTTGAGGTGACAAATAATTCAATTGTCCCTCAATATGTAAATTCGATCACTCATTCTGATTTTTCTTTTCAAAACAGCGAAATGTCTGACGCACGAAAGGAATGAGTGATCTCAAATTGTAAAATATTAAGATTTAAATAAAAAATGTTTCATACCTCACCTTATATCTAGTCTTCTAACTATACCGGTTTCGAAGCATGGCCACCTTCATCTTCAATAATTTCTTGTCGACTGAGAACTGATCGACATATAATCAGTTGACTAGAAATTACTGAAGATAAAGCTGCCCAAGTTTGGAAACTGGTATAATTAGAAGACTTGATATGAGGCGAGGTATAAAACATTTTAATTTAAATCTTAAATTAAACCTCACAGTAATTTTTTTCTCTGTAAATGTTCAATTGGAAAATATTGTTCAATTATTTTATATTTCCTTGTTGAAACCTTTTTTAATTATGTTTTCCTTATAACCATATTGATTTCGTAATCCTCTCTTTGTTTTGCTTTTATTGTGAGTGTTCGACATTAGACCGTCTTCAGAATTCATTACCAAATAATATTAATTACTAAATAGCGCACTGTAAATTCGAAATCAAACCTGGCACAAGAATTAAATAACCTCTTTAAACACCAGAATACAAAGAGAAAGTAGTTTTTAATAATAATACAGAGAGCATACGAATAGATTACTTCCTCCATGCCTAGGCTGTTTAGTGCAGAAACATCAGTCACTGACTTACGTGGTATCTGAATTAAATGACATTTTCACGTCCTCCCACAATGTTCAATAGTAACCGTACTTGTGTTGTTTCTATTCAAAACGATAAATATATGTACATAGAAGGTGATTTAACTATTAACTCAAATTTGTCCAAAAAGTGACTTATGTTGTTTCTGAAATATACCATTCATTTTAAACGGAGAAAAATGTTTGGTGTAAATAGTTTTCGTGTGCTGAAAAAGTCATGTACTATGTATGTACTATGTATAGCCCAAGTTAACTGCAAAATAGCGCTACATAAGTTTGGTAGCATTATAATTGAAGAGTCCCGAAGAGAGGCTATCAAAATTAATAAGGATAAACATAATGAAAACATTAAAGCAAACAAGTACATTGTTGGCTGTCTAATAGACGCTGTGTGTTTATTGGCCGAACAAGATCTGGCATTTAGGTGGCATGTAGAAAACTCCGAATTTAACACCAGAGGTAATTGTATTGAATTGCTGCACTATAGAGCCAGCTATGACGAGAAATTAAGAACTATTTCGAAACTTTTATTGTGTTCGTTAGCAAATCACATTATATTAAAAAGACTTAATACGTTCTATATCCGCTGCTTCATTTCGTAAAATAAAACAAGGTATCTCAGACGTACCCTTTATATCTACAATAGAATACGAGGCTACCGACGTATAGAGCTCACTTATAAGCTCTAGAAACCGGTTGGAAGTGAAGCCGAACATCTAAGTTTTAAAATCATCCACTTCTATTTTTAATCAACTATTAATGTGTCCAATTATCCCTTTCCATTTCCTAAGCCCTGAACCTATAATAGTTTATTATACTCCTAACATCGCATGTCTTCCTTTTTAGAAGTTCATTTACTAATTAGAAATAATATAATAAATACAATATTATGTCCATATTACTGTAAATAAAATTTAGACTAACACTTCCAAAATTCCACGCTCCGCCTGTGCTTAGTGCAGTATCAAAGGTAATTTGGAATTCTATTAATTTAATTTTTAATTTAAATAATGATATAAATAAATCCAAGATAAAAATTATTTATTGTACAATGATAAAATATAATTAATATTTTTGTAACATCGATGAGAAGAGTAAAAATGATTACGTCATACAAACTGTTGTGGTAAACAATAAATGTTGAAGTTACAAACAAATGATTACGACAAAAGAATGTTCAAATAATGTGGGCTTGAGTCGGCCGAACATTAAATATTTTATTGGAGAGTAGAGAAAGAGAGCGAGCGAATCGTGTTCTTTCTTGATTAAGTCATTACCAATCAGAATCTGACAACATGATAATCTACAATAAAGGAAGAAGAGAGATGGCTACAAGAATATGATGAACCATCGATGCCATTAAATGTTCACCACATAAAAGTTTATATAACGTATGTGTTAAGTGAAATAACTTAAAGTAAATATATGAAAAAGAAAGTTCAAATTACGTAAGTCAAGTGAACATAATTATATTTCTGAAATAATTTAAATTGGCGCCATTTCAATATAAATATAAATAGTTGATATACGACTACAAAAATATTTGAAAGTAATAATTAAATATTATTAAAATTAAAGTGAGAAAGTTATTTATTGAATGTATAATAATTTAAGAAAAATTTATTTAAGAATTTTACTTTATTAAATATAAAATAATGACAACTAATTTGATAATTTATCAAATTAATTAATCATCAAATTAAACAAATGAAACAAAAAGAACAAGTTTATCTTCATTATTAAAAACTTGTTTAGAAAAGAATAATAAAATCATTTAAGAAAGAAAAAGTGAATATTTTATTTACTAAAAGGAGTACATTACTAATCAAAATGTCGAAAATAATAATTGGATTTTAAATATGGCGCTTTACTCATCAATTGTGATAGAAAAGCTCCCTTGAGAAGAGAGGAGAGTGACGTGCCGGTACAACTACATTAGTGGTCGATGGAATATCTAATACAAATTTGATGTATTATTATTCAAGAATCCCGGAAAACCGTTGTAACGTATATATTTGGCGTTGCGGAGAAAGCGAACGATGACAGATATAATCGCCGTGCATGTAGCCGAGAAAATTTGTGTTTGTTTGCAGATCAGCGATATTGATAGAAACTACCGTGTAGGGACAAAGACAGAGGGTGGACGAGCGAGAGCTGTAATTGTTAAATTTGTTTCTTATCGCAAGCAGAGTGAGGTCTTTCGCAACAAAAGAATTTAAAAGACAGTGGGATCATCATTCTTGAAGACCTTAAATTACTTCCAGAAGCTATTACTAATCAAGGTATACCTAACGTCTGGACTCAAGAAGGATCTGTCATTGTTAAGGCAAGGAACGAAAAAAGCGCCTGAACCATATATCAGAACAAAAGTCAGAGTGATAATTATGAACTCCGAAATTTTGTGTAATTAATTTTTTTTGTAATTTATTATTTCAGTTATGCAACATAAACCCAAAGGACATCGTCGGCAGAATGGCAACTTAAAAGACCGTTAATGGGGCCGAAACAGGTCTATGAAAACCTAAAACGTGACGGATGATTGTATGATGATTATTTCAGTTAGTATTTATTCATTCATTTATTTATTTCGTACTTGTTAGTGTTAGTATATATAATACACTTGAGTTGGAGTAGATCTCTATTATCGGCCTCGATGGTACAGCGACTAATTTCCTTGCTTCTGGCCCTGAGGGTCGCAGGTTCAAATCCCCCCGGGAGGGACTTTGAGCCATGGGTCACGAGTCTGAAGTCTTTCGGGTTCGGGAAAGAACTTCAAGTAACTTTGAGCCTTTGAACAAAATTTAATCGGCCTTTTCCATCCAACACCTTAATTTCCTACTAGAAAATAACTCGCTACATCAGTAGGGAAATAAGCACAGCTGAAATAGCATGGTTCACTAACTTCCGTAAGGGAGCATTTTCATGCTATGCTCTACAGCTTTACTAGGGAATTATATATGTGGTAGCTTCCCGTTGTTTTCCACACCGGTGAAGGACGATGGTGATAATGATAAGGATGATAATGATGGCCGGATGATTTTCGGGGACCATTGGGCACTAAGCCTCCTGAAATTTGTCTTACAGGTGAGGAAATACCCCGAAAAAACCTCACCCAGGAGCCTGTCCCGATTGGGAATCGAACCCGGGCCCGCTGCGTGACATGGCAGCACGCTACCTCGAGACCACAGCGGTGGACATAAAATAATAATAATCCGATCTGATTGAGGGTCTTTCCACTTTTCAGCGGTTGCCCTTTTACCAGCCGGCTGCTGGCCCTTCACATCCACATGTGTCAATCACAGAGGTAGATGATCAACAACCAGTGTAGGGGTGACATGTGGTTAGCATGTCGAGTCCCCCAGCCGTTATAGCTGGTTCCTCAACCTGGAGCCGCTACTTATTGTAGCTACCCAATTGCCTCACGATGCTGGGTGGGCACCGGTCCCATACTGGCCGAAATACCATGAGAAAATTTCTTCCCCCATGGAGGCTCGAACCAGCGCAAGTCCCGTAGCTCTGCGCCAAGGCTTCCTACCTTAACCGCTCGGCTACGGCGCGGGAAATAATAATAATAATAATAATAATAATAATAATAATAATAATAATAATAGTAGTAGTATAACGCATTGATGATCCGTTGCTTAAATTAACGTCTTTGAATTTTGCGGGCGGCAGCAGGACTCCTTATAAACCAATAGATTCGGCGTTGCAGCCAGCAAACAATATTTCTAGACGTGCTTTCTGGATAAATCAGTTTCCAGATACATGGATTCTAAAAAATCAATCTCTCAGACATTTTATACGAGAGAATTCGATACTGATGCCCAGAATTTTCCTATCCTCGCATAAAAAAGAAGATACGAGAGCCGGACGAGTCACTAGTGTCTAAAGTGTGGAGGAGTAAGTGTGAATTATGTGTTAAATTGAAGCCATCAGCGTGGGTAAGGAATTGAGTAATAAAATCAATTGTGAAGAAAGATACTTTATTAGCAGCAAATTATTTGTAAAAAATTAATGAATTATTATGAAATAAATAAAGCTAATTTGGAAATTTTGTGTAAACATCTGTGAAGTTGAATTAAAAAATCCATCTGAATCCTACACGACCGCCATCCGTGACAATAACAATACAAGAATAAGAACAATAACCCAGGCCCAAAAAGGGATTATTTGTAATGAATATCGCAAATAGGTAGGTCGAGTTTACTCTTTGGTTCATGATAATTACGCAACACATTAGCCTTTGACGCAATGTGGGTTGACTAAAAGGATCTCATAATTTTCTCGTTCCTCTTTGCGCATGATCATAACGAAAACGTCATAATTAACTCACTGACACTATATCGAACCTTAGTTATATGGCCGCATGGGCATAAGCCCTCTATACATCCCAATCCTGAGCTAATGTTTTCCAATCACCCTTGTATAATCTTACTTTCCTCTAATCATGGTTAATGTTACACTTGCACACCATTCTTGGTCTATCAACTGGGCGTTTAACCTTTAATTTTCCCACAAGAAGTTTTTATGTCATTCCCCATTCGTGGCACATGTGCTGCCATAACAGTCTACAAGGCTTAACTGTTCTTATTATATCTGGTTTCCTATAAATACCATGTAGCTCACTGTTATGAAGTCATCTCCATTCGTCTGACTGTTCGTCTCACTTTGGTCCAAAATTTTTCCTAAGAACATTATTCTCAAATTCCCGTAATATTTTCTCCTCCCTTAAAGTAAGAGTCCATGTTTCGCATCCATATAATATAACTGGGAGAATAGCAGTTTTATATAGGCCTACTTTCTGCTATTTTTTTTAGAAAAATTTGAACGACAAGGGTCTCTATAATGCATATTAGCATGCATTTTCAGGATTGAGTCTGTATTTAATTCCTTTGTGCATCTCATTCTTGTTTGTAATTATTGTTTCTAGGTATCATAAATCAGCCATTTCTTCAAACGTTCCTTCATTTTTCATTAACTCTCCATTTCGATTGAATAATATATTTCTATGTGTGGACATATATTTAGTTTTATTGATGTTTACAAAGAAAACGACATAGCTGATTCGAAATCCGTTTATAATTAAATAATGTTCTGATATATTTGTTCTTTCGGTTTTTTGTTAATTTTTGTGTATTAATGTAATGGTTATAAATCTAAGTTAGTTAATATTTTTATTCGAATACGCTGTTTAATAGCAAAGGTCATTATTAACGTCTCAATTCAAATCTTGTCGTGGAATAACCGAACAATTTTGGTGAAAAGTAACTTTTTTAGTCTAGAGGTTATTTTATGTGTCGTAAATGTACGCACTGGGACCAAGGATTTATAGTTCTGAAAGAACACATCTGAGAAATCCATCGACTCCGGCGGCGCGATAAACTTGGTGCCAATCCTAAAAAATACGAAAAATTGGGTCACGGGTCAAGAAAGGATAGTAATAGGTAAATTGGGTCCTAGCCTATTATCATTACCCGGGGAACGCCGCGTTGAGGATGGTTGGATCTTCCCCCAAAAATGTATGATATTTAAAAATTAGGCGTAGAGCTGTATTAAGCCTGATAGTAAAAAATTAAAACCCACCTATTTTATAAATTCGAACTTATTAATTCGACCCATTGTTAACTGTACCATTCTTTCAGCAATAAATTGTTCCTTTTCCTTTGTTCTTTTAGCCTGCTTTGGTGAACATCTCTACATATAGTGTAAACTTCGGATTCAAAATCTCTCAATACGTCAATAAATTTAAAAGTTTATTGTTGAATTTGATGTTCACTTCATTCTGTTTAATATTAACGCATTTGTTTGTAGTAAATTAATAGTGCCACATAAAAAATAACAACAAACACAGGTAAGAAAATTAGAGAATTTGACCTGTGCTCAGGACCTGATTTACGTAAATCGGGAACCCAATTTGCCGACCAGGTAAGGATCGGAAATTGATCGGGACCCAGTTTAATCTACGCCCGACACCGGGCGTGTTTGAAACTATTAACCTCGGCATCACTAGTCCATCAGGATCAATAACATAAATATTAATAATACAGGGTGTTCGGATATCCTCATTAAAAACTTGTAGGGCTTGTAGATGGGACTGGCAGATAACGTTTTGAATAGGAACCTTTGTCCGGAAACAGTTTAAATCTCCCGAGTCTGGCGGGGATAAATCGATAGTAATTCAATGTTTTATGACTCAGTAATTACATTTAAAAATCCAACATTTACTGGTTTCATGGCAATGTCCAATATCAAGGGGGGAAAAAAGTAACTTCAATTTATCATTCTAAGAATAAATATTGTTTGCATGCAAACTAACCAATTTCTCTACTGAACTTAACCCTGTGGTGTAAGTAGGCCCACTTACCCACCACAGCATCGATTCGATTTGGCAACCACCAAGCTCGTTGCACACATTGTGCCTACGAATCATGTTTTGGTACTCTAGCAACTTATTCTTATAGTAACAAAGTGATTTTTTTAAAATTACGATAGAAAGTAACATTATGAGACCATGAGGCTCTTAATAATAATAATAATAATAATAATAATAATAATAATAATAATGATAATAATAATAATAATAATAATAATAATAATAGCTTTACATTACCTGGCAGAGTTAGGCCTTAAGGCCTTGTCTGCCAATCAACCAGGTCTAAAAAAAGTACAAAGAAATAGTCTTACATCTTAATTACAAAAAAAACATAAACAATTACATGTTATAAATACAATGCAATTAATATTTATAAAGTATTTTGATTTACTCAAGATTTAACGAATTTAATGTATAATACGGACAAGATATATAAAAAATGAGAAAAAATTATGAATGACATAATATAAGTTTAAATAAATAGAGAAAAGTTAATTATTAGACAACAGGTAACTGTATAAGCGTGACTTAAAAGTGCCAAGTGTGCGGCAACCCCTGATATCTTGAGGAAGGAAATTCCAGGAGCGGGCAGAGGCTACTGTGAAGGAAGAAGAATAAGAGGAAGTGCTATGAAGAGGAATTGATAGACTGTTATCTTGTGATCTAGTGTCAATATTGTGGTAAGAGGATAACTTCTCAAATCTGGACGCCAGGTAAGTAGGGGTGTAGGAATTCAGAAGCTTGAAAAGTAGTGAAAGAGAGTGCAATTTACGTCTGTCAGTAAGACGGAGCCAAGAGAGGTTATTGAAGTGTTCGGAAATAAGGTCATAACGGCGGATATTGAAAATGAATCCAACGCAAGCATTATGAACACGCTGCAGTCTCTGCGACAAGTCATAGTTTAGATCATTATATATGTCACAATAATCGAAGTGTGGCAACACAAGATTCTGCACAAGGATTTGTTTTAACTAAACTGGGAGAAAATTCTTTAAACATCTAAGATAATTTAAGATGAAATAAGGTAAATCTGTTGCATCTTACTTCATAAAATTCTGTTTTATCCTCATCTTGATTAGACTCAGAGTCTGGACAAGCGGACGATAAAACAAAATTGTTTTGAAACATGTCCTAAAAGAACTCAACTTTTATGAGGTGAAATACAACGGACTCACCTTATTTGTTAAAAGTGAAGTTTCTTTATTTTCCCTTCACATTGGACATTTTCACGAAATCTCTGGATGTTGGGTTGTGTAAATGAATTAATTGAGTTTTAAATCATTAAATTGCTATCGATGTATTCTCGGCAGACGCGAGTGATTTAAACGCTTAATGCGAACCTGTGTACCTGCAGCACGAAAACGGTACATTCCCGGACAAATGTTTCTATTCAAATCGTTATCTATACAGTCGCTCAGAAAGTTCTAGAAGTTTGTAATGAGAATTTCCGAACACTCTGTGTATCCGAAAAAAAAAGTTTTTTCTGCATCTATTAACCAATGAACAATAATAAAACATATTCCGATGCCGATTTCAACATTAAATTAATATCCTACATCTTTTTGTAACCTACTGCCTTTCTTTCAAGTTCAGTGGAGGTCAATTCACTTTTTTCCAGATTAGCGTTCCCTATATGAAATATTTATCTATCTAGGGTATCACAGTAATAATTATACCTGACTGCAACAACCTTAGAATCTCGAGGACGTCTGACCCAAGGGTATTGTTATTAATAATTCCCGTCGTGCATATGAAATTTCTTAGTAGATTACGTAATTTGCTATGAAAATAAAATAAATAAATTCATTGTGATATTTAAGTAAGGAAATCTGAAGGAGCATGAGATTTTAACAAGTGACTTGACAGTTGTTAATAAGTAGCTGTCAATAACAATTAAAGTTATCTGAATAACTAAGTCAATCACTCACTGGTACTATCGAACCCAGAGGTACATTGCCACGCGGACATATACTCTCCATGCATCCCTAACCTGAATTAATGTTTTCTAATTACTCCCTGTATAATTCACTTCCCTCAAATCATGGTTAATGTTATTGTCCCATCTTATTAACGGCGTACCTAATGTACGCTTCCCGGAGGTATTCCCTACAAGAAGTTTACATGTCTCTCTTCCATTCCCATTAGTATCGAATATTATGTCCATCGCAGTTTACGATACTTAACTGTTCCAACTACATCCGATTTCCCATAAAGATCATGTAGCTCACAGTTATGTAGTTTTCTTCATTCACTTCTCAGTTAGCCTCTCTTTGGTTCAAAAATTATCCTAAGGAAAAAACTTCATTCCCGAATACTCGTAATATTGCAGTGACTGTAGTCCCTGTAATTTGCAATAGCATACGTTTTTAGAATTGAACCTAGGTATAATTTTTTTCTGCACCTTATTCATGTTTGTATTATGATTCTTAGGTAGGCCTATTTGAATTTAGTCATTCGCGTTCCTTCAAAAAATTCCTCATTTGTTATTATTATTTCCATGTGTGACTATATATTTAGTTTTATTGACATTTACTTCTATCCCCTGTTTCTTAGTGTTATTAATAGAATTTATGTCTGGATTTTAGTACTATCCCTTACTATTCTCTAAAGATTTGATTGCATGTTATAATACAAAATTAAATAGCAGAGGAGACAGTGCATCCCCTTGATTTAATATATTATGAATTTCAAAGGTATCTGGAAACTATCTACCTGCTCAATACTGCCATTGTGATTTAAAATGGTACTAACTGACAATACCGAAACCGTAAGTTCATGGACGCGTGGACATAAGCTCTACAAACATCTGTATCCTGAGCTAATATTTTCCAATCATCTCCTGTATAATTTAGTTTCCTCAAATCATGGTTAATGTTATTTTCCCACCTCATTCTTGGTATATCAACAGACCGTTTTCCTTTCGCGTTTCCTGCCAGAAGCTTACATGTCTCTCTTTCATTTTCCATTCATACCATATGCCCTGCCCATCACAAAATACGATGTTTAACTATAGTAGTATAGAAACCGCGGGTTCTGGGACACACACCATTTCTCAATTTCTGATACATATTCACCAAAATCGTATAAAAAATTAGGTCGAAAATTGGTCACTTTTGATGACATGTTTTTGTTTAAAAAATAAAAAAAAGTAATCAAATAAGCAAAAACTACATACATAAGTAAAGATAAATTAGTTTTTAAGTTGATCTTATATATAAAATATATTCTATTTTTTTTTGTCAATATATCTTTAAATATCATCTTTTATCAGAAAATAATTATTTAGTTTAATTTATATACATTATGAAATTATTTATTTTAATAATCAAGTATAAAACTACTCGTTTTAAAGGGTCTCTGGCAGAGACCCTTTAAAAATATAAAATGTTTGTTAAATTTATATACATTATGAAATTATTTATAAAGAAATCAAGTATATAATTAGTGTTTTAAAGGGGGTCGCTGGCAGCGACTGCCTTTGAAATAGAAAATATTTATTAAATTTATATACTTTATGAAATTATTTATAAAGAAAACGAGTATACAACTACTGATTATATAAGTTAATAATTTAATTTTTATAATAAGATTATACAAAACTTAAAAAAAGATGAATAATATAATTGATATAAAAATAATAAATTACATTTTAATAACAAAGAAGTTTATATCATACTTGATGAAGAAAATAATCCTTGGTTTAAAGGAAATAATATTGCAGAAATATTGGAATATGAAAGACCCAGAGATGCAATAATAAATATGTAGATAAGGAAGATATTTTAAGATTTTCATCATTTTCAGATAGCGTCAAAACGACGCTATTAGAAAAACACCCAAAAACTATATTTATTAATGAATTTAGTATGTGTTGTCTACCACAATGGAGATATTAATCACACACCTCAAAATCATATGAAAATAAAATAAAAAAATAAGAATTTAAATATAAAAAAATTTAAAATAAAAAGAAGATTAAAAACAAAGAAGATTTAAAAATAATAAAAAATTATTCAAGATAAAAATCAAATTCATGTAAATCTTTTTCAATACTAACTTACTTAATACGTACTTAAGTAGTCCCACTACAGGCCTCAGGATGCCCTTGGGGTAGCAGGAGGTTAAGGCCCCCACTTTTTCTAGACAATCGGCACTTGATGTCAGCCGGGTTGTCAGCCCTGCGTGACGGCCGCCTTTACCCCCAGAACAAGCGTCTGGTACTCATTTCCGTTAGAGGCTGAGTCGACCCCAGGGCCATAGTGCCGCCAGAAGGTTTTGGTCAGTTTAAAAATCCTGACCCCATCGGGACTTGAACCCTCGACCTTCCGACTTGTAGCGCAGTGCCTTATCCACTACGCTACGGCGTGCAATTTTTTTAATAACTATTCTTTTGATTTTTTCTTGTTCTTTTATAATATTAATTGAACGTTATAAATATGTATTAATTACATGCTCAATTTCTGGAAAATCACCTCCATATGTCTTTAATAAGTATATAAGTTCATCACTTATTTTTAGCAAAGTATAAACTTCATCATTTTGCCCCATTAATAATATTTGAGTCTTATCAAACATACAGGCAGCAACTGTTGCCTAGCGAGGTCACAGGAAATGATAAAAGCAGACCACTTTCGTATTATTGAGATGAAATATATAATTCGACAAAAGTATTTGTCGACAGATCAACTGTCTCGGACTGTGTCTAAATATGCCTAACAATGCGTTGATTCTTAACATCATAATCAAATATTTCTTGCCCTAACATAATAATATAACACAGAGTTTTAGCTTGCTACATCACTTTCAAAATCAAGTACGAGCTTCTTGCTTGTGCCATCATCATCAACATTTCTCATATATTTAGTTATATCTAATATCCATATCCATAGGTCTATTGTTTAAAAATTCTTTAAACGAATAAAAACTCCATTATTGTCGCATACATTTCTTTTAAGTTTTGTATAGGCAATATACATTTTTAGATATTCTTCTTTTGATATATTTAAATTTTTTAGAGAAGATAAAAACGTTTCACCTCTACCGTTTTCGAAGTACGCATTTCTTAATTTACAATGATCAAACTTTGCTGAATAATTCTTTTGATTAGCATTATTCCTATCTGTTTGAAACAGAAAAATAATCCATCCTGGCATATCAAATTGTGAAGAACTTGTTAAATCTATTTCAGCATAATTTCCAGAAATAGCTCTTTTAACCGTTTGTCTTTTTATAAAACTAATACCAATAGGTTGTTTGAGTAACTCAGCTTTCAAGTTTACTTCAATCATAGGATCATACTTCACTATAGGCATTCGAATATACATACTCTTGATTTCAATCTTACCAGGTTTTTCACTTCCCCAAACATGAATAGCCATATCATCATTGTTATTTCTCCTAAAAGTAATCTTTAATCGTCCTTTATAGGCTACATGGTGTCCTTGAGGCCGCTAAAAAATCCACCTAAAATATTTAGTTTAAATAGTACTTCTCGTGTGCTTTTTACATTTTACAACTCCTTAACACCATCTGTTCCATCTTCTTTTAGTGGTAGCCATCCAGACATTTCGTATTCTCGTACTTGGGATTTTGAAAGAAGACAAGTTCCTAAAGCCGTGCTAGTGATACCTGGGTAGTCTATTCTATCAATAGTAGTATCACATTTTTCAACTAATATTTGAGACCACATATGAGGAAAGAAGTTATCAACTACTCTCACCTCAGCTTTATCATTGTATTCTGTGTCATCTTTTTCAACTAATTTGTATTCCATGTAGACATCAGCATCATAAGGATGTATGAACCCATCTCCTACATCCACGTTGAAGATGACATCCTTATTAGGCGAATTTAAACCATCAATAGTTTCTTGAGTTGGTGGATAATCTTTGTATTCGTATGATATAATGTTGTCCATTTATTACAATAGAAATTATGGATGTTCACAAACTTTTAAAATTACAGTCACTAGGCTATCTCCAAAATCAATGGGGCCCCATTTTCTTTTTTAATGTCCACTTTTATGGTATCAAAGTCAAGATGTGAACTGGAAAAAATAATGGATATGTTGGTTCATAGATGATAGGCTCTTTAAATTCTGCATTAGTTCTAAATGATGCAATAATATCTGATTTTTTATGATGATAGTCATTAAGTTTTAGATACATTCCATTCGCTAAATTACAATGAATATCAATTGTTTCAAATGGGTGAAATTTAAGAACATAATCAACACTAGATTCTGTATTAGGTTCAACCTCATTATTGAATCCAAGCACCTCTCCAATAGTTTTATCATAACTCAAATGTAATTTGAATGGAGATTTTATATCAACTCGGTTGGTGGTATCATTTCCCTTGATTTATATACAAATGGAGGTTGTGAGTTAATATATTTTTCTAGTGTAGTAACATTATACTGTCCACCTGGAATAATTAGCTCTTTTTTACGACCATTTTCCTCATAACATAATATGTTATTAGTCTTTGTTACATTAGGTGTGAGATATGTTGTATAAAAACCAATTAACGCAACTTGTAGGTTATCATTAATAATTGAATGGGATAAACCCTTCTGTAAATTGAAATTATATTCAGACAATTTCAATACATAAGTCATTTATTAGCAATATATATTTTTTTACGTTCAGTTTAGAGATTGCGTAGACCTTCGATAATGATTCTTAGTAGTTCATATGTGCCATAAAGACATGTGGTAGTGATAATTTTCCAATCCATTTATGTAAATTAAAATTATCAATTTATCTGTACACGATCTCCTGCGGCTACGCGTGGTTCTTCAGAATCTTCTTCGGCTTTCCACATCGTTTCGAATATGTCTAATTGTTTCCTGACATAGTTTTCCATTTGTGACTTATTTACAGCATCATCTTTATCAATTCCAGGTTTTATTTTTGCTAATCTTCGTCTATTAGATAATGTTATATAAGAATCGGAATGACCTATAACATGCTTTCCAACATAATTAAAAGAAACCCAATCATAGGTTGGTATTTTATTTTTGATGTTCATAATTTCATTATTTAGGATATGAGCTTGATCACTTGTAACAAAACCGGATACATCGGGTAGGCCTACACTAGTTATTAGAGATTTTATTTTCTCGTTTATGGGATCTATGATTTCTTGTATAATATTTTGGTTACGATATGATGGCTTGCTAAATATGTTTAAAGGCATTTATAATATTAAAAATTTAATGAATAGGTACATATGAATTTTGTAACCATCCTGTAGTCCCATACCAGGTTTAGACTTAAAATATATATTATCTCCATTAAAAACATTAAACGGTTTTCTATGATCAACTACTGTATTGTTTTGTAATACTTCATATATTTGTGCATCTAGATATGTCACTATTTTAACAATTGCTCCATC
Source organism: Diploptera punctata (assembly GCA_030220185.1). Classification (NCBI taxonomy): domain Eukaryota; kingdom Metazoa; phylum Arthropoda; class Insecta; order Blattodea; family Blaberidae; genus Diploptera; species Diploptera punctata. Next base: position 141,021 of record JASPKZ010008154.1, read on the forward strand.
ACATAAAATATGAAAAAAATCGTTGACCACCAGTAGGTATAAAAATATGTTTAGTGAGTGTACCATTAAAATATATAACACTAACTATATCTGTATCCCTAGATCTCCTTTCTCGTGAAACAATATCTTCACTTATTTTAACACATTCATCTTTGATTTCTTCTATACGTTTTTTTGATAACACCCAATACTTGATTATGATAATTTGATACATATTCTTCTATTTGCTTTTTATTCACAGCACCATGTGCATCAATACCAGGTTTGATAGCTGCTAATCTTCTGAGATTATGCTGTTGTAGTACCTATGATATCCTTTTTGATGAAGTTTTTATTCATATATTTTTTGTCGGCATAGTTTGTAGCTTGGTCCTTTGTTAGAAAATCGGATAAATTCTGTGGAACTACGAGTAAGTTTGTTTGGTTGTTATATTTTGATGTAGTTCCTCCAAATATTGTGATTGTCATTTAATAGTGTTAAAATATCTTTAAAAGAGATACCCATAGTATACATTTTTAAAATTGTAACACATAGATGTCCACAGATAACTTCATCAAAATTTTGTATACGCACATTATTGTAGTATATAGTGCTTCCTCCCTCGCGACCACACAGATAATTAACCAATCGCTTAGGTGGTTGCTCACCAAATGAATCAAACACATAACTTGTATGTTTGAGACCATCTTTGATATAACATACCCAGTATGTTCCAATGTTTTTACTTATGTCGAAATTAACGACACCACACTCATATGTGTTGGGTTTTTTAGGTAACTGATCAATCATATATACACCTCTAAATCCTTTAACATCTTTACACATTTTTATAATGTCATAATTACTCAGAGGCGTAGCGATACTAAGTTTTTTATTGCGGTAGGTGTTTTTTTACAGTAGGTGTTTTTTAGTACTCTTGCGATTACGTGTATGTGATATTGAACTCCCAACTACTACATTTGGTGGGTCGCTTTTAGTCTCCATTGCAAGGTTATGACGTTTCTGTTCTTCGAGCTCATCATCATTCTTCTTTTTATTGTGAACAGCATTGACATTACCTGCGGCACCACATGCAATAGACCCAATAGCCCCTAATGCTGAAAGGAGTATACGTATAGTGAATATAAAGCCACCCTTATGCTGTAGCTTTATTGCAGAACCAATTTTTGCTTTTTCAATGTTATTTACTGCTTTCATATATGAAGATACAGTAACACCGCTTCCAGTCTTTGGAGGATTTTTGTTGCTAAGAAGTTTACGTAATTCTGAGACACCATATATTAGTACTGGTAATGTAAAAAGATTTCCACCTCTGCAAACTTTTATAGCACTTCCAGATTTAATATTTTTTAAAAAATATTCAATGGTGAGTAATTCTGCTAGTGATATATAATAAAAAATATATAATTACGATCAACCCCATCCAAAATGGACTTTACCATGCATTACTCCAGCAACACCTAATGAAGCTATTTTTTTTCTCCAATACTTGAGTCCTTACTAAACACACGCTCTAGTGCACGATGCTCTAACACTTTATCTGCTGCGTGTCGATCTTTCAAATCTTTGTGATCTCTATATGCTATATCATGATTTTTGCAAGCAGCATCAAGAGGGTTGATTCCTTGATCACCTCTAGCTAATATCTTCTCTAGCTTTGTACCAGGGCCGCAATATTGGTAGGAAGGAATGTGCAATTCAAATGAAAGTTGTTAATTATATCATTAACAAATCCAGAGCCAAAAGCTTCTTTGCTCCAAAATTTAGGTGGCAACATATTAATAATTTTTATCAAGTGTCCAATATTTTTGGGGTCTTGTAAAATAAAATTCGCAAGCGTATCATTGAACATTTTCATTATGCTAACCTTCTCATTGTACAGATTATCGTTCCCAGATTGCTCCTCTCTCATAATAACAATTAGCCTATCTACAAGCTTTCGTACACCATTTATCCAAATCAATTCTTTAGGTAACTCTGTGTACTTCTGTAATCCTTTTCCATTGATGTGTTTCTTTTTCTTTTTCTTTTCCCCACTACCAACATCTAAATCTGAGTCTCTACGTGATGGGGAAAAGTATTGATTTGATTTTGAAACACCCTTTTTCATTCTTTCCCAAATTGGACTAATTATGCTTTTATATTTTTCACTCCGACTTGATTTAGGTTTCCTTGTATTAGGATCATTATTTTGATATATACAGTTCGTGTTGATTAAACTTTTTTCATAATTTATCATTTCATCTTCTGGAAGATTTTGATTAGGATGTTCCAATGTTAACAGACTCATTAAACCCTCTGTAGCTTTATATTTGGTCCCATTAATAATAAGATTGTCATTGTCAAAAACTACTTTAGAATCACCCATATAAATTTTACCATCTTCACCTCCAATTAAGCCAAATACCGAATCACCTGCGTTCTTCATTTTTGATAGGCCTAAATATTTTGATATGATTGGCCCTATCGATGACGTGGCATATTGAGTAATTGCTTTAGAAGACGTAGACGTAGGTTCAGACGTAAACGTAGACGTAGGTTCAGACGTAGACGTAGACGTAGGTTTAACGTACGTTTGTGGAACGTACGTTGGTGGAACGTATGTTGGTAGAACGTATGTTGGTAGAACGTACGTTGGTAGAACGTACGTTTGTGGAACGTGTGTTAGTGGAACGAGTGACATACTATGTTCATGTTCATGTTCGATAACTTTTTCTAATTTGGTTCCCAAATCATTAATAGCGTCAATCGTGGGCTGTTCTTGTTTTTTGTATTTGTTATAATCACCACGTTTAGCCCTTGTGACACCTTTAAATTCTTCGAGCAGTTGATCACGTAATCGTATCATTTCATCTGCTTCTTTAACAGACATATGTGGTTTTTTCTTTGAATCAGAGGTGGAGGAGCTTCGCTCTGAGCTAGAGGAGCTTTGCTCTGATTTATTGTATATCATTTATTAAGATATTAAATTTCCCAAATTTGAAACTAGCTTTCTAATTTGCTCTATAATGGCTATCTATGATGTGCACTTAATTCCAAATAAAGATAATGTATTTCTACCAGCTCTAATAATTGTATTGTTAAACTCACTAAATTCATAGTACAGATTGTCTTTGAAAAAATACAATTTCTTCTTTTTCTTCTTCTTCCTTTCATGTGATAGACCTAGTGGTCTGTTACGGTCTCAATCCAACGTTTGAAGGGTCTGCCCAAAGATCTCTTGCCTGGTGGCTGGTAATTTAAGATCAGACGTGGTATTCTTATTCTGCTCATTCTTCGTACGTCAGATTTCCAGTTGTTTCTGTATTTTTGTACATATTTCATAACTGATTCTGTTTGTAATTCTTTGAGAATGTCAGAATTCCGTTTATGGTCTGTCCTTGAATAGCCCGCAGTACGTCTCATAAATTTCATTTCTGCCGCAGTTAGTCTTTATTCATCTACACTGCGAATTGTCCAGGCCTCACTGCCGTAACATAATATGGGTCTGGCCAGTGTTTTATAAATTCTAGTTCGTGTGTGTTGCTGTACTGTGTTTGGCTTGAAAATATTATTTATAATTCCTGTTACTCTGTTAAATTTTATAATTTTTTGACTAAAATCTTTTTCTTCTTCGTATGTAACTTGGTATCCGAGATAGTTAAATGTGTTGGTTTGTTCTAATATTTTATTATTAATAACAATTTTACTGCGAACTGGGTCTTTTCCTAGGAAAGCCATGACTTTAGATTTTTCTGTTGAGATTTCCATGTTGTAGTTTATTGCCGTTTGGTGAAAAGAGTGGAGTGAACGTTGTAGGTCATCTTCTGAATTCGCTATAAACACAATGTCATCTGCAAATAATAGGGTGTCTAAATTATATAATCTATTAAGTGGTATACTGCCATGTGGTTGTAGTCTCCATTCTTTAATAATTGAGTTCATGTATATTATGAAGAGCATTGGTGAAAGACCACATCCTTGTCTAACTCCTTGATTAATTGGTCTGCATTCCGATATTTTATTTTCAATCTTAACTTGGATGTAATTATCCTTATAAATATCATATATAGCTTTTATCAGTTGGTCTGGGATTCCATCATATTTGAGGATTTCTAATAATTTCTAATAATTTGTTTCTATTTACTTTGTCAAATGCCTTCTTTAAGTCAATAAACGCCATAAGTGTTTCAATATTAAACTCTCTGTGTTTTTCTATTAGAATTTTAATAGTGAAGTATCCATCTGTACAGGATCATCCTTTTCGGAATCCATTTTGCGCTTCATCTAATACCTTGTCCTAGTAACCAGCTAATTTTGATTTGAGCAACTTGGTGTAGATTTTGTAGCCTGAGTCCAAAAGGCTTATTCCTCTGAAGTTATCACAGTTATTTATATCTCCTTTTTTGTGTAGTGGGATTCCAACAGCTTGTTTTCCAGCTTTTTGGCCGAGGGCCCTCATTATAAATTCTATTTAAAAAATTGAGAAATCTTTCATTAAAGGCAGAGCTGGCATACTTAAATAATTCCAGGTTAATACCATCTTCGCCTGGTGTTTTGTTATTTTTGCAGTGGACGAGTACTGTACTTAATTCATCTAAAGTGAAAGCATCTATGTAATTATTGTTAGAGGTTACGAGATTTAAATTTTCGTTCTTTTGCAGCCACAACTTTTGAAAATATTCTATCCAATTTTCCATTACCATTAATATATCTAAATGCAGAGTTAATACCTGGTGGTAATCGTGGAAACGATTTTGATATTATTCCATAATATTTTGCTGACATCAGGCAGTCATCTATCTCTAAATAGTAATTATTATTATAGAATAAAAATATTCTACCAGTGTATGTATTCACTACAGCGTTAATTACATTTCCACGACTTATACCCAACTCGCTTATATATTTAGGATATCCAGTAACGAGACTAAGACTAGGAAATTGTATCATATAAAACTGATTATCTATATATCAGATGGTCTCTGATATATTCCCATGATTTCAATAAATTCATTTGGTAGAAATGTTAGCCAATTGGTTATCAATTGTGGTGCTTCAGCTTGTTTATTGTAAATATCAATCATCCAGAACCACTCTTTGTAAAACACATACATGAACTGGTTTATTATTAAATATTGTTGAGGGATCTCCGATCCCGGTATGCTAGTCAAGTCACATAACTTGGGCGCTCTTCTTCTTGGTACTTGTGTTGTTCTAGTTGCTTCGCTCACCTTCGGCATTGTGGTACTTGTGGTCGGTACATTTGGCCTAGCCGGATCATACAAACTCTGAATCGCATATATATCATCTGTCTGTAGTTCTAGTTTTATATTATCAGTTTCATAAAACGCGTATATAACAGAATTTGGATCGTTAGAGTGCCCCAATCCCAACGAATGCCCAATTTCTTGTATTAATGTAAAAAACAAATTTGTCATATTCTTTGGCGTTTGATCATCTTTTTTAAGATACCACTTTTCATCTGAGTCAATGTGTATCTCTATAGGGGAATTAGTTTCACCTGGATAGTAAGCATATGCAAGAACACCCCCTACCCATCAAATTTGTATATGCAGGGGTTGGACGATCTTTGAAATTTATGTACCCGACGCTTATTCGAAATTGTTATATCCGGATTGACATGATTTTGTTCAAACGTGATGTCAGCATGCTTAGTCCATACATCAAACGCTGCTTGCGTTAAATATACTAATTTATTATTTGCAAGTGCATAGTGCCACTTTATATTCTTCTTATTCCACTTGTAAGTTGTAGTGCTAAAGCTAAACACATCATCCTTTACACCACATCTAGGTGTGTTGATTAATTTTAACGTTGCGTTGTTTATTTGTCCAGTTGGATCAAGTCCGTAGTACTCTTGAAATAATAAAAGAGCCTTCGTGAGATTTGTTGTGTCAACGCATGCTATATCGCCGCTTTCGCTCAAGGAACTATCGTTCCGTTTAGACTCACTCGAAAGATATCCTCCATAGTTGTAAAGATAGTTAAGAACATGCAGCGTTTCATTACATGGTATTTTAAAACGGTTGTCCCTCGAGTGGTAACTAATAGTAATGTTAGTATGGTTATAATCTTTTGCATTTATATTTATATTATGCATATATATATATATATATATATATATGTATGATAAATAAAAATGGTATGTCTGGACGGAAATCGATGTCCGGATCTCGGAGTCGAACCCGGATCTCTGAGTCTGTACCTCAGCGTGATATCCATTACACTACCAGGCGAATCCACTTCAAACATTTATTTTTCTTATATATGTATTATATTCCCCATTATAATACATATATAAGAAAAATAAATGTTTGAATTGGATTCGCCTGGTAGTGTAATGGATATCACGCTGAGGTACAGACTCAGAGATCCGGGTTCGAATCCCGTCCAAACATTTATTTTTCTTATCATACCATGTTAAGCTTGCATTGCTCAATGTTAAATATTTAATTATAACATCGATAAAGCGTCACTGCTATAAAGTAAAAATGTTCTCTTTAATTTGCTTACTTGTTATAGTCAGCTACTAGATGGCAGTGAAGACTGAGTTCTCGCGACATCTAGTAATAATGGGAAATATAATACATATATAAGAAAAATAAATGTTTGAATTGGATTCGCCTGGTAGTGTAATGGATATCACGTTGAGGTACAGACTCAGAGATCCGGGTTCGAATCCCGTCCAGACATTTATTTTTCTTATCATACCATATTAAGCTTGCATTGCTCAATGTTAAATATTTAATTATAACATATAAAGTAAAGTGATCCCACAACAGGCCTCAGGAGGCCTTTGGGGTAGTAGGAGGTTAAGGCTCCCACTTTTTCTAGACAATCGGCACTTGATGTCAGCCGGGTTGTCAGCCCTGCGTGACGGCCGCCTTTACCCAGAACAAGCGTCTGGTACTCATTTCCGTTAGAGGCTGAGTCGACCCCAGGGCCATAGTGCCGCCAGAGGGTATATATATATATGACAGACTGGAATATAAAACCTATCATACCAATACCACAATTAAAGTGAAATAATGGTAAATATCTACCAAATGATGATTATATCCGATCAGTTATTGTTGGGCCATCTGTGTGTGGCAATGTGGCAAGACAACACTATTGCATAATTTTTTATTATCTCCTGGATGGTTGGATAAAAAGAACAGACACATCTACATATATTCGAAAAGTTTAAACCAACCATCGTATGTATTTTTGCAAAATTTATATAAAGAGGTGGAAACTATGATAAATAAAAAAGAATTGTACATTCAGTGATAATAATGAAGAGGTTTTACCACTGGATGAGTGCAAAAATAATTCCATAGTTGTGTTTGATGATTTTATACAGGAGAACCAAGATCAAGTGCGAGACTATTATACACGAAGTAGACATAAGCAAATTAATATGTTCTATTTGGGTCAAACATACAGCAAAATACCTAAACAGCTTATAAGAGATAATATCAATTTTCTGTGTATATTTCAACAAGATAACACAAATTTAAAACATATATACAATGAGTTTGTTGCTGGTGATTTTAATTTTGATGAGTTTAGTTCCATCTGTAGTGTTTGTTGGAATCAAGGATATGGGTTTATTACTATAGATATGTCAAGAAAACGTAACAGTGGAAAATATAGACAACAAATTAAACATTTTATTATTTGTAAATGAATCTGTTATATATGATTTTTTATTCCTTATTAATAACCATGACTACTACATATTGCGTAAAGTGCAAATCAAATACCAACAGTGTTAACCCTGTTAATAAGAAAGCATCAAATGTTAAGCCGTATATATTATCCATATGTGCTAGTTGTGGATCCAAAAAATCTACTTTCGTAAGCACATATGGTAGAGGGATTAAAAAACACCTACCGTGAAAAAAACATCATCAAAGAGGTAGACACAGTTCGAGAGCAAATTATTAATGAAGTACATAAACCAGCTAGAAGAAATTACCCAACACGAACAGTCATTGTATACGGTATAGATGATCTATGGCAAGCTGATCTGGTTGAGATGGATTCTGGTAATTTAAAAGGTGTTTCTAAAATCAATAAGAGTTTCAAGTACATGATAACGATCATAGATGTGTTCTCCAAGTATGCATGGGCTGTACCATTAAAAAACAAAAACTGGTGAACATGTTACAAATGTGTTCAAACAACATATTCAATGATCATCACCCCTTTAATCTACAGACTGATAAAGGTAAACAGTTCTACAACAAGGATTTTAAAGAGCTCATGAAGAAATACAATATCAATCACTATTCAACATATACCAACGTTAAGGCATCTGTTGTCGAGCGGTTCAATAGGACGCTCAAAGAAAAAATGTGTAAACAATTCTCCATACAAGGAAACTATAAATGAGTTGTGAAATACTACCAAAACTAGTAGACACCTATAACAACACTTATCACACTACTATCAAAATGAAGCCTATTGATGTTAATATGAAGCATATTGATGTTAATATAAAAAGCACATACCCTTACCTAGAAACTAAATATAAAGTTGGTGATAGAGTTCGTATGAGTAAAATAAAAGGCATATTCGAAAAAGGATATGCAGCTAACTGGTCTACAGAGATATTTACTGTTAATAAAATGTTCGCCCATAATCCACCATATTACCATCTCAAGGACACTAGTGGAGAAGATATTAAAGGTATATTCTACGAGCAAGAAATGCAGAAAACAAAATTTCCTGACGTATACCTAGTTGAAAAAGTGCTACGTAAAAAAGGAGATAAAGTGTATGTCAAGTGGCTTAGATTTGATAGTTCACATAATAGTTGGGTACCTAAAACAGATGTTGTCTTGTAGCTATAATACCTAAAATATATAAAACAATAATTTTAAATGCTATCATCTCATAGAATTGCTTGTTTTTCATACATTAAGTAACTTTTTCATTTAAAAATTTAGTTTTTAAGTTGATTTTTAGGTAGCACCAAAATGATGCTTCCTTAAAAGTAACTTAACTTAGTTTTTAAATGATAATTTCTAAAATACATATTAACATTATAAATAATTTTATGATTTTTAATAGCGGCAAAATGACACTAACTTACAAGTAACTAAACCACTTAGTTTTTAAATGATAATTTCTAAAATACATATGAATATTATTTATAAGATCATATTGAAAAGAAACATTTATAATTTTTTTAAAATATTTAATAAATTTGTTTCCTAATAAATTTGTTTCCTAATAAATGGAAGATTTTCTGAGTGGCATATCTTTCACTGTTCTTAGAAGTCAAGCAAAACGATTAAATATCAAACAATTTAGAGAGATCACCAAGTCTGAACTTGTTGATCTCTTGGTTAAATATCTTAAAAAGAAAGAAAAACGATTTATTAAATATCCTAATAAAAGAAGAAAATATAAAAAATTATTTGAATCTTTTGATCTAAAAATATGATAAAAGTAAAAATAAATACAAGCCAAAAAAAGAAAAGAAAATTAAAATTGAGACAAATTTGAGACACTTATACAAAGAAATAAAACCATTTGAAATTATAGAAACATCAAATAAAAAACGATTGTTGACTTTTAGAATAAATAATAAAACATATAAAGATGTTTCATTATTTTTAGACTATTGTGAATCAATATTTGAAAAATTGGTTTCGGAACAAATATATAAACATGGAGCAATAAAAATTAAGCAAGTTATAAAATGTGAGATTGAAAAAAAGATTGAAGACTATTCGGAAGAAACAGATTTATATGCACAATCTAATATGAAATCTATCATGATTTCTACAAATATAAAATCAATCCTATCTGAAATTAAGGGTGAAATTAAAAATACTATATTTTTGAGTCCAACTTCGGGTTGGACCTTAAAAAAAATCAATTATTGTGATCTCTACATTAATAAATTTAAACCTTTAAAAGGATCTAGTTACATTGATTTACCTAAAGAAATTAAAAATAAGAAAGCAGTTATTAATATAAAAAATAATGATAAAAAATGCTTTATGGAGTATTTTAGCTGCTTTACACCCAGTTAATATACATCCGGAAAGAGTAGCTAAATATAAAAAATATGAAAATGAATTTGGAGATGATGAATATCCAATGAAATTACAAGATATTGAGAAGTTTGAAAAGAGGTATAATTTAAGTATTAATGTGTTCAGTTTGATGATAAATTTAAAATATATCCTCTACAGATATCTAAATTTAAAAGTGAAACTATTATTGATCTATTATATATAAAAGATGAGAAAAATGATCATTATTGTTGGATTAAAAATATAGATAAATTGTTGTCTAGTCAAGTTTCAAAGCAAAAAAGAAAAATTTATCATTGTAGAAGATGTTTAAGACATTTTGGTGAAAAATATTTATTAGAAAAGCATTCCTTCTATTGTAATAATAATGAAGCTTTCAGAGTTGAATTTCCTGATGAGAAATATATTGAATTTAAAAATTATAATAGAAAATTGAAGGTACTTTTTGCAATATATGCTGATTTTGAATCAATCTTATCAAAAATAGATGCATGTCAACCAAATCATGAAAATAGTTATACGAATATCAAAAACATATACCCTGTGGATTTAGTTATTATAAAACTTATGCATATGGGAATAAGGAATCTAAACCAATAGTTTATAGAGGTGAAAATGCTGAAAAAGTGTTCGTTGATAAGATGATAGAAGAAACTCATAAGATACACTGCTCAAAACAATTAGAGGAACACTTGTAATAAATTGAATAAGTAATTGTTTTTTAAAGCTGTGATGCTGAAAGTTGGACAATATGTAAATTGAATTATTAATTTTATCATTGGATAAAAATTTTAAAGATCCATGGCCTAAATACAGAGAAATTACCTCAAATAACAAATATAGAGATTTTTTTTTTTTTATTTGGAAGGCACTGGCCACTTCTAATTGGTAAGCTTCCTGATGTTGCTATAGTGACGAATGTTGATTATTGCCTTGTTTATCCAAGTCTCTGACAAAATGAGGCATTTAAATGAGTTTGAAGTGTATCATGCTCTACATCTTTTACGACAAGGTCAATCTCTGCGACAAGTGGCTAGAGAGCTTGGGGTTTCTCCTTCCTTGGTGTCCATGTTATGCAACAGGCACAGAGAGACAGGTCAGTATTGTAGAAGACGTGGCCAGGGCCGTAAATTTAAAAGAAGCCCCCAGGATGGCAGATACGTTGTTCTTTCTGCTCTTCGACAGCGTACAAAAACTGCAAAAGGCCTGCAGAAAGACCTTCATATGGCTTCCGGAATCCGGGTTTCAGACCAAACCATAAGGAACAGATTAAGGAAAGAGAATATTCGTCCAAAAAGGCTCGTTAAAAAACCACGCTTAACAAATGGGCATAAGGCAGCAAGACGTACGTATGCTGAAAACCATGGTGATTGGAACCTGAACCAGTGGGAGTCTGTGCTCTTCTCGGACGAATCCAGGTATCGTCTTACATGTTGTGATGGTCGATTGAGGGTGTGGGGACGGCCAGGAGAAAGATTTTCTGCAGAGGCTGTACAGGAAATTGATAGATTCGGAGGAGGTTCCATAATGGTGTGGGCCCGAGTTATGTACAACAATCGTACGGACGTTGCAATTGTTCCCCAGCGACTGAATGCTGTCCGGTATATCGAGCACGTTCTGGAAGAGCATGTAGTACCTGCTGTCATTGGAGTAGGCCCTGGATTTCTGTTTATGCAGGATAATGCCAGGGCACATTCTGCGGCTGTCACTGGGGATTTCCTGAGGAGGAATGAAATTGAGATAATGGAGTGGCCAGCGGTCAGCCCAGACCTCAACCCTATTGAACACTTGTGGGATCTTCTAGACAGGAAGATCAGGAACCGACATGAAGCTCCACACACTCTGCAGCAACTTGGAGATGCTCTGAAGGAGGAATGGGAGAATATCCCGCAAGAGGAAATCCAGAATCTTATTGGGAGCATGCCACGAAGGTGCCTAAGTGTCATCGAAAGTCGTGGAGGCCATATACGATACTAACTCTATATAACGAGTGTTTAACTTTGAAAAATAAGCACAAGATTCAATTGCTAACATAGCGGAATTATTTGAAAAGTTAATTGTCAGCGTTATTCATTTGTTTTTACTGACATGAGCAATAAATAAATAAATAAATAACCACAAATAATTCATTCATAGTGTTCTACTCAAGAGCAGGTCTTTCACTGCAAACTCAGCATTCTCCACTCTTTCCTTAACTCAGCTTTCCTTTTTGTATCTGCATACAAACCATTTATTTTAATATTGTCTATCATCTGATGCCTTTTCTGCCTCTAACTTTCTTTCCGTTTACCATTCCTTCTAGAGCATCCTTCAGCAGGCAGTTTCTTCTTAGCCAATGGCCAATCCAATTTCTTTTCCTCTTCTTTATGAGCTCCAGCATTATTCTTCTTTCACCCACTCTGTCTAGCACATCTTTATTTCTTTCTTTGCTGTCCATTTTAAACGTTCCATTCTTCTCCATATCCACATCTCAAAAGCTTCCAGTCGCTTTTCCTCATTCCGTCGTAATGTCCAAATCTCTGCACCATACAATGCTACACTCCACACAAAGCACTTCACTAGCCTCTTCCTTAATTCTTTTGTCAAAGATCCGCAGAAAATGCTTCTCTTCTTGTTGAAAGCTTCTTTTGCCATTGCTATCCTCTGCTTTCCTTCTTAACCGCAGTTCATATCACTACTGATAGAACAACCCAAATATTTGAAGCTCTCCACTTGCTCAATGGCCTCATCTTTAATCCTCATGTTTATCTTCCTTGGTTTCTTTCCTATAATCATGGCCTTCGTCTTATTTATATTTATCTTCATCTCATAATCCTCGCACTTATCATTCAGCTCCATCAGCATGTTCCTCAATGTCATTTCATCTTCTGCTAGCAAAGCCATATCATCAGCAAATCTTATGCACTTTTTCTTCTTCCTCCTCCCATGTTTACGCCTCCCGTATTAACTGAAAGCAGTTCTTTATAGGGTCTTCCAGGGTAGATGTTGAAAAAGGTAGGTGTGACTAGAGGACCTCCTTGCCTTACCCCCTTCCAATTTCTCTTCCATCTGACAATTCTTCTCCTATCTTCACTTTTATTCGCTGTTTCATATGAAGACTACTTATGAGTCTCCTCTCCTTCCAGTTCACGCCAAATTTCTTCATGATCTTAAGGAGTTTATTCAAATTTACTCTGTCAAAGGCCTTTTCCAAGTCAACAAATACTGCATAAACGTATTTATCTTTTTCTATATATCTTTTTCCTACTGTTCGTATCAATCCAATTGCATCTCTTGTACGCTTTCCCTTCCTGAAGCCAAACTGTTCTTCTTCCGATTCGCTTTCCATCGTAGAACGTAAACGTCGATTCAGTATTCGCAGGAGAATCTTTGCAGAGTGTGATATCAAGCTGATAGTCCTGAACTCCTTACATTTCTTTGTATTGTTTTTCTTCGGGATTGGTATTAACACCGTCTCAGTCAATTCTTCGGGCCATTCACCTTATTTATACACTGCTCAAAAAAATTAGAGGAACACTATGAAATTTGCAAATATTTTTTCATTGGATAAAGGTACAAACATGAAATTAATAAAGTACATTATTTGTGGTGATTTATTTATTTATTTATTGCTCATGTCAGTAAAAACAAATTAATAACGCTGACAATTAACTTTTCAAATAATTCCGCTATGTAAGCAATTGAATCTTGTGCTTATTTTTCAAAGTTAAACACTCGTTATATAGAGTTACTATCGTGTATGGCCTCCACGACATTCGATGACAGTTTGGCACCTACGTGGCATGCTCCCAATAAGATTCTGGATTTCCTCTTGCGGGATATTCTCCCATTCCTCCTTCAGAGCATCTCCAAGTTGCTGCAGAGTTTGTGGAGCTTCATGTCGGTTCCTGACCTTCCTGTCTAGAAGATCCCACAAGTGTTCAATAGGGTTGAGGTCTGGGCTGACCGCTGGTCACTCCATTACCTCAATTTTATTCCTCCTCAGGAAATCCCTGGTGACAGCCGCAGAATGTGCCCTGGCATTATCCTGCATAAACAGAAGTCCAGGGCCTACTCCAATGACAGCAGGTACTACATGCTCTTCCAGAACGTGCTCGATATACCGGACAGCATTCAGTCGCTGGGGAACAATTACAAGGTCCGTACGATTGTTGTACATAACTCCGGCCCACACCATTATGGAACCTCCTCCGAATCTATCAATTTCCTGTACAGCCTCTGCAGAAAATATTTCTCCTGGCCGTCCCCACACCCTCAATCGACCATCACAACGTGTAAGACGATACCTGGATTCGTCCGAGAAGAGCACAGACTCCCACTGGTTCAGGTTCCAATCACCATGGTTTTCAGCATACGTACGTCTTGCTGCCTTATGCCCATTTGTTAAGCGTGGTTATTTAACGGGCCTTTTTGGACGAATATTCTCTTTCCTTAATCTGTTCCTTATGGTTTTGTCTGTAACCCGGATTCCGGAAGCCATATGAAAGTCATTCTGCAAGTCTTTTGCAGTTTTTGTACGCTGTCGAAGAGCAGAACGAACAACGTATCTGTCATCCTGGGGGCTTCTTTTAAATTTACGGCCCTGGCCACGTCTTCTACAATACTGACCTGTCTCTGTGCCAGTTGCGTAACCTGGACACCATGGAAGGAGAAACCCCAAGCTCTCTAGCCACTTGTCGCAGAGATTGACCTTGTCGTAAAAGATGTAGAGCATGATACATTTCAAACTCATTTAAATGCCTCATTTTGTCAGAGACTTCAATAAACAAGGCAATAATCAACATTCGTCACTATAGCATCAGGAAGCTTACCAATTAGAAGTGGCCAGTGCCTTCCTAAATAAAAAAAAAATTCTCTATATTTGTTATTTGAGTTAATTTCTCTGTATTTAGGCCATGGATCTTTAAAATTTTTATCCAATGATAAAATTAATAATTCAATTTACATATTGTCCAACTTTCAGCATCACAGCTTAAAAAAAAACAATTACTTATTCAATTTATTACAAGTGTTCCTCTAATTGTTTTGAGCAGTGTATATCATGTTGCATAAACGCAGAATTTCCGTCTTTCCTTCACCTAAGCATTTAACTTATTCAATGGGGATTCCATCTACCCCTATTGCTTTCCCATTTTTCATTTCCTTAATTGCTAGTTCAACTTCTTCCTTCAGAATTGAAAATCCTTTTTCATCTTCTGATACGTCTTCTTCATTTTCTATATCCAAGTTAGCCGGACGATTTCTTGTCTCATATAGCTCTTCTACATATTTTTCCCATGTATTCATAATTCCCTGTTTGTCTGTTATTTCTTCATTATTTTCGTCCTCAATCAGCCACATAGTTTTCCTGCTCTTCTTTCCATAGTCCAAGTTTTTAACTTCCTGGTACATTAAATCATATTTTCCTTTCCTCTCCAGATTCTCTAGTTCTTCACATTTCTGCTTCATCCATTCTTCCCTTGCCTTGTCAGTTTGTCTTCTAAGTTCGTTGTTTAGTTTCCTGTAGTCACTTTTGGCTTCTTCTGTGTTGCTATTTTTCGATTTTCTTCTTTCTTCCATCTTCTCTAACATATTTTTGTGTGACCCAAGGTTTCTTAATATTCTTGCTCTCTTTGTATCCTATTGTTTCCTCTGCAGCTATCTGTATACAGGTTTTCAAATGACTTCAGTTGTACTTTATTAATTTCATGTTTGTACCTTTATCCAATGAAAAAATATTTGCATATTTCATAGTGTTCCTCTAATTGTTTTGAGCAGTGTATATAAATATATCAAGAATAATTACCATCATATGAAATGCAGAAGTGAAGATTTACATAATTTAAAAAATGCAAAAGTTTGCCATATTTGTGAAAAAGAATTTAATGAATATGATATTATAGTAAAAGATCATAATCATCTCACAGGAAAGTATAATGGAGCTGCACATAATGAATGTAATATAAACTATCAATTACCAAAGTTTGTACCTATAATCCTTCATAATCTAAAAAAATATGATGCTCATCTATTCATTAAAACTTTAGCAGATAGAGAAGGAGATTTAAAAGTAATTCCAATAACAAATCAAAATTATATTTCTTTCTCTTTTAAAATTAAAGTTGATGAATATGAAGTTAAAAATGGTGATAAAACTTTTATGAAACCAATCATGTATGAGATGAGATTTCTAGATTTACTTGCTTTTATGTCTTCTTCGGTGGATAGATTAGCAAAAACCCTCAAACATTTCCCACACTTGGAAAATCATTTTCCTAAAAATAAGATAAATTTAATTACTAGAAAACTTACTTATTGTTATGATTACATTGATTAATTTGAAAAATTTAAAGAAGAAACTATTCCTCCTAAAGAATCATTTTATAGTTATATTAAACAATTCAGAAATAGACAATGAAGAATATGAGTTTGTGACCACTTTATAGACGGAATTCAATATTAAAAATCTAGGAGAATTTCACGACTTATAGGTTAAAATTGATACACTTTTACTTGCTGATATGTTTGGAAATTTTTTAGACGTTTGTATGAAAATTTATAAGTTGGATCCTTCTTATTATTATACAGCTCCTGGATGTTATGTTTAAACATACTGAAGTAAATTTGGAAATAATAAAAGATTATGATATGATGTTTATGATAGAAAAAGGAACAAGGTGTGGAATTAATCAAGTTTCCAAGAGATATGTAAAAGCAAATAATAAATATATGGAATATTATAATAAAGGTAAGGAAAGTAATTACTTAGCATATTTAGATATGAATAATTTATATGGAAGAGCTATGATAGAAGAATTACCAACACATGATTTTAAATGGGTTAAAGATACAAATAATTTCAATGTATGTGACATTTCAAAATATTAAAAAACTGGATACATTTAGGCAGTAGATTTAGAATATCCTCATGAATTTCATAAACAACATAATGATTATCCATTGCGCTCTAGAACAATTAAAAGTCAATTCGGAATGGTTAAGTCCTAATCAAAAATAATTTAAAAAAACAAAGAGTCAAAAATTATTATTAACCTTAAAAGAAAAGAAGAATTATGTATTACATTATAAAAATTTACAACTATATCTTAGCTTGGGAATCAAAATAAAAAAAATACAAAGAATCTTAGAATTTAAACAATCTAATTGGTTAAAGTCTTACATTGATTTAAATACTGAAATGCGAACTAAGGCTACTAATGATTTTGAAAAGGATTTTTTCAAATTAATGAATAATAGTGTATTTGGTAAGACAATGGAATCGATTCGTAAAAGATGTAATATAAAAGTATTAATGATTATATTAAAATTGAAAGAGAAATTGCAAAGCCTACTTTTAAGGATAAAAAAATATTTACAGAGAAAATGGTAGCATTACATATGGGCAAAGAGAAGTTAAAATTTAATAAACCTATATATGTTGGAATGTGCATTCTAGATTTAAGCAAATATTTTATGTATGGTTTTCATTATGATGTAATGAAAAAAAATGAAAATAAAATAGAAGTTTGTTATACTGATACCGACTTGTTTATTTTCAATATAAAAACAAATGACTTTTATTGAGATATGGAAGCTATGATTGAATATTTTGATACAAGTGATTTTTCTAAAGATCATTGGATGCCAAAGATAAATAAGAAAGTTTTAGGAAAAATGGAAGATGAAAACTGTGGTAAAATAATGAAAGAATTTATAAGATTAAGAAGTAAAATGTATGCTATAAAACTTGAAGGAAAGGAAATTAAAAATCAAAAGGTACAAAAAAATGTGTTGTTAACAAAACCATTAAATTTGAAGATTATTATAATTGTTTCCTTAGTGGAGAAAAATAATACAGAGTTAATAATCACATTAGATCAAATAAGCATGACATTTCAACTATTGAAGTAAATTAAATAGCTCTAAGTCCATATGATGATAAAAGGTATATTTTAGATGATGGAATAAACACTAGAGCTTACAGTTTTAATTAACAGACTGAATTTTACAAGAATATAGAAACTATTAATAATGGTGTGTAAATTTATGAAATTAAAAATGTTTATAAAAAATGTTTTCTAATAAATGGAAGCATTCAACAGAATCGGATCGTTCTCAAAGACATAAATTTAGTGATATAGAACCTGGAAAATATGAACTGATATCGTTGAAAAAAATTGAAACAAAATATGGAGCTACAATCATAGGAACTTTAAAAATCGAAGAAGAAGAAAGAGAATTCTATCTTCCTAAAAGATATGAAAAATTATCAGATAAAGGTATTAAAAAAATCAATAAAAGTGAATACGTATTAGTATATAATGGATTGTTTGGAGATAACAATCCTTACTATGATATAAAATTAGAGTGTTTTGGTTGGGGATAAGAATCCTTACTATGATATAAAAATGTTTATTAATAAATGGAATCCTTAGATGACGAATCCTTAGTTGATGCTAGAATATTAATGGAACAAAATTATAAAATTTATACTTTGCTAAAAATAAGTGATGAAGTTATAGATTTATTGAACACGTATGAAGAAAATTTTCCAGAAATTGAGCATGTAATTAATATATATTTACAACGTTCAATAAAAATTATAAACAGAGAAGAAGCAAATAAAAAATAAAAAGAAAAAAATTAAAAAAGCTTTACATGAATTTGATTTTTATCTTGATAATTTTTATTATTGTTAAATCTTCTTTGTTTTTTTAACCTTCTTTTTATTTTTAAATTTTTATATTTAAATTGTCTTATTTTTTATTTTATTTTCATATGATTTTGAGGTGTGTGATTTATATCTCCTTTGTAGTAGACAACACATACTAAATTCATTAATAAATACAGTTTTTGGTTGTTTTTCTAATAGCGTCGTTTTGACGCTATCTGAAAACGATGAAAATCTTAAAATATCTTCCTTATCGACATATTTTTTTATTGCATCTCTAGGTCTTCCATATTCTAATATTTCTGCAATATAATTTCCTTTAAACCAAGGATTATTATCTTCATCAAGTATGATATAAACTTCTTTGTTATTAAAAAGTACAAGTGTCATGGCGGCTAGTTACTAACGCGCAGATGTTACGCTCCAGGTTTTTAGTTGTTTTTCAGCAGGTGCCTTCGTTATTTCATAGTTAAAGTTGCATATTCGTAGTCAGTTTAAGTTTAAATTTATATTGGTTAGTGTCAAAAGTGTGTACATTTAACACCATGGGAAAAAACACACGTAATTCAAACAACGATTCGACAAGTTCTACCGAGGAAGCAGTGAAACGTGTGGTGAAAGGGGCGCTACAGGATCCCGGCACTCTGCAGGTGTTGGTGTCCATGTTGCGGGACCAGCTAGTGGCGGAACTGCAGAAGACCATCCAGGACAATACTAAGGTAATTGAGGATCTGGGAAAGACCCTCGATGAAAAAGACAGAAAGATTGAGGTATTGGAAACTAAAATAGACGATTTAGAACAATACCAGAGACGTCAATGCTTCAGGATTTTTGGTGTAAAAGAATAGGCCTGAGAGGACACTGACCAGAAAGCCATCGAGGTGGCCAAAAAAATCAGTGTCGATCTATCAGTGACAGACATTGACAGAAGTCACCGTGTTGGAGTTAGTAATGCAGAAAGACCGCGGGCTATAATAGTGAAATTTGTTAGTTACCGCAAGCACAGTGAAGTTTTTCTAGGCAAGAAAAAGTTGAAAGGAAGCGGGGTCACTATTCGCGAGGACATAACGAAGTCTCGCTATCGCCTGGTACAAGACAGTATACAAAAATACGGTATTCAAAATGTATGGAGAATGGACGGTGCCGTCTTAGCCAAAGTAAATGGCGAAAAACGCAAAATTAGATCTTCTACGGATATCAACTAGATAGGAACTGAGTGTAAAATATGTTTACTTTATTTGTCTTTTCTTTGCTAACAATTATATTGTTAATTTATTTCTAATTTAGGTAAGTTTTAAGTTTATTATTTTTTTATTTAGGACAACTTACTTGTTTCATTTTCATTTTTTAAGTTCTTTGTTTAGTTAATTATTTTAATTTTATTAGAGTTATAACAGTACAGAGTTTATTTTTACTTTCTGCTATTGGCAATAATGAGCTGACAAATGATGACTTGCTTGCAACCCGACACACTCACCTTCTCCAATCACCCTCTTATTGTGCTGACAGCTTTTAATACAGGTAGCAACATTCCTCAATTCCTACCATCCCCTCCAACAACAACTACCAGTCTACATAAGAATGCATTTTCTATTGATAAATCATCACTTAAAATCGCCCACGTAAATTCACAAAGCATTCTGTCCCTCTTTGATGAGTTTGAAACCATATGTTCATCTCTTGGACTGAGCGACATTTTAATTTCGGAAACCTGGCTCACCCCTTCCATACCTTCGTCCTTTTTTCACCTAGACGGATATACACTGTTCTGAAATGACAGAATAGGTAAAAGAGTTGGAGGACTTTGTGCCTTTATATCAAATGAGCTTAATCCAAGAATTGTCCACAAGTCCTCTTCTGTATATTCCGCTAGCCCCGAGTTCTTATTCGTAGAAATTCAAGCCAGTCTAAAAAAATGTCTCTTATGCATTGTATACAAACCTCCAAAAATAGGGCACCTTTCGGATCTAGAAAACGCTCTGAACGATTCATTGCCTCATTATGAACACGTTATTGTCGCAGGCGATTTTAATACAAATCTTCTTCAGACTGACTCACCAGCCATACAACTTAAAAATATGTTCAAAAGCTTTAATATGACCATTGTTCCTCTCTCTGCCACACATCATACTGCTACTACCGACACTCTACTGGACTTAATAGTGACTACACATCCACAGGAAGTACTGTCATATGGACAAATTTGTGCTCCCGGCATATCTGCTCATGACATTGTATTCGTAGGATACTCACTCTAATGTCCAAAAAGACGCTCAAAATTGATTACGTACAGAAATTTACAAAACATAGACGATACTAAACTAAAATCAAACGCTTTAGAACTACCTTGATACACAATATGGAATCTTAGATCAGTTGATGAAAAAGTAGACACATTTAATACACTGATACTACAACTATATGACAGACATGCACCAGTAAAAACCCGACGATTTTCCCGCCCCCCTGCTCCCTGGATGAATGACTCAATACGTGAACTTATGTCAAAACGAGACAATGCATACCGACACATACAGACGACATAAAAATGACGGGAACTGGCAACTGTACAAACAACTTAGAAACACAACTACACAAACTATACTCAATGCCAAACTACGACACGCCCACAGTATAATCGGACCTGAAATAAGTGCACGGGACTTGGTGAAATCTCCGTACAATGGGACTTAGACAGTTGAATCCCTCAACTGACTCTATAGACATTTCTGTAGATGACTTAAATGAATATTTTATCTCAATACCCAAGACACCTCCAGACAACAAGACTAAAATATACAATCTTAAAGACTTACCCCATCCCCCATATAAGAAGAGATAAATTTTACTTTTATGACATTTCGCCTATAGACGTTAAAAAAGCACTCAAGCGGATTAAATCCAATGCACAAGGAACAGATAACACCAGCATTTTATTGCTAAATGAAATCATTGCCATTATACTACCCACAGTGACTCGTATTTTCAATGCTTCCCTTATAACTTCTATCTTCCCTACTGTATGGAAACAGCCTAGAGTTCGGCATATACCAAAAATAAGTACACCTACTAACTGTAATGACTTTCGACCGATTAGAATCCTTCCGACATTATCTAAAGCCCTGGAACATATTGTACATAAGCAAATGACTGAATATTTCCAAGAAAATCACCTCCTTGATCCTTATCAATCTGGCTTTAGATCTGGTCATAGCACAACCACAGCTTTGCTAAAAAATTGCTGAAGATATTCGTGAAGCCGTTGACAGACGTCAATTGACTCCTTTAACTTACTTGACTTCAGCAAAGCTTTTGACACAGTAGACCACGACTTACTTATGATAAAGCTCAAGCACCTACACTTGTCTGACAGCGCTGTATCCTGGTCCGACTCATACCTGCACGGTCGTCAACAATACGTTTCATTAAACTCTAGATCTTCGTCTTGGCGCAACGTGCCGGCTGGAGTCCCCCAGGGCAGTGTTCTCGGACCTCTTCTTTTCTCAATCTACATAAATGACTTGCGAACTGTATTAAAGCACTGCAGTTATTACCTCTATGCTGATGATCTCCAAATTTACCTACATTCACCTCCTCATTTTCTCTATAACAGCTAGACGAAAATGAATGACGATCTCATATCCATCTTTAACTGGTCTTCAAGTATCGGTCTAAATCTTAATCCTAACAAGTCACAAGTAATTCTAATGGGACAACAAATACTGCTTATAACCTTTGACATATCTACACTTCCAAACATTACTATAAATAATATAATTATCCCTTATTCTTCTTCAGTAATAGATCTTGGACTACATCTAGACGCAAATTTAACCTGGCAAACACAAGTGAAACACATATGTAAAAAGACTTTCTCCATCTTACATTATCTTAGACGTTTAAAGAATTTTCTCCCAGTTTCGTTAAAACTAATCCTTGTGGAGAATCTTGTGTTACCACACATTGTGACATTATATATAATGATCTAAACTATGACTTGTCGCAGAGACTGCAGCGTGTTCATAATGCTTGCCTTCGATTCATTTTCAATATCCGCAGTTATGACCATATTTCCGAACACTTTAATAACCTCTCTTGGCTCCGTCTTACTGACAAACGTAAATTGCATTCTTTCACTACTTTTCAAGCTTCTGAATTCCTACATTCCTACTTACCTGGCGTCCAGATTTGAGAAGTTATCCTCTTACCACAATATTAACACTAGGTCACAATATAGCAGTCTGCTAACAATTCCTCTTCATAGCACTCCTCCTATTCTACTTCCTTCACAGTAGCCTCTGCCCGCTCCTGGAATCTCCTTCCTCAAGATATCAGGGGTTGCCGCACACTTGGCACCTTTAAGTCACGCTTATACAGTTACCTGTTGTCTAATAATTAATTTTTCTCTATTTATTTAATTTTATACTATGTCATTAATCTTTTCCTCTTTTTTTATATATCTTGTACATATTATATATTTAATTCGATAAATTTAGAGTAAATCAAAATACATTATAAGTATTAATTGTATTGTATTCCTTCCATGGTATCTTTACCTTCTCGTGGTGGAGTGGCTTGCGTGCTTAAATGATCCTGAGAGCTATGCCGGCGGTAGCATTGCTGCCGATAAGGCTACCCATGCCGGTCTAGTCGAAGGTAATAAGCCAGACGAAAAAAGTACCTTGGTAGAAAGAGTGACGATCTTTCACCGTAAAAATACAACTGTCAAGAAATTCGGACATGGGTTCAACTGGGGTAAAATTTTCCGGAGGTCAAATAGTCCCCCATTCGGTTCTCCGGGTGGGGACTACTTCAGGGAACCCATGCCAATAGCTCAAACACAGGGACATGTTCCTAGCAACATGGAATGTTAGGACTTTATACAATAGCGGGGCACTAGAAATATTAACGCGCGAATTAGATAAATCGCCCTTGGATGTAGTCGCTTTATAGATGGCCAGGAGAAGGTAGTCAAGAATCAGGAAGCTATGCATTATACTTCGGAGGTGCAGAAAGACCTGCATTTCGAACGGGTTTTTTAGCCAGAAGGAGGATCCTATCCGTTATCTGAGATATTAAGGTTGTTAGTGATAGGATATCATACAATATTCTAAAGGGTAAACGACATGATTTTATAATTGTAAATGTACATGCCCCCACAGTAGATAAAGATGACAAGATCAAGGATGAGTTCTATGAAGAATTAGAATGCTTATTTGATAGCCTTCCACGATATCATATGAAAATTATCTTAGGAGATTTAAATGCAAAAGTGGGGCGGGAAGATATATTCAAACCAACAATAGGCATATTCAGTCTTCATGAAGATAGTAACGACAACGGGGTTAGATTAGTCACATTTGCCACATCGAAGAATCTCATTGTTAAGAGCATAACATTTCAGCATAAGGATATTCATAAATACACCTGGACATCCCCAGATGGAGAAACTCGGAAACAGAGAGGTCATACATTAGTGGATAAACGCTGGCACAGTAACATCATCGATGTTAGATCAGTTAGAGGGACAGACTGCAATTCGGATCATCATCTGGTCAGAGTTAAAGTCAGACAGCGGCTATCGCTTATGAGAGGAACAAACGCTAAAGATGAATCTGTAAAATTTGAATTAAAAAACTTGAAAAATGATTAAATGCGGCAAGAATATCAAATCAAAATTGCTAATAAATTTGAAGTACTGGAATCTTCAGATGACAATGTGGCAAACGAAGAAGAAACTGATATAAATAAAGAATGGGAGGCTATAAGAGAGACTATTAAATTGTCAGCATTAGAAAGTATTGGTTGTTTAAAAAAGAGGCAAAACGAGAAGTTGTTTTTGATGAGGAATGTGCCGGCATTGTAAAGAAAAGAAAGCTAGCAAAAATGAAATGGTTACATGAGCCAAATGAGGTAAATTTAGAGCAATTGGGTAGTATTAGACGGGAAACCACCAAGTTACTAAAGAGCAAAAAAAGGGAATATTTGAGAGAGAAGATTAATGATCTTGAATTAAACGCAAAAAATAGGAACATTAGAGAATTATATCAGGGAATTAGTATAGAGAAGAAAGGGTTTCAGGCTAGAACAAACATAATTCGGAATGAAAATGGGGATATGATTGCAGATTACAGGAGTATATTAAATAGATGGAAAGTTATTTTAATCAGCTATTAAATGTACATACCGAACAGGACATTGAGGAGGATAATTTACAGACAGCAGAAATGCTACTCGCAGAACCAAGTGCATTAGAGGTTGAAATGGCGATTGAAAAATTGAAGATGTATAAAGCATCAGGTTCAGATGAGATCCCAGCTGAACTAATAAAATCAGGGGAAAAAAATTGATGGACAAAATACGCTGGTTGCTTAGTATGATTTGGGAAAAGGAAGCTCTTCCAGATGAATGGAAAGATTCAATTATCGTACCAATTTATACGAAAGGAGATAAAACTGATTGCAACAACTACAGGGGCATCTCATTACTTTCAACTTCGTACAAAATTATAACAAATATATTAGTCAGCAGGCTTACTCCCTATATTGATGACATTGTAGGAGATCATCAATGTACATTTAGAAGAAAAAGGTCTACAACAGATCAGATTTTTAGTATAAGACAGATTTTAGAAAAGAAATGGGAATAAAATGGTACTGCATATCAACTATACGTAGACTTCAAAAAAGCATATGATTCAATTAAGAGGGAGAAGTTATTTAGTATCCAGCTGGAGTTCGGAATTCCTAAAAAGTTAGTTAGACTTATACGAATGTGTCTAAATGATACAAAGAGTAGGGTGCGTGTAGGCAAACAGTTTTCGGATACTTTTGAAATCCAAAATGGGTTGAGGCAAGGACATGCACTATCTCCTCTACTATTTAATTTTGTACTAGAGCATGCCATTAAATCTTTAAAGAATGAGGAAGGCTTACAACTGAATGGTATTAATAAGCTGTTAGTTTATGCTGATGATGTAGTATGATTGGCCGACAGCAAGGAGATACTAAGGACAACGCACACACTATTGAGTAACACTAAGAAATTAGGACTGGAAGTAAATATCAATAAAACTAAATATATTGTCACACGTAGAAATAAATTATATAATGGATATGGACAGCTAATGACAAATGAGTAAACAAATTTTTATTTCTTCTCAGTTTTTTCATTCCATCTCTCCCTGAGCTTATACACCTTGAATGTTCCAATAATACATCTTCGTAACTCTTCCTTTCAGTGGCCTGAAAAAGAGGGCAATAAATAAGTCCCAGAATCGGCGAGAGCAGAGTCACGCCTGTTCCTTATTACCACCGCAAGTGCTCCTAGGAACATTTCCTTCTGTTTGGGCCTTTGGTATGGATTCTCTGAAATAGTCCCCGTCCGGAGAACCGAATGGGGGACTATTTTACCTCCGGAAAATTTTACCCTAGTTGAACCTATGTCCGCGTTTCTTGTCGGTTGCATTTTTACGGTGAAAAATTGCCACCCTCTCGACTAAGGTACTTTTTTGGTCTGGCTTATAGCCTTCGACTTGTCCGGCATGGGTAACCCTTTCGGCAACAATACTATCGCCGGCATAATCCTCGGGATCATTTAAAAACGCAAGCCTCTCCACCACAACAAGTTAAGATACCTGGAGGGATTTAGAATGGTACTAGGAAGATTATTTGTAAATTCATATAAAATGGATGATCATGTTGATGTTCCCTGTGAATTTATCAAGTTGGCTAGGAAAACTGAAGAAAAGTTAATTCCTCCCAAGTCAAGTTTATTGTTTTCTAAAAAATACACTACGTTTGTGCCCTCGGTGGAAGATAGGGAATTTAGTATCGTAAGTGAAATTGAGTGTATTTTTATACGCTTTATGTTAGCTTCACCTGTATCTATCTATCTATCTATCTATCTATCTATCTATCTATCTATCTATCTATCTATCTATCTATCTATCTATCTATCTATCTATCTATCTTCCTATCTATCTATCTATCTATCTATCTATCTATCTATCTATCTATCTATCTATCTATCTATCTATCTATCTATCTATCTATCTATCTATCTATCTATCTATCTATCTATCTATCTATCTATCTATCTATCTATCTATCTATCTATCTATCTATCTATCTATCTATCTATCTATCTATCTATCTATCTATCTATCTATCTATTTATCTATTATCTATCTATCTATCTATCTATCTATCTATCTATCTATCTATCTATCTTCTATCTATCTATCTATCTATCTATCTATCTATCTATCTATCTATCTATCTATCTATCTATCTATCTATCTATCTATCTATCTATCTATCTTCTATCTATGTAACGGAACTTTTAAACGCGATTTCCACCCACTTAAAATCATTGGATCGACTCGAAACTTTGTATATTTGTAGAGGACCCGTGACAATACAATAATTTCATATTTATTTTCTAAAATCCTGGCCATAATCATCAGAAAATAAAAAAAAAAGTGTTTTTGTATCAATGTAACGGAATCTTTCAACGCGATTTTGACCCACTTAAAACATTGGATCGACTTGAAACTTTCTATACTTGTAGAGGACCCGTGACCATACAATAATTTCATATTTATTTTCTAAAATCGTGGCGATAATCATCAGAAAATAAAAAAAAAAGTGTTTTTGTATCAATGTAACGGAAACTTTCAACGCGATTTTCACTCACTTAGAAACATTGGATCGACTTGAAACTTTGTATACGTGTAGAGGACCCGTGACAATACAATAATTTCATATTTTGTTTCTAAAATCCTGGCCAGAATCATCCGAAAATCAAAAAAATGAAAACTGGTATAATAGGTTGCGGACTTGTCGAGTTTTTAGTCAATCGTTGTAAGAGCTCAGTTGGTAGAGCAGTGAACTCTTAGTGGTATATAATTTCAGTAATCCATATGTCGCTGGTTCAAATCCGGCTGGGAGGGTTTTTTTTATAAAAGGGTATTACTTTTAGCTCATACTGCAATAGTATCGAATTTAAAGATTTTTACATTTTTATCTTATTCTATAAAGTATTAAAACTAAAAAATAAATAATAGTTTTAAAAAACTAAAAGAACACGCTTTATTAGAAAACTAAAAAATGAAAAATAATTTTAATTTCCAATACGCTTGGGATAAAATAAAGTGGTCAACAAAAAAATCATCTCCAACACATATAGAATAAAATTAGAGTTATCAACAAAAAGAAAATAATTTTACCATCAAAAGCGTGGGGTGATTTTTATGATTTTTACATTTTCTTCTTAGAGAGCTTACTTTTACCAATATTTGTTTATTATCAAATATATTAATTGATATAGAGCACCCCACGCTTTTGATGGTAAAATTATTTTCTTTTTGTTGATAACTCTAATTTTATTCTATATCTGTTGGAGATGATTTTTTTTGTTGACCACTTTATTTTATCCCAATCGTATTGGAAATTAACATTATTTTTCATTTTTTAGTTTTCTAATAAAGCGTGTTCTTTTAGTTTTTTTAAAACTATTATTTATTTTATTTTACATAGGGTAGACTCAGCTGAATTTGGATACTGGGTGAACAGGGACACTTTAAATTTTGTTCTCTCTACTGGAAACTAAGACTCCTAGCGAAAATGGCAATATCCGTTCACCTACCTCTGTCTTTCATGCATCAAAACTAGTTAGCTGACATTTTGGTTCTCGTTTGGTTATCTGAAGATTTCACAACAAAATCATTTAAGTGTTCCATTTAAGTGAGGTAATAGCTTCGTACATTTAATGTTTTCGTTTATATTATGCGTGTCTTTTATTACCTAATGGTCCCATTACGAATTAATTTTTTGTTAAATTATTAGGTATTTGGCCAAAGGGATTCCGATAATTCCTGTCTCTTGTCTACTACGTTTAATTGTTGCCAAATTATGAAAACTGAAACCCTGTCTTTCTTTTGAATATGAACATTAATTTCGGCTTGGCAATCATAATCGAACTACATAGAATGCGGGCGCTGTATGCGTCTACTGTGTAGTCTGGCGACCTCTGCGAACCGATTTGCCTACATGTTGACGAAGGCCTACGCCCCATTATCGTCCTTAATAAATTTAGTTTAAAGAGTGTCTGAGTGACACTTATGAGATAAAAATAATGTAATAATTTGTACTGAATCATTCACCCCATGGCTGTGACCAGCAGCAAGTTAGGCTCCGTGTGACCTAATTAGGTTTATGTATGTGTTTGATTGGTTATTTAAATTTGCAAGTGTAATGTTTATTATTTGATTATAATCTATTAGTGTCTGAATTATTTTTATACAAGATGCTCTAAAATCCCCCTACAAATTCTTCTTACAAACAGGGGACTGAGTTGATAATATTTAGAATTTAAAACCATGTCCGGAAACATACAGCTTCCGTGCTACAGCCGTTTGAAAACAAGCATTGCCTGAACATATGTCACGTGTCTCAATAAGTAATAGCTCCGCGATTCGTCCGCCTGGAGAGTTGCATGATGAGGGGCGCTTACGACGGATCACATGATGTCAATTGACGTTCATCCTACCTCTCGGAGCTGGTTCGAGCCTCATTCACGTGTGTTTCAGTGTTAGAGCAAAATGGTTGAGTACACTTTCGCTGAATACACCGAAATGATACCTCTGTATGGCGAAGCTCGAGGTAATGGAAGAGCTGCTCGTCGCCTTTATCAAGATCGTTTTCCACAACGTCCGACTTCATCGCATACCCTTTTCGCCATAATTACGCAACGGCTTCGAGAAAGGGGTACATTCACCACCAGCAGGAATGATTGTGGTGCTCCAAGGAGACGCCGCATTTCCGAATTGGAAGAGGCCGTACTGTATCAAGTTGAAAGGAACCCGTTAACGAGTACACGAGCAATTGCGTGTGTAATGGATGTTGCTCCTAGCACCGTCTAGAATGTTATGCATGAACAACAACTACATGCATACCACCTCCAATGGGTACATTCACTACTGCCAGCCGATTTTACTCCACGCGTTGAGTTCTGTACGTGGTTTCTGCATCACTGCATCAACGAGCCCCTATTTCCACGGTACATTCTCTTCACAGATGAATGTACATTTACTAGAGATTGTGTACTCATTTCACGAAACAGCCATATCTGGGCTGACAAAAACCCTCATGCCGCGCATGTCCAGGGATTCTAACACAGATTTTCAATTAATGTGTGGACAGGTATTTTGGATGGTCATGTGATTAGACCGTACTGCTTCCATCCAGGTTAACAGGCCCCATCTACTCGATCTTCCTACAACAAATATTGGGTGTGTTGTTGGATACTGTGCCATTGAATGTCCGTCAAAATATGTGGTTTCAGCATGACGGCGCACCCCTCAATTTTCACTTCATGTTCGGTAACATCTGGACCGACGATTCGAACAAAGATGGATAGACCGAGGTGGTCCAATTGCATGGCCTCCACGATCACCGGATTTGACTCCATTTGACTTTTTCCTCTGGGATCGTATGAAGAGTTTCGTTTATGACACTCTTGTAGAGGCAGAAGAAGATTTGGTGGCACGAGTTGTGGTCGCTGCAGGAGAGATCGCAGACACACCAGGTGTGATAGAGCGCGTTTATCAAAACATCATCCGTAGGTACAATGTGTGCATCGAAGTTGTTGGTCGACACATCGAACCGCACTTGTATTGGATCTGAATGTTAACCATCATTCCAAAAAGACAAAAACAGTTTAAGTTTAACTGTAAACAAAAGTGTTTGTGAAAAATTATTCAGTTTCCATTTTGTTTCTTTGGATATTAATGAGTTGAATTATAAAACAAGTGATATACTGTGTCACGCCTCATAATAAATTACTTGTAAAAGTGGTCGCCTTAAAAACATGTTTTCAAATGGCTGTAGCACGGAAACGGTAAATTTCCGGACATAGTTTCCAATTCTAAATATTATCAACTCAGTCCCGTTCACAAGACCTAGAAGTTTGTAAGAGGAATTTTAGAGCACTCTGTATATCTGCTCTAAGTATGTATTCTAATGTATTGGTGACCATTAGTGAGTGTGTGTCTTTTTTTTAGAGTTATGTTTTTTTTGTTTAAGTTCTTATTTATTTCATTCAATTTAATGTAAAAATATATGTCGAAATGTCTTCTTAAAATCGAATTTGAGTTCATTTCTCGGCTATTTTGAGCATATAAAGCTTTACCAAAAGCCTCAGAAAAAACTCTGTTATGACACGGACCACCTAGAAACCTTAACAGAAGAGTAGCCTAAATCATGTCCGGGCCTGACGCATTGGCTCTTATGGTGAAATAGCCGGCGGAATCACCATTTAGAGTATTCACTCATCTACAAGTTATAAGAGGAGTTTAAATAAGCATCACAATGATTTTAACTGGGGCCTTCAAGAAGGCTATTGCCATTTATTTGTCCTCTTTCGTCACGATCGTATTTGAGATTCAATTATCTGCAAGTACTCAGCAATATCATGAAGAATATTACATTATTTATATTTAGGGCATGCCATGCCGCATTTACTACTTGTTTCCAAGTTTGAATTCTCTGTTTGAAATACTTGATCACTCAGAATTGACTGATTTTTTCCTGGACTCTAAGCCAAATCTATGGTCTCAGGGACCAGATTTTCCCGGGAATTTTTCTTTTTAGACTAGCAGTCATAGATGAGTGAAAATCCCTGTAGCGCTTTGCAGTGAGAGGAGCAAGCTCTACTCGCAGTGCAGAGTTGCTTTTTTTCAGCAGGAGGAGGTTCTCGGCTTTTTCAGGCTGTGATTTACCTTGCTTATGTTGCCTGTTATTTTCAGGTCTTACACGCTTTATAGCTATTTTAAGGGCTTTGCAGCCTTTAAAGTTGGCTTTATGATTGCCATTACAGTTGCAGCATCTTGTTTCCTCGCGCCTGCAGTCCCTCATGTGAGGTGACTCAGCACAGGGTCTGCATATAGGCGCTGCTTGACAGTGATTTGCCGGATGGTTAAAACCTTGGCAATTAGTATACTGCAGTGAGATCCGGAATCGTTTATACTCCTCCACTTTAACTTTGTGATAACAGAGTTTTTTTACATTGAATACCTCACAGACAGTGGGCCCATCATTCAAGTCTGCTATAAATATCGGCAGTGGGCCCTAGGCCCTGTTGGACGTCATATTGACGACGCTCAAGGCCTCGAACCCGAGGCCATTGAAGCCTACCTGAACTTCCGATGGATCAACGTAGGGGTCAATACCATTTATGACTACACGAACTGTAGTTTACGCTTATTAGGGCGTCTTGAACTGTAGGGGATTTTTCTTGCTATTAGTAGGCTTTTGACGTCGAAGATAGCCTGATTTTAGTACCAAGCCTTTTCACTTCGCACTGAAACTCGCAGGGCTGGTAAGAGGGCTGATCCCTATGCTATAGCCCTGACCTATTTCTAGCTGAATATAATTTTTGGCACACAAACCTTTAACGCGTGTCTTGGCAATATGCCAAGTTGCAGTGGATGTTTGTGTTCGATCGTAACAGATGTTAGAAAAAACATAAGGTGCAGTATTAGTACAGAATGGAGACGGTTGAGAAAAGAGCTGTTATTAAATACCTTCAGACGAAGGGGATGTCTCCTCCTCAAATTCATGAAGATATGACGGCAAGTTTGGGGCAATCTGCTGTGTCTTACGGTATAGTCAAAAGATGGTTTGGTGCATTTATCTTCCTGTGAAGATGAACATGGTGGTGGCCCTTCAAGAACTGTCACAATTCCAGAAAACATCAACAAAGTACATGATATAGTACTGCAAGATCGACGAATCACAATCAGAGACATAGTAGAGGAAACAGACTTCTCATATCACAGTGTGCACAATATTTTGGAAAAGGAATTGGGCATGAAAAAATTGACTGCAAAATAGGTGCCTCGAATGTTAACGCTAGCTCAGAAACGACAAAGAGCAGTACTTTGTGAGCAACATTTAACCAATCTTAGAGCAGACAAAAAAATATTTATTGAGAGGTACGTGACTATGGATGGTCCACCACTATGACCCTGAAACCAAAATTCGAAGTAAGCAGTGGAAATATAAGGTTTCACCGACCCCTAAGAAATTCAAGGTGCTCCCATCAGTAGGTAAGGTGCTGCTCTCTGTTTTTTGGGATTCCCAAGGCGTTATTATGATAGACTATTTTCAGAGAGGAGCTATAATAACATGCCTTTATTACGCAATTTATGAATTAAATTGCGAGATGCTATCTATCATAGAGAAACGTCGTGGCAAATTAAGTCGAAATGTTCTTCTTCATCAAGACAACGCCCCAAGTCACAAATCCCTAGTTGCATTGGCTGCGATTTCAACAGCAGGCTTTGAATTGCTGGACGATCCACCGTATTGACCCCCAGTGACTACAGGCTATTCCCAAAACTCAAGGAGCACCTGCGTGGGGAGAAATTTTTATCCGATAATGAGGTAATGCTGTCCGTAAACCAGTGGTATGCAGAGGTTGGACAACCCTTCTTCCAGGAAGCTGTAGAAATGTTGGAGCACCGCTGGTAGAAGTGCGTCAATCTTCTAGAGGACTACGTGAAAAAATGAGGCAAGCATAATTTTTCCCCACAATCAGGGCTACAGCATAGGGATCAACCCTCGTATTGTTTGAACTCTCTGTTTATTATTCAAAGACTTTTTTCATGCGCTTTCATTATGAAAAGCGTCATGATTCCTTTTATCACCTTTCCAGAGACTCCGACCTCTCTGCCGGCCCTCCATTAATTCGTGAATCTGCAGGGAGAGGGGAGACTCCCTGGTCGAACATGACCTCATTATTTATTAATTAAATAAAAATAATACTAAGTTATATTTTTATTTAATTAATAAATATGGATTTTCATCAAGTAATCACCAACTCAATTGATTATCATTATTTTGTCTGAGGTTCATTTCTTGGTGGATTCGCTGCTTTAGTTGTCTTGTTCCGTGTTCTGCAATCCGCGAGGAACCTGTATTTTTCTCATTTGCTGTCTTGAGCCTGCTCACTTTGTGTTCTTCTTTGATGGAGGGTTCTAATTAGGTGGGGATGAATTGGTAAACAGGTAGGGAGTTGCCCTGACAAAGACCGTGGGAGAGCGGCCGAGCTAGGGGCTGGCGGAATAGGACTAATGCCTTTTAGGTTAGGAGATTACCAGGGTATATGTATGTAGTAGAACACTCTACCTGAACGAAAACTGTCAGACAACGATTTAATGCTGTAACTAAGTAACAGCTGGTGCTATTTAGTGCAACAGAAGATCCCCTCGCCCAGATGAATGCTGGAAGGGGTGTCGCTGCGAGGCGATGCGTTGCGCATGCGCTGGACTACACTCTTTCGTGCTACCAAGACAACCTTCTCGCTCCGCTGCTGCCAGTTGACTCCTAATTCTGAATTGAATATAATTTTCTGACATTCCTGAATAAGTTTAGAAACAATCCCTTTTTAAGCTCCAGCAGTAATATGCCATCATGTGTATGTCCCATCTTCCTTAGTAGCAGTCATCCATTGTTTTAATATCCTGGTGGAATCTTTCACCTTGTTCCTCACTGGTGTCTCCAAAATTTTCAAGAAAATGGTCTAAGTGGCTGTGTAAATTGTGCACCTTAATACTCATGTTTGCACCCAAGGCATTAAAACTGTTAAACATCTCGTTTACGAGTTCAACATAGTTTTCAGCTTTGCATTTGCCGAAAAAATCTATGACTGCAACTAATGAAGTCCAGGATTTTAGCTCAGCTCCATTCATCGAATTTATGAAACTAGGAACCTTAATAAGTTTTCTTATTTGTGGGCCGTCAAATATTCCTGCTTTAATTTTCTCCATACTCAATTGAGGATTTTTTCCCTATAAATGCAAAGCATTGTCCGTTCTTTCTGGAGCCTTTACAAATTGCTTCACAAGGCCCAACACGATATGCAGTGGAGGGAAGATGATTTATTTTCTCGTTCAACTAAGGGTCGCTAATAAACATTTTTTCTAACATCCATGTTTTCTCTCTTAAGCCACTCTTTCCTAACTCAATGGTGTGCTTTATCTCTGCTATCCCTAAGGCAGAAGAAGCAAGGATATTTAGTGTGACTACTTTGCTGGCCAAGGTGAAAGTTTGCCAATTTTAAGTCCACACAAATCACCCACTGATGTTCATAATACTTTACCTTCTCCAAGACCAATGCTATGGTGTTATATTGTTCTTTCAGTTTTGTTGAGTGAGCAATTGGTATAGAACCATATTTGTTCCTACTGTGTAAAACAGTGGTACTCACTAGAAATTACAAGAGAGCCAAATATAAGAAACCATATCTGTTCGAGAGCCGCACCAAATTTCACAGTACTCAGTCTTAGTAACACGCAGCTTTTTTTTTTACATTTATGGACAAAACACAATTACTGATTACTGTCATTTAATTTTTGTTAACAATTAAATGTTTATTATTTTATTGTATTATAATTATTATTATTATTATAATTATTACGGTACTGTACATAATTTTAAGGTAACTTACAGTTGTGTACATTACTGCTGTGAAGTTTATGGTCGAACTCTGCTACTCTCCTGCACAATTTTGTCAATACGAGCTGGTTGATTTGCCACACATATCCGCAGCAGATTTTCCAAGTTCACATTGGTGAGACGAGATCTACGTTTACCTTTGGTGAACTTTATCTTACTGAAAGTCATTTCACAAACATACGTTGATCCAAAAAGACGCAGAATTTAATATGCACACGACACCAAGTTTTCGAACTGTTTTTCTGGAACTATTCCAAAACTCTAAAATTGAATTCGTTTTTCGTTTCTCTTGAAAAATACCTTCCAGTTCTGAATCCTGCTGGAGATCAGTAAGTTAATTTTTTAGATTTCTAATCTCAGGACCAAAAATTGACAACCCAGCTACATTTGTTGTCGTTATTGACCAGGGATTTTCAACTAATCGAAATGGATTTCGAAACTTTCTATAATCATTAAATCTCGCGCTGAAATCATGGTGTGGTACAGTGAGCAATTCTATGAAGGGTTGCAAGTTTATTTCTTCCTCTGAATATTCTTCAATAAGATGTTGGAAAAATAAGAAACTAGTGAAATCATTATTACTAAGTTCTTCTGTATACATTTTTAATTTTTCTTCTAAAGAAAAAATTGCACTTGTGAGCTGAGTAATAAGTTTATTTCTACCTTGCATTTTAATTTTAACATCATTCAGAATTCCTGTTATGCCAGCCAGGAAATCAACTTTTAACCACCATGAAGAAGAGTCTAGTTCAGGGTATTCTTTATCTCGTTCACCTAAAAAGAGTTTTATTTCATGGCTAAGATTAAAAAATCGTTCCAAAACAGTTCCTTTAGTCAGCCACCTGACCTCACTGTGATAAATGACATCATCATACTATGAGTTAAGCTCTTTGAGAAATTCTATGAATTGCCTATGATTTAGTTCACGTGATCTAATAAAATTAACAATGTTAATTACTTTCTTCATCACAGATCTGAAAGTTTCGTCAAATTTAGCAGCCAGATTTTCTTGATGTAAAATGCAATGGTATGTTAATAAGTGGTCTCTATTTAAATGTTTTTTTTTTAACAGAGAAATGAATCCTGTATGACAACCTACCATTGAGGGACAACCGTCAGTGCACACTGATAAATGTTTGTTTAGGTCAATTTTGTATTTGTCAAAAAAAAAACTGCTTCAAAAAATCTATTCCCCGTGTCTGACCTGCCACAGGTATTACAGTTAAAAATTCTTCCTTTATAATCCATATCTTATTACGATATTTAACAAATAAAAGCAACTGAGAGGTGGAATTAATATGTGGACGAATCCAGAGCAAAGCTGAAATAGTCACATTCACGAATTTCATCGAGAGTACAAAGGAGCATGTCTACAGATATTTCGTTAACTCTCCTAACACAAGTAGAATCGGAAAGTTGTAACTTTTCTATGTCACTTTTTATCTGTTTTGCATTTGGGAATTTAGAAAATAATGTGTCACAAACGACTAGAAAACACTCCTTAAAAATCTCTGCATCGGCAAACGGTTTCATTTTGCGTGCTAAAATTTCTGCTAATTCATATGATGCTTTTGTTATCAATTTATTTTCACTTACGGTATCCAACATCATTTTCCGTTCAGACACTATTGACATTTTTAATGTTTTTAGTTTTTCTGCTCTCAATTTAGAATCTTTAGGATATTTGCACTCAAAATTTGAATGCACCGTTTTATAATGCCTATTAAGATTAAATCGTTTATAATCTTGAACTACGTCTCGACATAATAAACACATCGCACAGCCTTCCTTTTTAGCAGGTATGAAGAAAAAATCATGCTCCCAAGTATCTTGAAAAACTTTTCCTTCATCTTCGAGTTTTTTCTTTTTCCCTTTCGAAAAAACACCAGCCATTATTAAACACTGAAATTCACTTCACTTCACTTCAACTGATTAGGTAATACACAGTATCCAGTCGCTTGTTCATAGAAACTAAATTGTATAATATTTCATTGCGAAAGATTCGGACGACAATGTAGAAGTTCAAACGGTTTTAAAAACAAACGTACACATATTCAAAACCAATAACACTAGCCAGGACATTGCATTGCATTGTTGAACACATGCGGTACTGTACTGCTCGGAATGACACAGGGATATCCGAAGTTTTGTAGAATTTCAATAAAGATAATATTATTTTATACTTAGAATTTAAAATTTAAATGAAGATAAAATTATTACAAGAGCCTTAATAAATATCTTCAAGAGCCGCATGCGGCCCGCGGGCCGCGTAATGAGAACCGCTAGTGTAAAAGAACACATTTCAAATTTCACTTTGAGCTGTCGATAAATAGGCGCCAATCATATGGAAAATACCTGGAAGACCCTTTTATCCCCCCGGAGTCCTTTAATCTCGTTACAAAATACAAGGTTGTCTTTTTTGTGAGAAGAAAGGTAGTAAACCCTTTTCTCTTGTATGGTGTGAAATGTAATTTTGGTTCATTGTTCCAATAAATTTTTCTCATTCAACCTGGAAACCGGTAATTTGGAAGCTTCTTTTGGCAAGTTGATATCTTCGGTGAGGCCATTTAAATTGTTCTGGTTGAACGTTGAGGAATTGATGTCATTGCCTGATAGTCACAGTTACCTTCATTATAGTATCAAAAAGGTCAGAGGGACAAGTAGTGTCCTCACAAAGCTTTGGTAGCACGTGAAATGATGGAATCGGCACTTCCTCTGAGTAAGGGACCGGGCATCTTTCAGAGATAAAATCAGGGTAAGTCCACTTGGTACGGTTGTTTTGATTAATCCCATTAATATTGACTAGGCAAAAATAGCAGTCATCGATGTGTTTTTTTTTGTTCTCTCCAAACCATCGGTATGCCAAATTTCATAATTTTCCTTTCCCGATAGTCCACTGCTGTAAATGTTTTATACAAGTTTTACAGACCTGATGCGGTGCCCAGGTATTATCTTGATCACCAAGCTCAATACCGAAGTATCCAAGATAAGCATTATTTACAAGTCATTAACACCATTTCTGTTTTCTCTTCATATGCAGCAAAACACATCAGGGTGATTTACAAAACTTCTACTTAAACTAATTTTATTTCTATTTCACAACACAAATACAACAATCCAAATCACAGTACTTTTTAAGATTAACTTTATAACAAGTCTTTCTTAAACACAGATATAACTCGAATCCAAAAACAATAATTCACAGTGAACTACTCTGTACAGCAAGAACTCACAAACTGACGTTAACCACATAGCACAGCAAGAGGAGAAACTGTATACAGTGACATTTGTGAGGAACTGCGATGAACGAAGGAGTGGTAGCGATTTTAGTTCGTAATAACAGAATTTGTAACTAATAAAACAAATTCAAGGCACGCGGCATGTTTACAGAACACTTGGGATTACGAGAAATTTTGTAAATTGAATTTCCTGTATATATATTGCACAAAAAGAGAAAATGGGGTTTACATGTCAGCTCCAGGCTGCAAGATTTTATGTGGGAAAGGAAAAATGATTTTTTTTGCTTCCCTAGAGAATCTAAGAGGTAACTATTTGTATTGTATCTACTAATTCATAATTTTACCACCAGACAGTACTGAATTTCATATTAGTAACACAGCAATATATTAGATCTCATTAGGTTAGTTCTACACTAGCGCCGCTTGTGACATGTAAGCGAAACTTGCTTACTTTCCTATCTTAGTCTATGCCATAACTCTCGAATTGTATAAAATATAGACTGAACTGCACATATCATGTAAAACTTCACATTATAAAACTGCTTATCTAAAAAAAGTTGAGTTGATAAACAAAAACCAATTTCATATTTATATTCAGCGACCCAAATATAGCTAAAATCACCTCCAAAATCCTGGGCAAAAAAAAAAGTCTGTAGGCTTTTATTGTGTATATATATATATCCATCCAGAGTAATTCTGCCCGAAGGCAGGTCCTTCACTGCAATCATAGCATTTTCATGCTATGCTTGCAGCTTTACTAGGGAATTGTAGGTGTGGTAGCTTTCCGTTGCTTTCCACACCAGTGAAGGATGATGGTGATGATGATGATGATGATGATGATGATGATGATGATGATAATGATAAGGATGATGGCCATATGATTTCGGGGACCGTTTGGGCCTTAAGCTTTCCTGACATTTGTCTTACAGGGTAAGAAAACCCCCAATAAAAACCTCGCCCAGAAAATACTACCCCTTCCGGGGATTGAACCCGGGCCCGGTGCGTGACAAGGCAGCACGCTACCTCGAGACCACAGCGGTGGACTATACTCCATATATATATATATATATATATAATATTATATGCTAGTCATAAACCAACTTCTGACATATTATCGTACCAAAAATAAATAAATAAATTTATCATCCTATTCCATAGAAACATGAATAATATATTTAGTAGTAAGACTGATATAAAAATTGATAAAAAATTACGAAAGATATTTATATGGATTGAAAGGATCAGGAAATTGAAATCAATAACACACAAGCATAGAAGGGCAAATTTTAATTTCTGTAAGGACTAGAATTTGATTATAAATAACAGCAAGAATATATAAACTAGGTGAAACAGGGAAGTTTATCATCACCATTCTTATTCAATGTATATAAATGTATAAAAGAAGCTATTATGAAATAAAAAAATCTTAAGGAATAAAGAAAAATGAATGTATATATATATATATATATATATATATATATATATATATATAGATTCACTGTATAAAATTTGCAGATGATGATGTTATATTGGCAGATAGGGAAAATTTATGCGATATATCTTAAACACATTAACAACTATCTTAAAAGAATTTAAAATAAAAACTAATGCCAAGAATAGAAAAATTATGGTTGCTTAGAAATCAAGATAGAAAATTATAACCAATATAAGAATTGGTAATTTTAAAATAGAACAGGTAGACTAATTTTGTTATCTAAACTGTATAACCACCAATTGGCACACAATCAACAATTTGAATTAAAAAATTGCATTAGCTATGTAAACATTTAATGAGAAGCGAAATGTATTTACAAAATATAAAAGTTTAAATATAGAGAAGAGGAAACAATTTATAAAATCTTATATTTAGAGCATGTTTATATGCCTGTGAAAATTAGGTCCTGACAAAAAATTGATACAAAGAGAATGCATCGAGAGAAATGTAATCGATTAGCAAGATAATTTGGACAGAAAATAAAATAAACCTATAAGTACTGGATGAAAAAAAGAGGATAGGATATTCATTGTCAAATACAATAATAAAAAAATAAAATATCCTTTTTTGGCCATACACTCGTAACATTTTCCTTGGAACAAGTTTTTAAAGGCAAAATTTTGGGGGAAAAATGAAGGAAGGCTCTTTTGGAAAATGTCACAAAAACTGCATGTCATGTCTATCGAGAAATGAAAAGGGCAACTGAAAAAAGATAATTGTTTCACTGACGAGGTATTGGCTTTAGAAGATGATCATGCACCTTCAAGTTCAGTACTCAATGTGGCTTCTCTCATAGATTGAGGAAACTTGTCACTGGGCAATTATTAACAGTGTTTAATGCTATTTTCATATAATTGAATAACAATTTCTAAATAATATGTTATCTTGCTGCCCTTAGGAAAGTACAACTCATTTGGTTATGAAAGGGCTGACTAATTTTGCTCATATCATAGACTTCTTATTTTAGGAATGAGATTAATTTACATGCAATAAATCTATAACATGGAACCCATGCATTTAGTTCCCTTCTGTAAGCTGTCATACTCAGGAATTTATATGAATCTATATATGACCAGATTTAAACCTGCAAACTTTACAATAAAATGTGAGCATAATAACCATTTCTCCACCAGAAGCAACATCAAATAGGGAATTTAAACTAACTGCCTCTTAATAGCATGCTGAACCTGGAGTATGGATGTTTTGTTGAAAATATATAGTTGGTATCTAGTCACACGTTTCTTATAAGTGAAATATCATGTCTACATTAACTGCCATTTTTAATATATAATTTACCATTGTTTATATTTAACAACACTTCCATGTATTTAATAATTGGTTGACTTTTATATAAAAGGATCCAACTACCATTCATTCAAAGCTGAGAAAAATTAATTAAAAAAGGAATGAACAAAATAAGATAGAATTTGGAATTTACAGAGAGAAGACACATATAGATAACTATATAAAAGCTTCAGGTTTCTATCACATAGCTCACCAAGAAACAGTCATCAATATTTTGACACTAGATTAGTGAACATACCCATGAAAAAAGAAAATTATGAAAAAGAAAAAGAACACATAATCAACGTAGCCACGAAAAATGGTTTTTCAGAAAGTATTATACTCAGAAAATAAACAAGTTCAAAAGACAAAAATGTATTAATCAAAGCACTCTTCTAAAAGTAAAAGAAGAAAATGTAAAATTCAGAAAATTCACATATCATCCATTAAAACACCACAAGTTTCAAACAATTTTAAAAGATTTCAACATAAGGTTAGCGCCCAAAAATGACTACTGCATCAGTAGATTGATTAGAACTAATAAAAATGAGAAAATAAAAGAAAAAACAAATCAGGGATTTATCATAAGTAATGCCACAAGTGATTTCCAAATTATTGATAAATGCACGACTCACAAAGTGAGGAGTGAATTTATCTAGAGAATCTGGAAATCAAGAGTGGCATTTGTTAGGACTATTTAACAAATTAAATTAAGCTATATACTCACAAATAATTATTTAACTATAGTTATTTTAAAATATTTATGTATTTAATATAAATGGCGAAGTTTGAAAACAAATGAGAATTGATTGGAATGCTTCATTTGCTTCTTTTGTTCGATCACCGCAACCAGATCATAATATTATTTATTGCCAAAGGAACACAATATTGTAAGAATACACCCCAATGGAGAAATTTATAACCAACATTATAGGTATTAATTAATTTCTGATGTCCTATGATGTAAATATGTCAATTATATTTTTCTGCGTCATTTCCTGGAAAATAATTCATTTAAGAAAGTGCAAACAGAGGTTTCTTTTTTTTTTTGTGGTATAATCAATTGTTACAAATCTCTTGTATGCGCTACGTGTTGACATTCGTGCACTATACATACAATCTGGTAGCCGTATTTCTTACAGAGTCAGTCACTGCAAAATAATGCTATGACCTATTCAGAATGTTAAAAAGGAGGTGGTTTCTTTATTATGATAAACTTTAGTTTGTAAATTTTAGGTGAAACATGACTGTGATTGGTTGTAAATCAAAAATCATTGAAATGTGATTGGTCATTGACTCCCATTTGGGGCATGAGTTAAATAGTCAGATTAAATGTGAAGATTGTGAGAAATTCTACATAGGAAAAACGAAGAGAAACTTGAAAACAAGAGTGAAAGAACATCTCAGGAATGTCTAGAAAGGGGAAGTAGAAAAATCTGCAGTGGCT
This sequence comes from Diploptera punctata, assembly GCA_030220185.1. NCBI lineage: Eukaryota > Metazoa > Arthropoda > Insecta > Blattodea > Blaberidae > Diploptera > Diploptera punctata. The sequence goes on from JASPKZ010008154.1 coordinate 183,694, forward strand.
GCCCATGCATGGTCTGAAAAACATCTTATCAAGAAAGAAGCTAAATTATTAAAACAAATAGAAAAACCAAAAGAACTTACTGTTTGGGAAAAGATGTACATTCAAAAGAGCAAAAAGAAGAAATTGATGAACTTTGAAATTCCCGGGGATAATGATCTGGTTTTGGGGTTTTCCAGTCTGCCAATGAAAGGAGCAAAATATGGCTCTTCAAGACGACAGAACAACGGTCATGATGATACTGAGGATGGAACAGAAACTATGTTCCGAAACTAGTTTAAAGTCAAATAAGAATAATATGAGGTGAGTGATAAAAAATTCTACCTAAATAAAACTGTATGCTGTTCTATCTACAAAGCCAAGAATCTTTCATAGGCAGTATCACCCATAACATAGCAGATACCTGTAGATAGTTGAGAATTGTTATCTATAACAGAAGTTTCATCAAGCATTATAGCTACAAATGAAACTGAGTTAATTTAATTTTTATTTATTCTTTTACTCCATCAGTAATAGCACTGATGATATAATTTTAAATCAATGGAGAAGTTCCTTGAAACACTGCGGTCAAATTTAGATGGTTTTCTAAATGTATATATTTTTTTAAAATATTAAAATATTCTAAAAAAATTCCTTTGTTTAAAGAACTATCTGATTCATCATGTCACCGTAGAGGGAGTGCCTGGTTAGCTAGAAGACAACATTTGTTTAGCTTGCTGCCCCAAAACAGCACACATCTGACACAGCCTTTAGATGTCTCCTTCTTTTGCCCACTGAAAGTTTCATGGCACCACGTTCTACCAGAATGAAATGGAAGGAAAGCAGAGATGGGTTGAAAAACATTGTCCTCAAGAAGTAACAATTCCCTCAATTACTGAAGAGATTAATGGACGCCATAGCTCCAAATGCAAAAGCCAACTTGCAATTGGGCTTCAGAAAATGTGGCATTCATCCACTGAATGTTTGCGAGCTACTATCCTGCATTCCAACCACAAGGAATGACAGTGGTGATGTCGAAGCTTAATTTTTAGGAGCTCTGCTGAATGTACAGGCAACAGTAGTGTCAAGAAAAGAAGCACGAAAGTGAAAATAGTTCCATTGCTTCAAGCACAACCATAGCAAATGAACATCATGATAATAATTCCACGTTTGATACTGATGCATTGCAAATTAAATGTGTGAAAAATAAAATTAATAACAGGAATGTACAAAGGGTAAGCTCAGGTGAATTGGGACAATAATAGGAAAATCATTAATGTTGGTTTCATTATTCATAAGATACAAAGACTATGTTTTGTACTTCATGATTTAAAGTAATATTTCATGTATATTTTGTACCAGTTTAATAGAATGCAATAGGAATGATTGACTTTTATATTCCAGTACTGCATGTCTCTATTCATCCTAATTTCTTAGGAAGAATATGGACAGACTTTTGGATGAATCGGGACAGTTTAAAATGTCTTATTTCGGTAAAATTTTTGTCAAGCACTTTAAACACAATTTTATAACATCATTTTCTATATAAACTAACATAGAATCAGATTTATTTCTTTATATAGGCATACTATTACAACCCTTAAGGACAAAGGTCATAGGTAGCGAGGTCGGCTCAAGGGCAAAGGTTTTGTATCAATCTGTATTTTATGCTGTTAAAGTATTAGAGCAATGAGGTTGGAGAGTCGTTTCTCTGCTGCTCCCAGTCTGCCTGTAGACCACGTCAGCCATTATCAATGCTAGAGATCTCTCAAGGTTAGCCTTATTTTAGTGAAGGATTGATTGTACCGTTATTAATTACCACACATAAACCAACAAACATCAACCTTTATTATAAACATATATATATTAGAACATTTGCTAAACTAATTCATACACAAAATTACTCGAAATTATAATCTTTTATACTCATAAACATGAATATTTCATGACGCGGATTTACTTAAAGAGCTACGTTAAACCATGAGATAAGTCTTAATGAGTGTTGTCTTTCGTTTCAAGCTGAAGTCTTTCCTTCGACTCCTGATCCTAAATTATCCTAAGCTACTCCAAGCTAAAGTTAATTCAAATTGATTTTATTTAAAGTTAAGTTTAATGTCAAGTATTTTAAAACAAATTACAAGTTATTTTTAATCTCCACCTGGAACTTTTAATATTTACAAAATATACTCACACCCGAGTTGCCTATCCATGTCCTCTCTGAGCGTTAGCTGCCCTCCGATCTCGATTTTGGACTCAAAATCGTCGTTATTTATTTGATATTTTTTCCCCTTCCAGCGTGAGCTTGTGCCGGTCGTAGCTATTATTTCCTAATATGGGGTAATAATTTGGTTTGTTCAGGGCCAGATTATATAGTTGTTTGTCTCCTTATATAATGTGTTATTCAAATGGTGCTATTTTCGTAATTCTGTCCTAAAGTTTGAAAAATATGTTTTTCCCAAGACCTAAGCTGTTCCTGCAACTCCCCGATCTTTTCATATTTCCTTAATTTTTTCCCTGTTTTTTATCTCTTAAAACTTGTCCCTAAATTCGGTTATGGCTTTTATTAGAGTTTCCAACGTTGATTATTTTTCCTCTACCTTTTGATATAAAACAGCAGTTTATCTCGCCTCGGTCTCTGTCTTTTTAGCGTTATTTTTACGGAACCTGCACTTAGGACCTATTGTATTTGCAACAACTCCTCCCCCCCCAAATATAACCATAGGTTTGCAAAACCGTCGGTTATTCTTTCACATAAAATATCTCGAGGACGAATTTCCAAAATTTTTGTCTACCCATAAAATTAGTCCTCTGTGTTTAACGGGATATTCCTAATGGCGGGCCTCACAATTCCTAGAGAAGGGCTCGTCACCTTCTGAAATTCATTATTACGCTTGCCTATGTCCCGTGATTTCATCTCTGTATCGTCTTACGTTACTATCATTCAAAAAAAACAATAAGTTCCTTAATTCCGATGCTTACGTCGATTGCCGCGTGATGGTGTTATACGAGATAGCTCCTGGTAATTTTAAAGCCCTGTCCGGGATATATTTTTTTTTTGTTATGTTGCCTAAACCCCTTCCCTCGTGTCTCTTCCTGTTACCACGTATGACTTGTTAGTTTTCGATGATGCGTCCTGCCGAGTGGGACCACGTGTTCCTTCTATATAAGTTCCAGGTGAGTTACATTTATTTTATGTTAAACTTAAACAACTTAGATAACTTTGAGGAAACTTATTCGACGTTCACTATGCCGCTTATGTTTTTTATTTGATTCAGGTAATCGAAATGACTTGCCTCATCGCGATTAAACATCACCTTAATGGGTGAAAAGTTGCGAGATTTATCGAGAATAAATTTCCTCTCAGTTCTTACACCTAGTCCTACGCCGTTTACATTAGCTATTTAGACATTTTTAAGGCACTGTATTTAAATAATTATGTCTTAACAGAACCTAAATGTTTATAATATAGTTGACCTAATTCTAAAAACCCATATATTTCCCTCTCTTTAATCTTCGTATGTTGACACAGTTCGTATTCCTTCCCAGTCTGCTTTGGTTTACATTACCACCATGGTGTATACGGTCGTTCACACTTTTCTTAAACATTTTATGTATTATATTCCGCTATCCACTGGTCGGCCTGTAATTGTTAATCGCCGTACCCGCGTTTTCCCAAAAAAAAAAAATGTATTGACTATTTATTTGAAGCTGTTCACTGGTAGACCTGTAATATTTGTTTTTTATGTCCCAAGCAGTTGAGTCGGTTTTTGGCTGGGGCTAGTGTTGTGCCCAAAGGCCGGGGTTCGAGTCCACCATTGTCCATGCGCTGGTAAGGAGCCGGGCCGTGTACCATGTACCGGCTCGTACTTCAAGGTAGGCCTTACCATGTTATTTTGAGTATCAGGGTCCGCGTTCCACACCCAGATAGGTCCATGGGACAATTTCAGGATGGGTTGGATGGATTTCTTTCATAAAGCGTTGTGTTGCTAGGATGCTCAGCAGTTAGGGTAAATCATTGGGTAGCTTGTATTAGAGGTTAGGGTTGACTGTGGAGTTAGTGATTTTTTTGTTGCTGGGTTGGTTATGTTGTTGATCAGCTGGACCCTTATCCTGGTAATGCCTTTATTGTGGTGATGTGTGTAGTGGAACAAGTGGACCTGGCAGTCTCCCTGTTGATGGTTAGACTTGTGCAGTCCCTGGAACGCCTGGTATTGATTCCATTCTGGTCCAGCCGGGATGAACCGCTGGTCCAGGGGTGATGCTGGTTGTGGTGCTGAAACTCTCATGTACGTTTTAGAGATTTGGTAGACAGTTAACTTATGGGTGGAAGTCAGTTAAGCTTATGGGAATTATTGACACCCATTCACGAACCCTTGGTGTAATTTTGCAAATTTTAGTTCCAGGTGAATAGTAGCGCAAGCATTATTTTGACATGATCTTCAACTCGGGTGTGAGTTTCCTTTGGGTTTTATTTTAACTGGTTGTTGTTGCCTCCAGTTCGTAATTAGTAGCTTATGATAGTAGATTAATCCTAGGTTTTATTTACCTTTTTAGTTGTGCTCACCGCCTCGGTTAGCCTGGGGACATAATTGTCCTTATCCCCTAAATTCCAGAATTGATCGCCCGTCAGGTGTTTTCTTTCTGGGATGTGTTGCCTAATCCCTGATTATTTTTCATGATTTAACGTCTTTTAATTAACCATCGAAAATGGAACATGTCTCATATTAGACCAGAGTCGTATTATGTGAATCAAGAAAATTCTATCGAAGTTATTCTCAACCTGACGTTCGGTCGCCTCCCTTCCAGGGGACCTGAGTTTAATACTCCTTTTCAAGTCCCTTTTATTTTGACATGTGTGTGGTCTTATGATTTTATTTACCTTTTGTTTCCCTTTATGTTGTGTTCACCTTATTTCTCCCTGTTTAGACATATACCTGCCATAGCATTGGGTTCACCTCTAACCCCCTAACCATATTTCCATAAATTCTATCTCTCTTTATATAATTGTCCCTCTGTTTACCTATCCATATTAACCTAAATTCCTCTCTAATCGTATAATGTTTCAACCATATTATCCTAAATTCATCGCTAGTACTTAGTTTCTTTTGAGCTAATTTATGGGGGCCGGAAATTCCATGAGCATGATAGTTCTTATTAAAATTGTAAATTTTATTCGTCTGTTCATATCGATAGGTTCCATTATTTTTAAGATACCACAGGTTCGTTCTAACATTATTTTCTATGTTCCTTACTTCATTTATTTACTTATTCATGTCTTTATTTAATTACGTATTTTAGGTACTTGTTTATTTATTCACTTTTAGACTGCTTATTGGTGCTTTCTTACCCATACTACCTTATTGGTTTAACCTCTCCTTTTCATGCACCTTATGTGTTTAACCTCTAATTTTCATGCAGTTCCCTAAGTGTTTAGTTTTTTTTGTATTACCCTATGTGTTTAACCTCTAATTTCTTGTACTATCCTTATGCGTTTAACTTCAAATTTCCTGTACTCCTTATGAGTTTAACCTCTAATTTCCTGTAGTACCTTATGTGTTTAACCTCTCTTTTCGTCTGCTCCTTATGAATTTAACCTCTATTTCATGCAGTTCCCTAAGTGTTTAGTTTTTTTTGTATTACCCTATGTGTTTAACCTCTAATTTCTTGTACTATCCTTATGCGTTTAACTTCAAATTTCCTGTACTCCTTATGAGTTTAACCTCTAATTTCCTGTAGTACCTTATGAGTTTAACTTCTAATTTGTATGTAATGTCCCTACTTACTTGTATTACTTATGTGTTTAACCTCTAAATTCATGCACTTCCCTAAGTGTTTAGCCTCTAATTTCTTGTACTATCCTTATATGTTTAACCTCCCTTGGTATGTACTACCTCATGTGTTTAACTTCTCCTTTGGTATGCAATATCCCTACTTACTCTTATTACTTATGTGTTTAACCTCTAAATTTCCGAGATCTCCTTTTATGTACTACCGTATGTGTCTAACCTCTAATTTCTGTGATCTCCCTTCATGTGCTACCTTATGTGTTTAACTTCTCTACTTAGGTCAATCTGTCTCTCTTGGCTCTACTCGTCGGTCGCACAATCGTAATGTCTGTGTTTCCCTTAGTATTTTCCTTCTAGTATCTCAACGTTTCTGACGTCCCTGACTATTATTCGTTGTCCCTTCGTTATGACCATATCCATGTGTGCGTACGACTTTTTCTTCGCGGTTTCCCTGGCATCTACACTTCGCGGGGGAGGCCCTGGACATCCCTTCGAGCGCGGCCTCGAGGACAGAGATGGGTTGTTCCCATCAAAGTCGACGGTGGCCCGATTTCTGCCCGCCTCATTTCCTATATTAGGCCCTGGACATCCCTTCGAGCGCGGCCTCGAGGACAGAGATGGGTTGTTCCCATCAAAGTCGACGGTGGCCCGATTTCTGCCCGCCTCATTTCCTATATTAGGCCCTGGACATCCCTTCGAGCGCGGCCTCGAGGACAGAGATGGGTTGTTCCCATCAAAGTCGACGGTGGCCCGATTTCTGCCCGCCTCATTTCCTATATTAGGCCCTGGACATCCCTTCGAGCGCGGCCTCGAGGACAGAGATGGGTTGTTCCCATCAAAGTCGACGGTGGCCCGATTTCTGCCCGCCTCTCTCATCCTGCTGCCTCAGGATTAACCTTAGGGAGAGCCTTCTTGAACTCATGGACGCCGCCTCATCGGAAAAGTGGATTTTATCCTATTCTTTTTGATGGGGTTCCCCTATCGCCCTCATCTCTCCCTAAACCCGGGTGCCATGACAGTTTTCCGTGGGTCTCCTTGCCCGTAATTGTATTGTGCTTTCATTTGTTCCTATGTTTCCTTGTTTCCTGTTAATTCCCCGATGCCTATCACTCCCTAAACAACGATGTTCCATATGGTCCCTAACGTCAGTGCCAAGCCGGCAAGGTTTTATGGCCAGTGCCCCAAGATCATCGTGGAGTTCTCTGTCTCTAGATCATGTCATAACGGGGGTGCCCCACCTTCCGACTTGCACCTGCCTAGTCTGTTGGCGAAGTGTTCAGGCAACTCGCCAAATCTTCGAGGTCAAACCCTCTCCAAAAGGGTCCTTAGTCCTTCCCAACTTGTATCCCTGTGTGCGACTATGTAAAAGTTTCATCTCTGTGAGTGTTTTTCTCATGTTACCTAGCCTAGATTGACCTAAGTTGTAGCCTATCCTTTTATCATCCTTCGTAGGCCTAAATATGAAGAGTCTTAAGCGATCTAGTTTTATCTATTATCGTAATATGTCATATCCCATATGTGTGTGTGTGTGTCTACTACTCGACTGGTCACTAGTCCTAACAGACATGGAACAAGGCTCGCAGTACAGGAGAGTCTAGGGCCCTTAGGTCCTCCAAACTTTACGAAGCCAGTCCATCTCAGCAGGAACCATTGCCTGCAGAGTGTATTATTTGTTGTGTCATACTCAGTACTAGTATTTTGTGTATCCCCTGGGTTCCCATTTTGAAATTCCACTTCTACTAGATCGATTAAGACACCCAACTTTCGGTGAAGTATCCTAACCTCCACCTTCCAAATTGCTATGGGAATAAATTAATTTAGTTTTCGATCATTCCTGCATTTCCAAAAGTTTATAAATTTTCCTAAGTTCCCATGTCCCCCTTCCGTTCTCTTGTAATACGTATATTCTTTTCCCCAAACCAAGCTGGATAATGCACATCCTCCCTTCTTAATCTGAACTGTTGGTACTACTGATTTCTTGCGATGTTAAAATAATTTCTACCCTTCGTGTTGGCATAACTCCTGGTTAATTGATCCTATTTTTTGTCTTCCGCTATAGGCTTACATACTACGTGCCTTTATCTGGACTGCTTTCACGTTATCTTCTCGCGAACTAGCCTACTACTTATCCCGGAACCCATTCCTACTTAAATGAGTCCTAATTGCTGAAAATGAGATTATGGTCTTCCATTATCTTTCCTTTTATTCATAACCATAAGTCTTATTTCTGGTAGTTCGCTCTTATTTCGTTATTATTATTATTATTATTATTATTATTATTATTACTTTTCTGTGAAATTATTATTAGGTATTATTATTATTCTTATTATTATGATTATTATTATGGTTTATTAATTTATCGTGAATTTTATTGCTATTATCGTTCTTATTTTTATTATTATGATTATTATTATTATCATCATTGTTAGTTATAGATTTACTGAGTTTTATTATTATCATTTTCTTTATTATTATTATTTTCATTATTTACTTTCCTGGTGGTTTATTTTTATTATGCTTTTTACTAAGTTTCAGGATCTTCATTAATCTTAACAGTTTATCTCAGGGTAACCCTATTAATCACACGAGGATATCATAACCTATCTCTAGCATCCTTCCGTACTCATCGTGAGGGTTATTCGTCGATGTTTGTTTGTCTAGTACCCTAATTTTCCCCAAAAAAAACATGATACAGCCGAAAAGAAAATATTTCTAGGAATAAGTCTACACTTCCTTTACCACTTTGTAAGCATCAGTCTATCCTTATTTTAACACTTATGTAAGCATCAGTCTATCCTTCTGTTATCATTTCTGTAAGCATCTGGTTTCTACTTCCCCTCCCTAGCTTCACTAGCGGAGCTCTATGATTTAGCTAAATCTCCATTCCCCTCTTCCATTCGAGCTCTCTCTTATTTATACAGAATTTCCATTCTTCTGCTTCCGAAACCTAAATCTGAATTACGGACCAGGCGAGTCCTCCCTTGACATTACTTTTGATATATTTGACTTATGATTTAGAACCGTCTCACATTGTAGTCGAAATTTCCACAGAATGCGCTCGCCAGCATTGTTGTAAATCTCTCAACACCGCGTGAGGTTAATAAACAAAAAAAATATTTAGTTATTATTTAATCTGAAGTTCGGTCGTCTTCCTTTCTATGATTCTCGAATCGGAAATCCCTTAGTCATGTTATTTCCCTTAGGGAGGGGGGTGGTGTCTGCTTTTTTTTTTTTTTTATTATTAGTCTCAATTCCTGCTTTTTGATCGCGTTCTCTCTAATTTATCCGAAGTTTCCATGCCCCGTTTCCATACTCTCTGTTTTCGAACCTAGAATCTACCTTCCTCACTAATTGAATTCGTCCTTGATTGTGCTACTTCCCTATTCCCCTCTTTTTCGATGTCTCTCTACAGTTTAAAGTTTCCAGGCCCCTTTCCCATTCTGTATTTTACTAATAATATGCCACTTCTCCTTAACTGCTAATATATGCCACTTTATTTTCCTGTTACTGTCATGGGTTTTTTTTTTTTTTTACGCAGTTATTTATTTAAGGTACGCTTTCTGATGTTAAGACAAAAATAATATTTAATTCCTTGTAACTGCACCTCGTATAAATCGTTCATAGTCTAAATGTAGTCGGTTTTGAAGTCCCTATCTATGTGGTTAATCTAAACTTTCACCCAAAATAAACACATTCCAGTATCCGCTGAAATCTTTACAGCTATTTGACCTTCTAAGACACCCAGTCTTCATGCGTGTCAAAATAAGTTTTAGTTCTCAAGATGGCGTTTATTTTCCTTTTCCACGCTGGTGAGTTCATATTTAGTATCCAGAAAATTTTTATTTCCTTGAAAAGTACCCTAGTATTATTATTATTTTATTGGTCATCCAGTCTCTTCCATTATCTCGCATTATGAATGTTTGATTTGTACCCGACTTCGTGTGTTGTTTATTATTTTAGGGTGTGTTTCTATTATTATTAATTTAAGTTATATCTACCTTCGATTTTTAACCGAAAAACGTTCCTAATATAATACGGTGCTCGCCAACCCATCATATCCTAGAAAACCTTTCCAGCGGCAAATCGGTATTAAAAAAAAATTCTTTGATATTTTTAGTATTAATATCCATTTCTACTAACTTGGTGGTTAAAGTACTGCGCTATAAGCCGAAAAGTTGGGGGTTCAAGTCCCGGTGTGTTTAAGGTTTGTTAACCTGATCTAGTCCTTCTGGCGGCACTATGCCCTGGGGTCGATTCAGCCTCTAACTGAAATGAGTACCAGACTCTTGTTCTGGGGGGAGGGCGGCCGTCACGCAGGGCTGATAACCCGGCTGACATTACGTGCTGATTGTCTGAAATTTTGGGGGACCTAACATTTTCGTTACCTCTATCCGTTTCCCAGACATATCCTAAACGTTTTCTAATGTTGTTGATTATGGAGGCACCTGCTCCAGAATCTAGGAGAAAGGTTCTATCCTTCCCTTCGTTTCTGATGTGACTAGTAACTCCCTAGTGCCAGTGCAGGCCCTGAATATCCCTAGTTTCTCTGGGGTGCCGGGTTCGATGATTGGGTCTGTGTCACCGAACGATTCGTATTTGGGGTCTCCCTCTTCTAATTTTCTGGCGCATCTCTCGGGGCTCGCTGGATGGAGAACCGCTTCTTTGAAGTCGTATTATCAGTGTCGTAATCCGCAAGCGGTATCTAATCTAGGTATCGAGCTGCAAAAAAAGGCCCTAGCATCCCTTGTTAATTTGTTTTCAAAATCATAACTTTTAGTTCATGTGATCCATCGATTAATAGTCGCTTAATGCTATGTATCATATCTAGAAATGCTTCTATCGACAGGCTCCGGGGCAAATGCCGTCCCATGGGCGGGGATTTGGTACTATTCAAAGAGCCGATCCATTAACGAAGTCGATGCTTGGAGGTGGGAGCGTTGCTACGGTAGGGCGTCGCGGAACTAGACTGCCGACTGATACAATCTGTTCTCTAAATTTGTGGCCAAGATGGCCCCTCTTGACGCTCCCATCATAAGAAGATAATTCTCCTATCGTCTGAGCGTCACACCTTCGAAGGAATTTGTGGAATTCATCTTGAGCGAGGCATACTATACTATTATTTCCCTAACACAACAATGTTACCTAACGCCCTACCTAAACTTACTGCAAGCGTCAGAGTAGTTCTACCTATTCACACAACACCTAAGTTTCAAATTCCCACAATGTAATAATACCTAACTATCTGAACACTACACACAATGTCTCTTAACACAATAATTAACTTATTCTAAACAAAATAAAACACTTCCTGTAAAAGTCACAACTTAAATTCCACAACCCTTTTATAAATACTAAATGAAAACTATTAGACACGTCAACATAAATTAACTTTACCACTATTAAAGAAAATAATTAAACCAATACACCAAATAATATCAAAAAAATCTGTTCTGTAAAAGACACACAAGTTACCAAGTTAATTTATGCTGAAATGGAACACTCTTAAAATACTATGTTATTTAAAAGCTTATCTACTAAAATTAAATTTTTGACTACTCTCATGGGATTATTAGGCAAAATCTTCTGCAAAAAAAACATATATATATATATATATATATATATAGATAAAAGTTGCGATTGCTGTTCTGTGTGGATTGAAATGTTAGGGTTCGTCTCCTATTCGTGAGAATAATAGAAGATTATGCTCACGAGTATATCACACCGCGGGGCCACCACTTTTATTACAACCCTTAAGGACAAAGGTCATAGGTAGCGAGATCGGCTCAAGGGCAAAGGTTTTGTATCAATCTGTATTTTATGCTGTTAAAGTATTAGAGCAATGAGGTTGGAGAGTCGTTTCTCTGCTGCTCCCAGTCTGCCTGTAGACCACGTCAGCCATTATCAATGCTAGAGATCTCTCAAGGTTAGCCTTATTTTAGTGAAGGATTGATTGTACCGTTATTAATTACCACACATAAACCAACAAACATCAACCTTTATTATAAACATATATATATTAGAACATTTGCTAAACTAATTCATACACAAAATTACTCGAAATTATAATCTTTTATACTCATAAACATGAATATTTCATGACGCGGATTTACTTAAAGAGCTACGTTAAACCATGAGATAAGTCTTAATGAGTGTTGTCTTTCGTTTCAAGCTGAAGTCTTTCCTTCGACTCCTGATCCTAAATTATCCTAAGCTACTCCAAGCTAAAGTTAATTCAAATTGATTTTATTTAAAGTTAAGTTTAATGTCAAGTATTTTAAAACAAATTACAAGTTATTTTTAATCTCCACCTGGAACTTTTAATATTTACAAAATATACTCACACCCGAGTTGCCTATCCATGTCCTCTCTGAGCGTTAGCTGCCCTCCGATCTCGATTTTGGACTCAAAATCGTCGTTATTTATTTGATATTTTTTCCCCTTCCAGCGTGAGCTTGTGCCGGTCGTAGCTATTATTTCCTAATATGGGGTAATAATTTGGTTTTGTCAGGGCCAGATTATATAGTTGTTTGTCTCCTTATATAATGTGTTATTCAAATGGTGCTATTTTCGTAATTCTGTCCTAAAGTTTGAAAAATATGTTTTTCCCAAGACCTAAGCTGTTCCTGCAACTCCCCGATCTTTTCATATTTCCTTAATTTTTTCCCTGTTTTTTATCTCTTAAAACTTGTCCCTAAATTCGGTTATGGCTTTTATTAGAGTTTCCAACGTTGATTATTTTTCCTCTACCTTTTGATATAAAACAGCAGTTTATCTCGCCTCGGTCTCTGTCTTTTTAGCGTTATTTTTACGGAACCTGCACTTAGGACCTATTGTATTTGCAACACAAACAAACATCTTTTTTTCCTACAGTTCCAACACACTTTTCATGATACTTTTCACGTCCTTTATCATGCCACCATATTTTATAAACAAAACTCACACATAGTGTTCTTTTTTTCTGGCTCTCCAGTATCATCATAAAACTTATTGCATTTTTTTCTGTGAAGCAAAAAGAATGTCTTTCTTACATTATTAAAATTCAATTCAAATCCACATGCAGAAATTGGAAGAATTCTTTGTAGGCTACCAACTGATTTTTTTTCAGCGGATCATCACTCCCACTGTTACGGTGATGGTGAAGAGACGAACGAGGTACCCCAAATAATTCTGTCGGATGATACAATCTGCTCCCCTGGCAGAATGCTTTAATAGCTCTGCAAATCAACTTCTCTCCAACTCTCTTAATAATTACCCATCTGCACTGCAATAGTTACAAATAAATGAGTAAAATATGCTGTCCTATTCACCCGAAATACAGTGCTTCAATTTTCATATATTGGCAACACTTAATCCATTGATGACAAAGACAAGATTATTCCAATCTCTTTGGGGATAAATACTTCATAATTTAGCAAAAATTAATTTGTAATTGGATCATTAGTTAATAAGGGACACGCATAATAAAAAAACGGAGGTATTGAATGTAGTAATTATTATTCCACTTACCTGGAACACCTATTCTATGTTGCAAAATCTTCACAATACCAAACGAGAAACAATTTGTCATAAATTTGGTTTTGATACATGAAGTACAGATGTTAGTCGACAGATACCAGCACTTTCGCAGAGTCTTAGATTTCGGTGGAGATAACAAAAATTGGAAGTGTCCCTATTCAGCCTCTGACCCGATTCAGCTGAGTTTACCCTAGTGACACTGCAGGTAAAATACCTATGAGGGACAGATCAGATGAGGGTGATTTTCACCAGCTCTTAAAACATGATGAAAAGAGCATAAAATTTGATAATAATGTAGCTGCACTGGCAACAGAGAAGAAGAAATCTCGGGACCTTTGTTCTTTCCAGAATGTTCTTTGTTCAATTGGTCAATATGTTGTTTTTAATATATGAGAATGAGATTTTTCATGGATGAATTATGCACTATATTGATGAAGGATCAATGATACGTGCTATTCAGTGATCAGTTAAATTTGGGAAATGCCTTCAGTGTAAGACATGTACTGTAGTTTTATTTATAGGACGATGTTCTAGACAGCATAAATCCTCCAAAATTAGTATCATATAGGGGATTTTTTAGCATTCCAGAATTGAATGAAGTCTGGCGGATGTTCATTGTATCAGTGTAATTTTATCTGTTTTATATATATATATATATATATATATATATATATATATATATATATTCAGTATCGTGACAAATAACTTTGTTTGTTCATGTAATATCATTTTCCATAGACTTTAAGGAGCCGTATATTCTATTTCAAGTAGGGCCTACCTGTTTTGTACAGATGATTAATAAATGGTATAATGTATTACTGTGTTCCTACTTTGCTCCATTCCTAACATTCCTTATGTAAAACTACAATTTCTTGGTTGGAGCACAGTATCCTCCCCTTATGGGGATAGTTTGCACCAATTTTTTAAACTTACCTTCAACTATACTGATGGTTTTAATTGCATTTTAAATCATAGATAACCTTCTGGTGTGGTCATTTAAGAGTATACAAATAGTTATCTGAGGTATTTAACATGAATTCCATATGGTTCAAGTAATTTATCTCTTAAAATGGAGTAAAGTCAGTTCGTTTTACAGTAGTATTAAGTCTACCAGCCTAAATAAATAAATAAATATTAAATACTATTGAAACAAAGCTGTCTTGAATTAATAATGGATAATGAACATTATCACTGGATAATACTAAGTTAATACAATTTAAAAATGAAAAAAGTAAATCATCTATTAGTGCCCAGCACAGGTCACAGATGAGATGAGGTGAAGCTCCTATTATCGAAGTTCTGTGTTATACAAGGATGCTGGCTGACCAGACCTGTTGCAATATCACAGGGCTGATGAAATGAATGATTATTACGAAGCGGTGGAATGAAGTTTTCATTTTCTTTTGGCAAGGGAAAAATGGGAGAAACCCATAGAAATACCTGTCCCGGCTCTTATTCGTTCACCATGTTCCTCACATTAAGTGACCAAGATGCAAACTCAGGACACAGAGGTGGAGGGAAAGTGACTAATCACATATAAGGATTGACCAGAGTACTGACTCCTGTTATATTTGTTTTCTGGGCTTGATGACCGCAACGTAGTTGTTTCAGAAGAACTGAAGTAGACCACGACTATCAAGCCCAGAAAACGAATATTATATTCTATTTTATAGTGTTCTGCCCTAGGGCAGTTCTTTCACTGCAATCATAGCATTTTCATGAGGAAAACCCCTGGCAAAAACCTCACCCTGCAAGCTTGTCCCATCTGGGAAATGAACCTGGTCCCGCTGCATGACAAGGCAGCACACTACCTCGAGACTACAGTGGTGGACAAAATGAATATAGCAAAAATAAAAATTTTAGCATTTTAATCAAACATCTGTACCATCTCTAGTGATGTGTATTGTCACATTCAATTGTATAGTTTTTCTGTGTTATACCAATGATTATATAGGATAAATATGCCTATTTCCTTGATATATCTTTTTCCATGATAAAATTTTAATTCATTGCCACAGAAATAAATATCAAAAATAGTTCCTGAGTTACTCCAGACATGGCATAAGCTTCCTCGTTTCCATTTTATTGCTTTGTCTGCATTTTGAGAACCAACACAAAGTTTCAAAATATATCGTGATGATGAGAGTGGTTGAAGAAGTAACTTTTTTTCTGTCTCGTGACTGTCTTTGAAGAAATTTTCTATATTTTGGAAAAGTATTTATTTAATAGTGATATAACATTCTAATATTGTACAGGGTGGACCGCTCGAATGGACCTAATTTCAATTGCTTGTTACTGGCAAACGGTTGAAGATAGAAACTTAAAACAACGTTCATAGTACAGAAAAACTCACCAAGTTTCGAATCCTGTCGGTAGATGGCACAAAGATACGTTTCTCGTTCTTAGATTTAATTGTTTGTGAAAATGGCGACTCCGCAGATGAAAGCGCAAGCTGTTTTGTGGTATGCGGAGTTTAAATCAATCATTAGAGTTCAAAGGGAGTTCCGGCGTGTGTTTAACCGTGATGCTCCAACTGCTAGAAGCATAAAGAAGTGGCGTGATACATTATTAGCTACAGGATCTGTGTTGAAGAAGCATGGTGGTGGTCGCAGAGCATCCGATGAAATGGTAGCAAATGTTCAAGCCGCATTTGAGCGAAGCCCCCGGAAGTCATTAAGAAGAGCTTCGCGGGAACTTCAAATACCAAAATCGACATTACAACGGATTGTCCACAAACGCCTCAAACTGCACGCATATAAAGTGCAGTTAGTGCAACGTCTGGAGCCGAATGACATGCCGAAACGAGTGGAATTCGCCAATACGAGCTGGACCGTCTCGGCGCTGATCCTGACTTCATGATCAAGATTTTCTTCTCGGACGAAGCCACTTTCCATTTGTCAGGCAAGGTAAACCGGCATAATGTGCGGATCTGGGGATCGGAGAATCCTCACGCTATTCAAGAGCATGTTCGTGATAGTCCGAAGATGAATGTTTGGTGCAGTTTGTCACATAATAAGGTCATTGGACCGTTTTTCTTCGCCGAGAAAACTGTTCGTGGTACCACATATCTTGACATGCTGGAGCAGTTCTTCTTTCCACAAATTGAACAACTGCAGCCTAACATCGTTTTCCAGCAAGATGGTGATCCTCCCCACTGGTCCAATGAAGTTCGTACGACTTTGGACAACATTTTCCCTGGCCGTTGGATTGGTAGGGGAGGACCAATCGCGTGGCCCCCGAGATCTCCCGATTTAACACCACTGGATTTCTTTCTCTGGGGCTATGTCAAAGATAAAGTTTACACCACCCCAGTCAAAGACCTTCGTGATCTTCGTGAGCGCATCATAGAGGCTATTGAGAACATTCCAGAAGACATACTCCAACGTACTTGGCAAGAAATTGTTCATCGCTTTGATATCGTCACAGTGACTGCTGGGGCTCATATAGAGATGTGGTGATCTGGATATCAAAACTTGGTGAGTTTTTCTGTAATATGAACGTTGTTAAGTTTCTATCTTCAACCGTTTGCCAGTAACAAGCAATTGAAATTAGGTCCATTCGAGCGGTCCACCCTGTATTATAATATCAACTGAACCAACTGATACATGATTCTTAACAATATAAATGGATAATAATGGTAAAGCAGCTTCCACATTTTCAAACTTTTTTTTTCCTATGATATATCTTTCATATTTAAAGGTGCGAAAGCAGACAGTAAGAAGAAAATTCTTAAGAATATTAATAAGCTTTCATATTAGTTACATTACGCAGAAATCTGTTATATTTACTCATTAACAGGGCTATAATAATTAAGCATACAGTGGCTAAGTAGGCATTTGATTGAAACCAATTTCCTAAAATCATTTCTTCAATGTTAGTTAAATTATTGATATCCATTTTCAATTTTTGTTGTTACTTCTCAAAAATATGGTTAGGCTCCTATTATTATTTCATGCTTATGTTTATAGAGGACAATATTTTTGTTAGAAAGTAGGGCTAGTATATTTGTTTGCAGACATTTTATCACTATGTGCATTGTTAATATATTACGCAAAACAAATAGAGGAACACGTGTTCAAACCAAAGCCACAAAATAAATATTGAAACAATTTAATTTTTGAGAGTCAGATGTTTACATTTGAAGTATTGTTTAAAACCAGATTGAAGACCTTCTGCTTTTATTATTTTTTTCTCTTACTACTTTATGAAGTTCTAAGAGTTACTGAAACTAAAGTGTGTGCTCATTATTTATTTTTTTAAAACAGGTTTGAAGAATAATCTGTGATAGGAAATTGTTATTTTGCATTCTCTAAAGCTAATACAGAGCAATGAGACATCTGAATGAAACATCAGTTGCACAAGCTGTTTCATTGATTGAGGATGGCCGTTCCATTCGCCATGTCTCTAGGATTCTTGATGTCAGCCCTTCCATCATCCATAGGCTGTAAAGGTAATATAGAGAGACATGTGGATACAAGAGCCGGCCTGGGCAAGGCCGTAAGGAGAAGACTACAGAGGTAGTCTACAGGATATATTTTCTTGTCTATAAGCTTTGAACAGACGAACATCTACAGCCAGAGATCTTCAAAATAATTTATGAAAAACAACTGGGGCAGTAATTTCCAATCAGACTGTAAGAAATAGACTGAGAAATTCAAGGTGGAGGTCTAGAATCCCCTTTAAAGTCCCTCTTTTAACATGTCAGCACAAAGAATCCTGGCTGTGATTTGTTCTGAATCATGTCAACTGGTAGCTCCACCAATGGAAGAGTGTTCTATTCATGGAAAAATCAAGAAATTGTTTAATGGGTTCTGATGGCCGTACACGTGTATGGAGATGTCCTGGTGAACTATTATTGAACCTGACAGATATGGAGGTGGTTTGGTTATGGTTTGGGCTGGTATTACTATTGGGTCTCAGACAGAGCTTGTCATTGTCTCACAGCACATGGATACTGATATTTGCATTAATGACATTATCATTCAACATGTCATACCCTTTGCTTATGGTGTAGACTCTTATTTTGTTCTAATGCATGATAATGCTAGATGTCATACAGCACAGGCTACCAGAGATGTCCTGCAAGAATGCCAGATTCGTGTGATGGATTGGCCTGCATGCAGTCTGGACCTTAATCTGATTGAGCTTACATGGGATAAGCTGGAAAAACTTGTTCGTAAGCATCCTGTTGTTCCACAGAACCTGGAAGAACTTCCAAATGCACTCATTGAGGAATGGGAGAGAATCTCACAAGTTTCTGTAAAGAAGGCTTCTGTGAAGCATGCCTCGTAGGTGTAATGCGGTCATTGAAGCTCACGGAGGACACACTAAGTACTGAGTGTTGAAATAACCATGGAAACATTGATTACTAAAATGATAAATCTCAGGTTTCCACATTGTTTTCTGTTACAAATGATAATTTGTTCGTATTTCTATTACTGTAAAATAAATTATTGTTTGAATGTCTATTCTAATTTTACATAAATCTTCAATTCATAATTACAAAAGATCAAAAATTTAATTGTTTCAATATTTATTTTGTGGCATTGGTTTAAACATGCGTTCCTACAATTTTTTTTTGGAATAGTATATTATTATTATTTAATGTTAAGTTTATTTTTAGAGGGAAATAGGCTTAAATATTAAATGTTGTTTGATATGACTTATGTAATTTTTGTATATGCCCTCATATAGTTTCTAATATTGATTACCAACTTTTATAAATGGCGAATTTCATATTATTTTCAATTTATAAGCTTCTGTTTTAAAATTGCAGGATTAGAAACACACTTATTGCATTATGATACCACTATCAAGAATTTAGGAGCCATATCACATATTTAGGAATCCTTGCCTTGGAGAAAAGAATGAGGCATTGGGGATATCAGTTTGGTGTGAATTCAATAAATAATCTCGTGGAAATTTCATACTATGTTTTTTGTATTCATATTTTCTCACCATTATCTAAAATGTTATATTTGCAGAAAAATATATAACACTATCACGAAATTAGGCATCCCTACCATATATGATTTTTAAAGAAAATAATCATCGTAGAGAAGTTTTCTGTATAGAATCTCATTGTGGTGTGTTTTTCTCAAATCTTTCTTCACTGCTGTGGTCTAGGGTTCAGGATAGGATTGATTCCCAAATTGTACAAGTTTCCTGGTTGAGCAATTTTTTTTTCACCTGTATGACAAATGTCAGGAGGAATATCTAACACTCAAGTAGTCTCTAAACACTATCAGGCCATCATGACCAACCATATCATTTTCACCTTGTTTAAAAACACTTTACAAACACAATAGAAACATGCAAACTAATGGTTTAACCTAAAGACCTAAGATGCAATATGATGTTGTTAAAGCATCAATAAATGGGGAGAAATAAACATAGATAAAAATAATAATAATGATGATAATAAAATAATGAAAATAATGCATTTATTCAGCAGGATTCGCATCCAACTAATCTACTGTCATTCTAATTTCCACCATCCAATCCTTTTTTCCCTCATGCTGCTTAAGTCACTATCATCCACATTATTTTTTGCTGTCCAATTATTCTTCTACCAGATGGCACACAATCTAATTTTTTTTTGAAATCTGTCTTCTGTCATCTTTTTACATGACCATATCATTATAAGTCCACCGCTGTGGTCTCAAGGTAGCGTGCTGCCTTGTCACACAGCGGGCCCGGGTTCAATCCCCGGTCGGGGCAGTTTTTCTGGGTGAGGTTTTTATTGGGGTTTTTCCTCACCTGTAAGACAAATGTCAGGAAAACTTTAAGGCCCAAACGGTCCCCGAAATCATATGGCCATCATCCTTATCATTATCATCCTTACCATTATCATCATCATCCTTCACCGGTGTGGAAAGCAACGGGAAGCTACCACACCTACACAATTCCCTAGTAAAGCTGCAAGCATAGCATGAAAATGCTATGATTGCAGTGAAGGACTTGCCTTCGGGCAGAATTACTATGGATGGATATCATTATAATTGTCTATTTTATGCAATCCACAATTGAAGATTTTTATTTTATCCCTTCTATAAATTCAAGTTTGACTCAAAAATCCATAAAAAAATAAAAGCAATAGTAATAATAGGTTAAAATTATAATAACTTAAGCTTTTATTTTTTATTCTGAATGAATTTAAAAAAAATGAATTAAAGTATCAGATTACCGATGTAATAATAATAATAATAATAATAATAATAATAATAATAATAATAATAATAATAATAATAATAATAATAGTAATA
The DNA here is from genome assembly GCA_030220185.1 of Diploptera punctata. NCBI lineage: Eukaryota > Metazoa > Arthropoda > Insecta > Blattodea > Blaberidae > Diploptera > Diploptera punctata. Next base: position 204,236 of record JASPKZ010008154.1, read on the forward strand.
ATAATAACAATAATAATAATAACTAATAATGTAGACTTAATGAAACCAAAGTAAAAAGTGACCAAATTAAGACTAAAGAACTTATCCCATAATTCCAATAAAAATTTACCAATTACTTCATGTTGTGTATAGATGCATAATTGTTAATTAGAGAACAATCCATCCATAATAATTTTGCCCCAAGGCAGGTCCTTCACTGAAATCATAGCATTTTCATGTTATGCTTGCAGCTTTACTAGGGAATGGTAGGTGTGGTAGCTTCCCGTTGCTTTCCACACTGGTGAAGGATGATGATGATGATGATAAGGATGATGATGATGGCCATATGATTTCAGGGACCGTTTGGGCCTTAAAGTTTTCCTGACATTCGTCTTAGAGTTGAGGAAAAACCCCGATAAAAACCTCACCCAGTAAAACTGCCACAACCGGGGATCGAACCCGGGCCCGCTGCATGACAAGGCAGCATGCTACCTCGAGACCACAGCGGTGGACTTAGAGAACAATATTGGAAGATAAATAATAGGTTTTGGTATAAGAAAATATTTAGCTACATATCTTCTTGAAAATTCATTTAATTTTATTAAATTTTCAATGCTTAATGATTGACATCAGAATAATTCTTTAGCTTCCAAACAATTCTTTATGACCACAAGCAGAGAAAATGTTTTGGATGCCAACAGAACTGTTACAGAAAAATAAAAATATCTTTGAAGAACATTGCTATCACCATACATTGCTACACCACATATGCTACCAACACATCTAATTACATGTCACATATTTGGTCTTATCAAGTTTGTAATCTGAAGAATGTAAGCAGTAAAATTACAGTAGGATAGTGCTATATACTGATGTACTGTGGATCACATTTTACAAGAATTATATTAATTCTCAGTTGTAGAAAAGACAAGATTTTGACAACCGTAAACTAAAAAATCCCTTTCTATGAGTGACACAGACATAGCATTTCTGTTGTACTGTGCTAATACACATTCTATTTCTAACTATTGTCCAGTTTAATTAAAAAAAACAATTTTGATTAATTCACATCATATTTTAGACATACAGTAATATTAACTTAAGAAATTAGAATAAAACTCAAACCATGTAAACAAAGAACTTATTATAATAATATATTATTATTATTATTATTATTATTATTATTATTATTATTATTATTAAAATTATTATTATTATTATTATTATTATTATTATTATTATTATTATTATTATTATTATTATTATTATTATTATTATTATTATTATTGTTGTTGTCTTTGTTGTTTATTATTACTGGTTAATCATATGTTTCTTGGTCAAATAAATAATTATCTGTCTCAAAATTCCCCCAAAGTTTCCCAGAATTTAAAACTATAGTTGGTAATTTATAGAGATAATGTATTGCTGTGGGGAAATACTCTTCCAAAATAAACATACAAAATAGTCTTAACAACATTTGAGAATTCATGCTAGTAAGAGAATACTTTATCATGTCTTCAAAATTACATTTTTATTTACATTTATACCAGTACATGCCTATTTACCAATAATCAATATGATGTCATTATCTTAAAATGAAATTATGTTTTTGAAAATTGATCTTAATACTGGAATAATACTCTGGTTGGTGTAAAAATTATGGAATATGTCTCAATATGAATTATATTTTGCGGGGAAGAATTACATATGCTACCAAAATCAAATTTATTGTAAAGACTTATTCTACGAGTATATTTACATCATTATTTACTTGATTAGAGTTTGATAAAATGTTTTTATGTATTTATAATGTAACACCTGAATTTAAAATAAGAAGAGTGGCTATTTTGTATTTTCCAATTGTACAATTGTATGTTTTATGTTATCTAATCTAATTCAACAGACTGTTTGCTTATCAATAACTGTCAAATATTATATCATATAGTTTCAAAAAAATTGAGTTATTTATAAAATATAACTGATAATACAAATCAATAAACTGTCTGAATTTATCTGAATTGGTTAAATTCAATTTTGAAGTTTAAAACTACTTATATTTCTTTGTACTGAGGTAAAAGTCTTAAGAACTCTTTTGAACATTCAGTATTTGAGCCCAAACATAAAAAAATGTTAATTGTGCTAGTTTTCCTATTCATTAGCCTCTACTCTCTAGAATTATATTTTAATTCTTAATTATCTATAACATTAACATTAAATAGAACCACTCCTTTTGAGTAATTTACAGCTCAACAAATTAAAGCAAGGCAAGAACTGTTTTTTGGGATCTTGATAATCATGGCCATTGGTAGTGAATACAAAAAGCAGGCTACTGCTATAATATTCTGAATTTTCTAGAAGTAAATTTTGACATGAATATTCAAATATGGCCATGCTCTCTGATTATAATTAAACATATGTTTTTCACAGTACACTTATTTTACTCAATTAGTCCTATATATCAAATAACTATGTATAAAACTGCACTAAGATTCCGTATCTCCAACTTTACATCAGTTGTCCTTTAATCTAGAAACAGGTATATTTTTTATTAATTTAGAACAGTTAGGCTATTACTTATGGCTTTAAATTCAGTAGTTGTTTTCATAATTGCACCTATTTTTATTTGATTCTGGAAGTGGTTTATGAAATATGATAATTTCATTTCTGAAATAAATTTAAATAAATTCTCAATTTCTGTCAGATATTGAATAGTAAGTGTAATATTTTATTACTGAAGTACAGTTTCAGAATAATTTAAGTAAAATTAACAAAATGCTAGATCATAACAAAAACCAATAATACTAATAATATTTATTAATGGTGTAACCAGGTAATGTTAAATTAACCACACTTGTGTTCCATTTACTGTGAAACCATTTAAGATAATTTTTAGAGTATACACTCAAAGCTTGTAAATTTCCTGATTTATTTTCATGAAGATATTCTCATTCTAGAGCTATATATATATATATATATATATATATATATATATACACTGCTCAAAACAATTAGAGGAACACTATGAAATATGCAAATATTTTTTCTTTGGATAAAGGTACAAACATGAAATTAATAAAGTACATTATTTGTGGTTATTTATTTATTTATTTATTTATTGCTCATGTCAGTAAAAACAAATGAATAATGCTGACAATTAACTTTTCAAATAATTCTGCTATGTTAGCAATTGAATCTTGTGCTTATTTTTCAAAGTTAAACACTCGTTATATAGAGTTAGTATCGTGTATGGCCTCCACGACATTCAATGACACTTTGGCACCTTCGTGGCATGCTCCCAATAAGATTCTGGATTTCCTTTTGCGGGATATTCTCCCATTCCTCCTTCAGAGCATCTCCAAGTTGCTGCAGAGTTTGTGGAGCTTCATGTCTGTTCCTGACCTTCCTGTCTAGAAGATCCCACAAGTGTTCAATAGGGTTGAGGTCTGGGCTGACCGCTGGCCACTCCATTACCTCAATTTCATTCCTCCTCAGGAAATCCCTGGTGACAGCCGCAGAATGTGCCCTGGCGTTATCCTGCATAAACAGAAATCCAGGGCCTACTCCAATGGCAGCAGGTACTACATGCTCTTCCAGAACGTGCTCGATATACCGGACAGCATTCAGTCGCTGGGGAACAAGTACAAGGTCCGTATGATTGTTGTACATAACTCCGGCCCACACCATTATGGAACCTCCTCCGAATCTATCAATTTCCTGTACAGCCTCTGCAGAAAATCTTTCTCCTGGCCATCCCCACACCCTCAATCGATCACAACATGTAAGATGATACCTGGATTCGTCCGAGAAGAGCACAGACTCCCACTGGTTCAGGTTCCAATCACCATGGTTTTCAGCATATGTACATCTTGCTGCCTTATGCCCATTTGTTAAGAGTGGTTTTTTAACAGGCCTTTTTGGACGAATATTCTCTTTCCTTAATCTGTTCCTTATGGTTTGGTCTGAAACCCGGATTCCGGAAGCCATATGAAGGTCATTCTGCAGGTCTTTTGCAGTTTTTTGTACGCTGTCGAAGAGCAGAAAGAACAACATATCTGTCATTCTGGGGGCTTGTTTTAAATTTACGGCCCTGGCCACGTCTTCTACAATACTGACCTGTCTCTCTGTGCCTGTTGCATAACCTGGACACCATGGAAGGAGAAACCCCAAGCTCTCTAGCCACTTGTCGCATAGATTGACCTTGTCGTAAAAGATGTTGAGCATGATACACTTCAAACTCATTTAAATGCCTCATTTTGTCAGAGACTTCAATAAACTAGGCAATAATCAACATTCGTCACTATAGCAACATCAGGAAGCTTACCAATTAGAAGTGGCCAGTGCCTTCCAAAATAAAAAAATTCTCTATATTTGTTATTTGAGGTAATTTCTCTGTATTTAGGCCATGGATCTTTAAAATTTGTATCCAATGATAAAATTAATAATTCAATTTACATAACTTTTAACATCACAGCTTTAAAAAACAATTACTTATTCAATTTATTACAAGTGTTCCTCTAATTGTTTTGAGCAGTGTATCTTCATTTTTAACATTTAAAAATTATATTTTGCTCTTAAATGGAGATATCTATATAAAAGTAGATTTGTAAATTTATAAGCTATCAATCTATACATTCAAATTCCATGGTGTGACAGGCCTAAAAGGCCCTTGGCCTATCAGCCAGTTGCTGGTCTCACAGCCACATGTGTTAAACACAGAGGTGGATGATTATTCAATCAGTATAGGGGTAACATGTGGTCATCATGTCAGATCCCTCAACTATTATAGCTGGTTTTTTTCACCCTAGAGCTGCTACTTATTGTACTACCCAAATTTCTCATGATGCTAGATGGACACCGGTCCCATACTAGCTGAAATTCCATAAGAAAAGTCTTTCCCCATGGGGACTCAAAACAGTGCAAGTCCTCTAGCTCTGCACCATGGCTTTGTGCCTTTAACCACTCAGCTATGGCATGGGACATGAATCTATACACTATATTAATTTAATTAAATTATCTTAAACAGTTAATGAGAAAATGGGATACATGTTTGATTAATTTATCATTATCAGCATATGCATTTCATACTCTCCGTAATTTAAAAATATCATTTGTATCATTGTTTTTCTTAAGAAATTCAACTTTTCCGGTAACCATGCTGGTTTCTTCTAATCACATCCTCTGAAATTAGAAATTTATAAATTAAATTAAGTTATTTTGAACCTGGTTTTTAGTAAGTTACAAAATGGAGGTAAAGTCTTTTTAAATCTGAAAACTTGAAGCTCTCCTGCTGTCTACATACTTCACAGTGTTTTTTTTAAATAATTTCTGTGTACATTCTGTTGGCTTCCATTTAAACTGATCTCTATTTTCAGGACTTGTTATGTTTCATTTCCAAATTTGTACTGAATCTATTATCTAATATATGAAGCCATAAATGCTACAATAACACAAGTCCATGTAAAAAATTACAAGAAATGTATTTCATATCATATTTTGCAGCAAGTCAAAAATGAAATTAAATTATATATATTTAGAAAATTTGAAATTACTATTCCACTGATTAAAAAACTCAATAGCACCACAGGCCTAGAAGGCCCTTGGCCTATCAGCCAACTGCTGGCCTCACATCCACATGTGTTAATCACAGAGGTAGATGATTATCCAGCCAGTGTAGGAGTGACATGTGTTCAGCATCAACTTTAATTTTATTGGACTACTATACAATTTATAATATTTTTGGACCTCCAAAAATGAAAAGATTGTTTTTCATATTTAAAAAAAAGTTATTGCATATAACTGAATGGGACTCCATAAGAAAAATAAAAGTATGTTTTACCTGAAAGAGTGCAAAAAAAAAAAGAGAAGAAGATTTATGGCGGAAATCTTAAATTCCTCCGACAAGTAGTTCCCTACAAAAAACAGTTTAAAATTTAGGTTTTCAAATCAACACCCACTGCTATTTTTATTACAGAAGACGATCCTATGACATCAAAATTCACACATCCTAATATTTACATACAGCGAAGAAAAGCTTGGCTTATAACTGCCCACCGAAATCTCCATGACATTTCACACACATCGCAACTGTTTGTTTGTGAAGATCATTTCAATGTAAGGCGTTTGGTTATTATTCATTTTTTGAAGTGTAATACAATCACTTTCACAATTATGTAACATCTAAATTGTGTGTTTTCTATAGAAATAGTACAGCCATTTGACTTAACTTTGTACCACTTTTTTCATGTTTCATGAAATGATTAATTAGTATTCATTCTTAACCTTGAATGCATTGATCTATTGTTTCACCCTTCTTCTTATGATTGATTTAATTATGTTAATCTTTTTAGTGGCATGATATGACTCAAGATTTACAGTAAAATGTCATGCAAGTTTTATTGAATTTGCTAACCCAGAGAAGGAAAAAAAAACTAGTATCCTCATTTAAAACATACATAATTGAAATCCCCCTCACAGCACTCTACACAATATCAAACTAAGTGCGCTCCAAGCATGAACTCTCACATAGACTACCGGGGGATTATCGTACTTCAAATTGAAGTCAATAAAAATCAAATATTTTTTCGAAAAGTGAAATCAATATATATTTCGAAAGAATACATTTGAAGCTCCATACTGACTTGTTTCCTACTGTAACCATCCATTACTCAAAATTGTTAATAACGCTTTAATCGACCTCCCTTCCCCATCCAATCCCCTGTTGACAATTATTCACATTAAAAGAATGAATGAATTTGCTTGTTTCAGAATGCTGTGGCGATATATATTGTTATGCAATGCTTCAAATAAATATCTGTAAAAATTAAATGCCTGCATAAACCATTAATCCGACATAGTTGGTTTGGAGGTAGCAGGAAAATACAAAATAGAAAATAATGTATTAAGTCACAACATATGCTCTTTCAAAGAAATGCCGAGACCAATGTAATTGCCACACAGGTTTATATTTACCTGCAATACGCTAATATTTTCAAAAAATAGCTCTGAACGTCTATACAGAACAATTCTTTGCATTAATTAGATATACACTTCTAAATAAAAACCAAACTAACACATAAATGATGTATTTCACATACAGGAATTATTTGTTTCTTACGAATGGTGACATCACGGAGATACTCGGAAATCTTCGATAATGCTCAGCCCGTGATTGGAAGTCACATTTTTAAAATTAAATTAAAAACTACTTGACGAAGAGATGTGAAATTTTTATACACCACATTTAATTGTAGTAAGCATTGCAGTGATATTTTCAGCAAAATTATGCAATTCTGTAGATAATATACCCTTTAATAAAATAATTGGAGGAGGTTATAAGCAAGATATAATCATGATGTATACCTGTAACTGTGTTCTTTAATAATAAAACAGTTGAATAAAAGACATTCAAAGTTATGTCCTTATAATCTCTTGTGACATGAAAATTTCAACCATATATTCAGGTAAAAGAAAGGCTGACTTTTATGGAACTAACAGTTAAGAAAAATTGTTTCATCTCACATCATATTATTCTTCGTATTAGACCGGTTTTTGGGACCTAATTGGGTTCAATCTTCTGTACTTTCATGACCATTGTTATGTCATCTTGAAGAGCTGACTCCTGCTCCCTATGTCGGTAGACTGATGAACCTTGAAATCAAATTACTTTCACCGAGAATTTCAAAATTCATTAATTTCTCCTTTTGGTTTTTTTGAATGTACATATTTTCCCAAACTGTGAGCTCTTTAGGTTTTTCTATTTGTATGATTAATTTGGCCTTTCTTTTGATTTGATGTTTTTCTGACCATGCATGGGCGGCTACTGCAGAGTTTTCTATTTCCCCATTTTTGACATTCCTGAGAAGTTCCTTCACTCTGTTTTAAAATTTTTTTTGTTTTCCTTATGTAGACTTTATCACATTCTCCACATTTAATCTGACTATTTAACTGATGCTCCAAATGGGAGTCAATGACCAACCACATTTCAATGATTTTTGATTTACAAGCAATCACAGTTGTGTTTCATCTCAAATTTATCAAGTGAAGTTTATCATATTAAAGAAAGCTCCTCCTATTTAACATTCTGAATAGGTCATAGCATTATTTTGCAGTGACTGACTCACTAAGAAATATGGCTACCAGATTGTATATATAGTACATGAATGTCAGCAGATAGCGCATGCAGGAGATAATATAAAAACTTTTGTAGCAACCTGATTTTACCACAAAAAAAGAAACCGCTGTTTGCACTTTCTTAAACAAATTATTTTCCAGGAAATGACGTTGCAGAAAAATATAAATGATATATTTACATCATAGGACATCAGAAATTAATTAATACCTATAATGTTGGTTATAAATTTCTCCACTAGGGTGGATTCTTACAAAATTGTGATCATTTGGCAATAAATAATATGATCTGGTTGCAGTGATGAACAGAAGCAAATGAAGCGTACAAATCGTTTCTCATTTGTTTTCAAACATCGCTGTTTACGTTAAATATATAAATATTTTAAAATAACTATAGTTAAATAATGATTTGTGAATAAACAGCTTCATTTTATTTGTTAAATAGTCCTAACAAATGCCACTCCTGATTTCCAAATTCTCTAGATAAATCCCTGATTTGTTTTCTTCTCCTATTTTCTCATTTTTGTTGGATCCAATTAATCTAATGATACTGAAGTCGTCTTTCTGTGCCAATCATATGTTGAAATTTAAAAAAAAAGTTGATATCTAAGGTGCTTTAATGGATAATATGTGAATTACTTGAAGTGTAGTTTGATTAATAAAATTTTTGTCTTTCAAATTTGTTTATTTTCTTGTGTATCATGTTTTCTTCAAATCCATTATCTGTTGCCATGTTGACCATGTATTCTTTCTTCTTTTTCATAATTATCTCTTTTCATGCATATGTTCTCCAATCTATGTATCAGACTATTGAAAACTACCTCTTTGTGAGTATGTGATTAAAACCAGAGAGGCTTTAATATAGTGTCTTCTTTCTCTATATTCCAAACTCTATCTTATTTCCTTCATGTCCTATTAAATTTAGATCTAATAATGGTATTACTCTATTAATTTCAGATTCCACAGTGAACTTCATTCAATCTTCATTACATGTTTCCAGCCATAGCTGATGACATGATTCCATTGCATAGTTACACTACTTGAAGAGTTGATTGGTGATTTTTCCTATGTAAACTATATACAAGCTCTCCATAGCTTAGGTGTGGATAAGATGAATTGAAATGTTTCACCCAAGGCTTGAGGTACCGGTAATAGTGACTTTAGAGTATTTCTATGACAATTTATAGATGTACAGTTCAGCAGAATATGTTCTAAATCCTCTTCAGCTTGGCACAATGGGCACATAGGTGAGCCATTTTGGTTGAATCTATACAAATATGTATTAGTCACTATGTGACCAATTCTTGCTCTTGATGCAAATGTCTGCACATGCCATGGAATGTTGTCATACAGTTGTTTTAAATCATTTGGTTTCTTCATAATTTTTTTCAGTGTTTTTCCATTTTTGCTTGTCCAATATTTTGTGAAGTGTGTATTTATAGATGATATTGCTTTATTGAAGGATATCAGTTTTCTAGGTTGTGGAAATCATTTTGTGGCACTTTTTGCAATTTTGTCTGCCATTTCATTTCCAAATATGCCACAATGGCTGGGAATCCACTAAAATGTTACTGTTTTTCCCTGGTTATTTAACTCAAGCTATTTTTTCTGTATTATTCTATGTGCATAAGTTGTTGGGGTATATTGAATGATACTATATATTGCTGCTAAGGAATCATTGAAGATACAGATTAATAGAGAAGGGCGCAGTGATGCACAATGAATAGCTGAAAAATGACTTCAGCATCATTAGATTAATTAGATCCAATAAAAATGTGAAAATAGAAGAACAAAATAAATCAGGGATTTAGCAAATTATATGCAGAGAATGTGATAATGTCTACATAGGGAAATCAAAGAGAAATTTAAAAACAGTGTAAAAGAACATCTCAGGAATGTTAAAAATGAAGAAGTAGAAAAATCTGCAGTAGCTGTCCATGCATGGTCAGAAAAACATCAAATTGACAGAAGGGCTAAATTAATTATACAAATAGAAAAATAGGTTTTTCCATATTCCATAATTTTATATTAACAATATTCTTTGTTGTAGTTATAAATACTAGTAAAATTCATATCAAATTTCATTGAGGTGAAAAGCCATAAAATACAAATTTAAATATACATGCCATTGTCCTCAACTGTGTTAAAATATTATATTAAAATGTTAACTGTAGGCCTTTAGGAAGTTAACTTCCATCATCATCAGGATGAGTTTGCTACTATCTGTTGTTGTTCACGATGATGTGGATTTGAAGTGTCATTAGTAGCAACTGACTTGTTTTTAACAATCTCGTAAAGAGGGTTGTTCGACTGGGGTGTGCTCTCATTAATTAGTAAGCTATTGTTTACTTCTTTTATAATTTATAGGTCTTCCAATATATTTATATTTGCTGGAATTTTTTTCTGTGAACTATTGTTAGGGTATTTTCTATTGTCTTCATTTGGTGACCAGCATTAATGATATGTTTGGCATAGCTTGATTTACCACCGGCATATATAAAATCCTTGAGATGTTCCTAGTATCTTGTGTTGAAGTTTCTATTTGTCCTGCCTATATAAAACTTATTGCAATCTTTACATGTTAATTTATAAACTCCCTTGTTATTAAATGTGTTGTGTTCTTCTATGCCATTGTATATTATGTTGCTTAATAAGTTTTCGGTTTTGTAAGCTATGTTTATGTTTTTGTTTATTTTTTCAAAGTTCTAGCTAGTTTAGTGGATTCATTGCCTGTATATGTTAAAGTTATCCATGTTTTATTATTAAATTTAATAGAACTCTAAAAGAATTAACAAAAACATGTCCCATGATTATATCCCATTTTAATATATTTTAACACAGTTGAGGATGACGGCACCTGCCAACAGGTATATTTTAATTTTTATTTTATAGTTGTAAATATTATCAAGTTTGAAAATAAATTGTAGACAGCTGAAACTCATCGAAAGCGTCAAAGCCAGGTTTTTAAAAAAGTTCTCTCGGTGTCAAATTGTACACCTAGTAAATTGGTCTATGAACAGGCCAAGGAAACATTATTTCTATATGATCTAAGGCTAAGACTACTTCTGCCAACCATGGTAAATATAGAGGCAGTGTCATAGCAGCAGAAGAGCAAGAAAGCCAAAATTGACTCAGTCTTCTATGGAATAGCAGCAATAGTGGAGAGGAGTAGGACAGGAAGTAATGCCGACCTGACGTATGAAGTGACATGACTTACAGTCCATGGCTTCCATGGAAAACTTTGTGCAAACAAGAAATTGCATCATCTGGGGCAAGATTGTGTATGCGAATTATGCAGACTATTTGTGGGACCTATCACTTTAAAGTTTGTGGAAAGGTAGTGAGGTCATTAAAAACTATGCCATCTAAAATTAGATTTTAAAAATGCTTATTTGGGCGCGATTTTCAATTTCTTATTAAAAAATTATTTGTGGTAAGCAGAATTTGGTCTATTATGTGAAAGTGTTTCTAATGATATTGAAAGGCTTGGGGTTGCTATAGAGAAAATAATATATATATATATATATATATATATATCATCCAAGTTACATTGGTATACAATGTCTTGGCATCAACTCACCCAGCTGAGGTCCAAAAGCATTAGGTCAAATTCACTCTCAAAAAAATATTCTACAGAATTTTAAAGACTTAATACTATTACCAACTTCTAATTTTCATAGTTCATAATCAGTTCATCCACCAATTAAACTAACAAATACTATATAATTTTTTCCCATAAAAATAAGCATATGCAATCTTTTTCTTTGTAATTCCTGTAAATTTGTACATATTTACAATCTTTTTTTTTAATTCCTGTAAATTTGTACATATTTACAATCTTTTTTAATTCCTGTAAATTTGTACATATTTACAATCTTTTTTTTTTTTAATTCCTGTAAATTTGTACATATTTACAATATTTACAATCTTTTTTTTTAATTCCTGTAAATTTGTACATATTTACAATCTTTTTTTTAATTCCTGTAAATTTGAACTTATTTACTGTGAAGTTTGTTTAATAACCAACTAATGAATTAACTCACTGGCAATATAAAAGCCATAGGTTCATGCCCACACAGACATAAGCTATCCATACAACCCTATCTTGAGCTGATGTTTTCCAATTATCTCCTGCCTGTATACTTCCCTCAAATCGTGGTTAAAGTTATCCTCCCACCTCATTCTTGGCCTATCTACAAGGTACTTTCCTTCTGGTTTTCCTATAAGGAGTTTCCATGCTTCACTTTCATTCCCCATTTGTGCCACATGTCCTATCCATTGCAATCTACGAGACTTAACTCTTCTTATTATACTTGGTTTCCCATAAAAAAACATGTATCCCACTGCTATGTGGTCTTCTCCATTTGCCTGTCTGTTTGTCTCTCTTTGGTCCAAAAATTTTCCTAAGTACTTAATTCTCAAATAATCTTAATTCTTTCTCTTCCTTTAAAGCAAGAGTACATAATATGTACGAAATATTATTTTGCATCCATATAGTACAATTGGGAGAATATAACATATTTTCAGTTTAACATTTTTTGAGAGAAGTTGGGACGACAAGAGTCCCTGTAATGCATAATGACATGCATTTCCAAAATTGAGCCAAGTTTACTAGAGAAATGATAAAATTAAGTGATTTTTTTGGGATATGAATATCTGCAAGTTTCAAGAAAGTAAAAATCAGAAAATACAAATAACAAAACAGCCTATAATGATTCCAATAGTTCAGATTTATCCTCTGACAGCGATGATAAATGAAACACCTTATGTGTAACATATTTGTTGGTACCAGAAACTGATTTAAGTTAATATGATGATTAAATTTGACTATATACCTCGCAATTTGAAAATTTAGTTGAGAAATCTGTAAGCTGAGAACATGATGAGGAATGTGATGACGTAGTCAGGACTATTAGCACAAGAACTAGAGAACCACATATGTAACAAAATTTATAGGAGAGTAACCAAACCTGTACCACTTTAGAAAGAAAAAAAACTTGTTGAAATATTCACTCTGTAGTATCTCTGAACTCTTACTTCAGACATTTAGTGGATAGAAATATGATCTTGAAAATTGATGAGCAGAGTATTTTGTATTCTATGCAAAAGGATACAGCAAAATCAATTGATGTGAAATTGAACAGTTTATAGGTTATTTGTTTTAGCCTATTTATGAACTGTTAGGTACTGGAATATTTTGGAGGAGAGAAATATGTGTTACCCAATTCATGGAAGGCATCAGTAGAATTAGGTGGAAAACAATGATGAATAATACATAGTGTACTGACTATACTGTTACTGAAAATACTGACAAACTGCATAAATTACATTCATTCTGAATGGATTCTAAATCAACACATACTTCCTAGAGGAGAAAAATTGTATATTGATGAAGAGAGTATTTTATTCGAGGGCAATCCTAGCCTGAAAGTATACATTCTAAACAAATCCAAGAAGTGGTGTTTACATTTTGTGATGCTTGTGAAGTTTTCCATTTTTTTTTAAATACAGGCCTAGCAACAATGTAGAACATGACAGAGAATTACCGATATATGGATTAGTGGGAATGTTCTAGAGCTAACAGTAACAATACCTGAGCAAATTAATCGCAAAGCATATTATGACAATTTGTTTAGCAGCATCAGCTTACTTGTAGAATTGGGAAAGGAAATTCAATTATTGGGAACTGGAAGGTCTAACAGACTCCCTAATTGCAGCTTTATGAATATAAAGAATATGACACTGAAGGAAGAGTATCACTCATGGAAAAGATAAATATAGATTATATTGGAGTTATTACCCTAAAGTGGTATGATAACAAGCCAGTGGACTTACACAGAAGCATATCCAAAATTTCCTGTACAACTAAGGAACCAAAAAAAAAAAAAAAAACTGTTGAGATACAGGGGGCCTAGTACTATCATGTTATAACAAATTCATAGGGGATTGGGTATATTGGATTCATTCATTGTACTGCATAGAATAAATATACAGTCGAAAAAGTTCTATCATAGTATATTTTTCACTTTTTTGGATATGACTGTACTTAATCTGTGGATGTTGAATCTCCTATATTTCAAGGCAACATTACAGCATTTCTGTGTCAGCAAGGCAAACAGTGGCAGAGCATGGAATTTCGACTAGTGTTGGCCCCTGTTTTATGGATATAATATTGTGTATATTATATTATTTCTAATAAGTAAATGATTTTCTAAAAAGAATGACATGCAGTGTTAGGAGTATCAAATATAATAAACTACTATACGTATAGTGTTTAGGAAATGGAAGGAGGTAATTGGACATATTAATAGTTAATTAAATATATGAATGCATTATTTTAAAACACAGATTTTCGTCTCCGCAACCAGCTAGTTTCTAGAGCTTGTAAGTGAGCTCTATCGCCGGTAGCCTCGGAGAGATACTAAGAGTGAGATCTCTTGTTTCATTTTATTGAATAAAGTAGTGGATATGGAACATATTGAGTCATTTTTAACATTGTGTGATGTGACAATAATCACAGTAGAAATTTCCAAATTGTTTCTTAATTTCTCATTTATGGTGCAATAATTCAATATAATTAGGCCCTACCTCTTTTGTTAGATTCAGAGTTTCCTAAATGGCAGCTCTTCTTCAGCTAAGAAATACACAGTATCTATAGGCAGGTAACAATATATTTGTTTGATATAACATTTTCATTATGCTTATCCATATTAACTTAATTTTGATAGCCTGGCTTTGGGACTCTTCAATTCTAGTGTTTCCAAAATTATGTAGTGCTATTTCACAGTTAACATGGGATTCAACTAGTTCATGACTTTTTTAATGCATGAAAACTATTTACATCAGAAACCCCCTTTGTTGTCCAAACATGTTTCTATGTTGAATATAGAAGACAGGGCTAACAGGGATCATGACTTCCTGCAGCCATATATCATGTTCATACCAACCTTCATGTTCCTCATTAAACGACACACTTTTGTTTTTGTGACTTATAATGATATTTAAATAAGGAGTTCGTTTATAACTTTTTTCTTTTCTA
Source organism: Diploptera punctata (assembly GCA_030220185.1). Lineage (NCBI taxonomy): Eukaryota > Metazoa > Arthropoda > Insecta > Blattodea > Blaberidae > Diploptera > Diploptera punctata. Next base: position 219,381 of record JASPKZ010008154.1, read on the forward strand.
CAAAGCTTCAGCAGGAGACTTAACAAGTCTTCAGTAACTCAAGCACATTCCTCTCCCATGATAATATGTATATCTATCTCTATCTTCGGGTTTTTACAGCTGCTGCCGTCTTCCCGTGCCAAACCTCCAAAGCCTACAGTCTTGGGCATCTTCGATGCTTAGCCCTCTAGCTTGCATTACTGTCTTCATGTTTTCCTTCAATGTTAACCATGATCTCCCTCTTTTCTTCTTTCTGTTCGGATGCCATTCATATAGTTGCTTTGGCCATCGCTCATCTTCCATTCTTCTATGTATATAATGGTTTAATTATTGTATTTGATATGCTCAGAATATCTACGTTTACATAGGACTTACTCAGAACAACTGAAACCTCGCTGTTAGCCATTTCTAGAGTGCTAATAAGGCAGCTACAGAATAGCATTGGGCTCAGCTTGAAATGCAGTTGGATGTATTACCGATGAGATTGAATGCGCCTGCACAACATACTCTCATGATCATCTTCCATGTTAGCCCTGGGAAATCAGCTAACACTGTGGGCATTTAAAACATTGAAGCACATGGTATTGTATTGGAATGCTACAGTAGGCCTATATATGCAACACGTACAATATATATTATTAAGTTACTATTGTTTACAACATTAGACTACTATCAATGCATTGTTGTATCTCATTCTGGTATTATGTTTCGTTTTAATGAAATATCAAAAAGTTTAATTCTAACTTTTGAAAGTGTTAGCCAGGCTAACAGTGCTAACATGGACGCTCCGCCACTGAAGGTAAATCAGAAGACATGAAAAGAGGCAGACTAAGATTGCCATATATGCAGAAATTCAATGTTAATTGAAAACAAGAAGAAGCCAAATTCAGCACCTATCTCTGTGAAATATATTAGAAGGGATCAACAGGATATTAGCAATAATTTACAGAGAAAAAAGGTCATTGTAAAAAATAATATACCAAGTGATGTCTGTAAAATGTAATGTCAAAATCATACTGCTTTTGACTTCCATAACTAGTTACAATATGTAAGTTTATAATATTGCGAGTTTCATGCTTGTGTAAGCAATGTGACTTCAGGTTACAACTATATATTTAATAAGTAACACATTAGAAATATCAAAATTTACTACTTATTTTTTGTTTTTATTTGATATTAATGTAAAAAAAATCTGAAATTTTAATTAATTTTAACTCATAGTCTGATTAATATCAGCTACCAAGTTTTCCCCAAAATGCAAAATATGTGTACCAAATATTATCAGAAGGATTCTGAAATTGAATAGATTGTGTTCTGCATCAGTCTGCAATGTATATAATTACTTTAGAACATGCATATTTGTAGAATTTATGGCTTCAAGTGTAATCATCATTCACCACACTTTGTTTAATTTTTTTATTTTCTTTTTTTATCTTTTTTTTTTTACTTATGTTATTTTAGCAACAAATACAATACTGTATGCTCTCCTGCATTCTTAATTCATTTTAGAATATGACATTCAGTGCAATTTCTAATATAAATACTTATGAACATTAGTAACAAGTGTCCAGTAAGGAGGCTAATGAAAACTACACAAATTATTTCAACAATAATTAAATATATATAAATGGTGAAGGAAATTGAATGAAGAGGCACTTTGCCATCAATATATTTTCACATCAAAATACATTAATTTAAATAAAAAGCTAGCAATATCCAATTATAAAACATACATAGTCAAAGCCTTCTTCAGATATTTCTTATTTTAATGAATGAAAAATTCATTCAAAATACATGTGAATCTTATGAATATTTCAAGTTACGACAGTAACAATAAACTTTTTTTATGTCTTCAGGTGTAATTTTTCACAATGAATAATAGTAAAATAAGGATTGCACATTGTAAAGAAAGTGAATAATTCTTTATAAAATTAAATTTTATTGTAGAAGTTTATTATTATTATTATTATTATAACTGACCACTTCTACGGTATATTGGTAGAAATGGTCCAACTAGAATCACTTTCAGGTCTACTTCTCAGTTAAATTCTATAGAAATGTTTCTTTTTGTACAGGGTCTGGAACAGGGATCCACTTAGCCTCTTGAGGGTAATTGAGTATGTACTTGGTATGAAAAGAAGTAAAATTTGGTTAAGAGAAATTAAATTATGGCTGAAGGAAGAATTATGCTAACCACCTGTCTCCCTATTCTATCTTATGCTGGCCAGTAACAGAAACCAATTCAATTGGTCTTGACTCTTTGGATCTTTCATGCTGCAGATATATTTATATAATTAGAGCCATTGTTGTTATTATTATTATAGTCATATTTACACTCCACGGCACAATAGGCCTAGAAGGCCCTAGGCCTAGCAGCTGCTGGCCTCATGTCCACATGTATTAATTACAGAGGTGATTGATCATACATCCAGTATAAGGATGAAATATGATCAACATGTCGAGTACCCCAGCCATTATAGCTGGTTTTCTCAACCTCGAGCCACTACTCAGTGTAGTTACCGAAATTCATCATGATACTGAGTGGGTACTGGTCCCATAATGGCTGAAATTCCATGAGAAAATTTCTTCTCCTATAGGGACTCAAACCAGCGCTGCACCAAGGCATCATGCCTTAAATCACTCAGCTATGGTGCAGAACAGTCACATTTACTACAGTTGTTATAATATTTTCACATAGAACAGGAATGAATGTACATTCTCTTGGCTGTTCATCTGCTATCTTGTGGCTCATATGGTGGCTGGAAGTATTCTGTTTAGTGGGAGAGTCAAATATTTACAGTCCATTAAATTCAAGCAGAGAAATTTCTCATCAACATTGCAACTACAAAAAGCACATACATTTGTCATAGAAGATGATGAAAATAATGTCCTTGTGCTGTGACACATCTTTCACAATTTTTAAGAAAATTTGTATTAACATGCAATTATTCTTCTTCTGGAAAGAGTGTCAATTTTCTTGTATTGTCTTTCAATTCATTCAAAATATGTAGGTTTTTCTGATGCACTATATTTTCAATTTCCCCCATAAACAGAAATTGCATACAATTAAATTTGGGGATTGTGCTGGCATTTTCTCTTACTGATAATCCAAATGTTAAAAAATCCTCAAATAATGCTACTAATAGATCAGCTACACGTACTGTAGTAGTATTTGTTGAAGATATGCTTATGTATGTTGATTATCACATAATTGCTCAAGGAACAGTGTGAATATTTTCTCCAATGTACATTTACGCATTCACTATATTTTCAATAAAATGAAGACTATATAATTCTGTGAACATTCACTGCAAAACATACACAAATTTTTTGGTCATGCAATGGTATTTTGTGTACAAGATTGGGGTTTTCTGCATTCCAGAATCTGTGTTTTTTGTGTGTGTATTACCATGTAAATACTCGTAAATTTTGGTCCATTTATGAAAAAATTAAATGTGGGTTAGTAGAGCGACAATTAACAAGTTCAGTACTTAATTTCAGAAGTTTATCGTATTAACACAAGGCTGCAATTCCTCAACTGTAATAAATCTTATTTGCTTTTAATTTTAAAATTTTAGCAACTTTACAAGTTGAGCTTTCTTTTGATTTTTTGCTAACCTTTCTCCAATCTCACTCTATGTAAACACAGCAGTTTAATCCTGATTCCTTATGAAGAACATATATTTTCCTTAAATGAAGATTGCAAGTGAAAACAAAGAATGTCTTGAAAACCAAGAATTGTGAAAAATCAATTTTAATGTTTGAACAACTAATACCTACAGTTGGAAAATTCATGTATAACGTATGTCCAACAACGCAATCCCAAAAGCCATGCTTCATTACCCTTCACAAAGAAAGAGAACTTTGGGCTATCCGAGGAAAAGATGGACTGAAAATCCAGCCTTGAGATTGTAACTGGCCTTATACTTGTATGAAAGATGATGATGTTCAAACAATCCATGTTTTTCCCAGAAAAACTTAATCCATTGATTTAATTGAGACAGTGATGTTCTTTCACTGCCAATTTAAGGGTTACAAAAATATGCACCAGATATTAGAGTCTTCTCTAGTTGTGTCATTCTTGTTTCCCCTATAACAAATATATATTTCTGAAGCACTGAAGAGCAAGGAATTTGTCTATATATTGTCATTACCTGCCAGAGTTTGTTTTCACATAGGAATTGTACATGAAGATTGTGTGATCTAATGTACATAGATTTTTTGGCATTATAACATTGGTAACCTGGTCTAATGACTTATGACCTTAACAACATCTGTAAACATAAACATTATGCTTCAACTGATTTGGGTTAGACACTGAAGAAAACAGAAACCAGTTAGAGGCATTTGCTTATCAGTTTATACTCCAGTGCTGAGGCAGATGATTAGTTTAATGAAAGCTCTGTATCATCATAATCATCACCATCTAGCTAATATGAAATTAGGTCACATGTTGGCCTGTTCCAGTCTCATTGGAGGTTCATATAAAGTAGTCTCTTGATGGAAAATTCTTGTTCTATTTTTCTTAATGATTTAGAGTTACAGTTTTTTTTAGAATCCTTGGTAATCTGTTTTTTTTTGGCATTAATATTTATAATTTTCCATTTATATCAAGAATAAAGAGGCTAGTCAAGAGCTATTAAAGTTGAGAAATTGGAAAAAGATATTTAAATTCTGAGAAGAATGAAGACAGATGTTGAGGAATGTCAAGGCCCATCTTGGGCTCTAATGCCATTGTTCACGAGAGTTAATTTTAGTTATTTTGCTACCAGTGCTTCTTTGTTACTTTTATAGTCTGACCATGTGTAACCAGTTGTTTTACTCATGTAGAGCCAATCTCATTTCTGCTGAGGCAAATGATTTTCTTTATTTAATGCAGAGGCATTGATATAAATATCATTGGCCTTACAATGACAAAAATACAAAAAAAAATACACATAGAAGTAAAGAACAGTTATAATAAGATGTTGGGATATTTATCTTTTCTCTTGCTTCCAGTACTCGTTGACTAAGCTGTCACTTCTCAAAGCAGGACAGAGAGACAGATGTTGACGGTCCATGGTGAGTCCGAGATTGCGTACGGGACAGTGAGAACTATTGGAGATACCAGTGCGGTGTAGGTATTTGGCCAGACAATCATGGCCTGTGGCCATTCGGAATGTTGCTACTGCTTGTTTCCTTGGCCAGTTTAGGACAGATTTCATGGTTTCTTTCAATGTTGAATTTTCAGTCTGGTTCTTAAAACTGTTGTTATGGATTGCCTGTATTGTTTGATGTACGACAGCCGCTGCTCTTCTGTAGTTAACTTTGTTTTTGTGTAGTTGGATTTGTGTGCCCTTTTTTGCTAAGCTGTCTGCAGCCTCATTTCCAGCAACACCATAATGGGAGGGAATCCATTTGAGAATGATTTTCATTCGATTAAATTGCAATCTTCTAATTATCTCCTGCATTGTGGTATATCATTATTAGATGGTGGTATGTTATAGTTTATTATAGCGGATATTGCTGCTCGGGAATCACACAGAATGACTTTTGTGAATGCTGCTTTTCGGTGCAGTAGTTGTAGCAGAGAAACTAAGATGGATCTAATCTCTCCACCAAAAGGTATATGGTCACTTCATACCGATGAGTATGATGAAAACAAACTGCAGTGTACACCAGCACTTGTGTATCTATATTTGTCCATCTTGGATCCAACAGTATATATATATGGAGCCACTTATCTATTGGATATCGAGAATGTTTCCAATGCAGCAGTCTTCAGCACATCTATGTTGATGTCTTTTTATTGACAGGTGTAGCTAGTTCCAGATGGCAGTCTATATAAAGAAACTTAAGTGGATTTTCTAGAGGTAGTATTGTGATGGATATGGATATCTCTAATCATTAAATTATTTTAGTCTGATCATCTTACCTCAGTATATAGGTAAGATGATCAGACTAAAAATAATTTAATTAAAATAACCTCAAAATATCGCTTCCTAAAATAAAATATCTCTAATCATCTTTTCCTTTCTGATTATCTCAGAAAGACCGACCTGTGTCTTTTGGCATTGAGGTGTTGTACAGCTATGGTTGTTTTCAGTTCCAGGAATGCATGTCAATTTCTCATGAAGTTTCAGCGCTGACTCAAGTATTTCCAGTTTTATTTCAAGAGTATGATGTAGCATAGATGAAATTGGTGTTGTCTTCACAGCACTTTGGTTTTGTATGTGTTGTAGCTTCTGGACAGTGTTTTGGGAAGCTGAAACTAAGTTATTTGCCCTATATTTCATAATTGGCTTTATATACATTTTATAAGTGGTATTAAGAGTTGAAGTTGAACAGCTCCATTTACTTCCAGCAAGTCGCTTCAAGATAGGAAGTCACCCTTGTACTCTCACTCTTATACTCTTGTACTCTGAACATGGTTTCTCCAAGTAAATTTTGAGTCTAGCATTACACCCAGAATTTGAAGATTGACACACATTCTAATGAATTTTTGTTAATATTATGTTTGGTTCAAGTTGTTTGAGGCATAGAGAGAAGATCTGGTAGTAGACTTAGTTACATTCACTGTTATCAAGTTTTCTTTGCACCACTTATTTAGATCATCTAGGGCACAGTTCATTGAATCTTCAACATTCTTTTATCTCTTTTCTTCAGCGAAGCTGTCCATAGAAGGAGATCATCGGCATATAAGAATGTTTTGATATTAGGATGTCTACGTAGGATAAGGATTAGGTTGTTTATGTAAATGTTGAACAATGTACAACTTGTAACAGCACCCTGGGGTACACCAGTTTGGAGTTGTTTATATTTTGAGCTAGCACTACTATACTTTACTTGATAATATCTTTGTCCACTGAAGCATTTAAGCTAGTTAAGCATGTTTCCCTTAATGCTACACTTTGAGAGCTTCATTAGGAGCAAGGTACAGTGGTAAACTCACCTCCACACGGTGTACCCTGGATATGTTCCATATACTTGAACGGCCAAGTAGTTTACCAACCAGCAGATAATAATGACCTATGCTGAAGCAGATGAAGCTCTGCACAAAGAATGGAACATTAATATTTATACTGGTGTCATCATTTTTATAATCTTAAAATATAGGCCTATCAGAGTGATTTATTATCAATATGGTATATTAAAATTTTGTATCAATATGCTTATGAACGTCCTCATTGGACACTAAAACCAAAATCAGTGATTTATTTCCATATCTGAATATTATTTGACAATTTCCTGAAAGTGTCTAGCTCATTTAATTGTTCCTTTTTATTATACTATTTTCACTCTTGCCATAGGTTTCAAGGACATATGAGTGATTCAATATTCTCAGCTGACTGCCTCCCACTTCTCATAATATAACTCCTCATGTTACAGTCTCATAATAAGCTGGTTCTCTATGCAGAGTTGTTTTTATATACGAGTACGACTATGCAGCTGCATGGAGTTGAGGGTGCCTCTCGCAAAAAATAAAATAATATAGATCAGTTGAATGAAGAATACAGTGAATAATATTCTTGTATAATGTTAGTCAATTGTGATATATTTATATGTTGAGGACTAACCAATTTCAAAATCTAACTACTAAATAACTTATGCTTAACACAAAAACAAAAATAATGTAGGCTAGTTATTTTAGTTAACTTTTATGTTTAATGATATGGAGGCAGCCATCTCAAAAATTATTATGTTCATTCAGAAACATTGGAAATACACTGCAAGACAAACAATTACTTAACTGAAATAAAAGGGATGAACTAATAAAAAGGAACAATTCAGTTGGATGCTTCTGGGAACTCACTTATTATATTAATAAAGTCATCAAATCAATCTCAATTATCCCTCTAGTTGCTTAAGAATTGTAATCAAAAGTACTACCTATCACAAGCTATATCAATTTTAAAATTATGTTGTACCAAGAAAAAGCATAAGCAATTGATAATTGTATTACTGCTACAACCAAGATTGATTTCAGTTTTTATTTGTCTGTTTTAAAGGAGCCGTTGTTTATTATGTTTGATACATCTTCTTAAAGGATATGAAGTTCAGCATGTGAAAATATGTTTTAAAATAAGCATATACCAATAAAATTAAAACTATGAGGATTTTGCAGTTGAATTTTGGATAGGCTATATGTTCTTTAAATTAAAAAAAATAATTATAATGTATAACGTTAGGAATACTGTATATGGTATGAAATTTAACCTTTTGTTCAGATCTCAGTTCACAAACATGTAAATGCTCATATTTATGATGTATGTACAGTAAACAATTTTTCTCCCTCATCCATTTATACATATTTTATTAATGTGATTATGTACAGTTTCCTTACCTTGCAGAAATATTCCAACAATGAACAAAACATTTTGAGTGATATATATATTTTTTTCTCTTATAACAACAAGAATTATTTTAAAGAATCTATAATAATATTTTCCATGTTCACTTGCAAACACTTGGAAAGATTCAAAACACAACACACCTCCATGCAGTTGTGAGAACATGAGTAAAATTTGTCCATGGCCCAATAGATACACCACTGATAAAAACATGTTTTCATGTAAAATAATCTAGAGAAGTTGTCTGACATTCACTCACTTCATATTTTAACAAGTAATATATCAGTTTGCATAATACAGGATATAATAAACCTTCCAAATTGCAAATGGCCAGTTTCTGAACAAATAAATGTGGATACCATAATAATTAAATAAAATTGTTCTTTGCTAATACAATTAAATTAATTTTCTGAATATAATATGTACAAAAAATCCAATAAACCTACCAGTAGATTCAATGACAGATGGTAAAAGTACCATATATGTGCATTTACCTTGATACTAAGGCAAATTATTACACATTTCTATGCTGCTTAGTTAAGAGCAATATTCTCACTGGGCTTAAGTACTACAGATAGTAAATATATTATTGTTGGTTATTTACATAGGATAAACATACTTATTAGTGATATGTCCTTCAAACTGAATGGGTTATTTGTTTGTGTTCATACACTATCTTGCAATATATTGGATCACCACTATATTTTAAATGAACAATGGAGAGTATTGAACTTCATAGGAAGTAACACTATAAGGTATATTTTAATTTTAAAATAATTCTTTTTAACTTCATCTCATATTCAGTATTTAGACCTGTTTTAGAACAAAATTTGTTCGGTCTTCAGTATTTACATGACCGCTGTTTTATTATAATGAAGTAGGCTAGTGCTTCTTCCTCCATTTACTGGTCTATTGGTAGACCATCATGGTCTATAAAATAGAACAAATTTTGTTCCAAAACAGTTCTAAATAAAAGATTGAATATGAGGTGAGGTGAAAAATAATTATTTTAAATTTAATGGACAGTATGTTGATTAAGATGTGAATGGAAATTTTTATATATAAAAATTGTTGCAATAAACTATTTTTCATATTAATATGCCTAGAATATAATTTTAAAATTTCAACTAGCAGTACTATTATTATTTTATATTTATCAACAAACAAAATATTTTCATTGCAAAGCATGGAATGAGTAATACCAGGTTTAAAAGCTAGAGATGGGCAAAATATAGCTATGATTTTTACACCCTTTAGGTGCCATGAGCTGATTAGATCAGCTCTGATGCTCCTGTCCATTACTTACCAGACAATATACTTAAACTACTTGCAGAGCCGATCACATCGGCAGGTGCGATTTAAATCTCTGACACAAGAGATTTTACCAGTGGCATGCAGAGAGTTAACTTAAGGTGATATTCTGGGAAAATTTATGATTGTTTGTTTTGTTGATAAGTAGTATTCTCAGTTACAATCCATCCCTTGGATGTTAGAGAACATTTCCAGCTGAAGGACTTATTTACACCTTGTGTTTGAATACCAGTTTGTTGAACAAAAGTTGTGAAAATATGTCACTGTTTTATTTGATGGACAATTAAAATCCAATAAACATAGTTCAGGCCTTATATGATGATATGGATTGTTACATGGGATGAAAGTTGAATTGCATTTTTACTTTTCAAATATCCTCACTCTAAATGTTCCTTTCTTTGTATTAAGCATTTATGTTGTGTTTGCTCTGATCACACATTATTGTACCCCCCTGCCTGAAGGAGTTCTCCTTATCCATAAGAATGGTCAATGAAGAGTGAGATTAGAATAGAAAAGATAAACAAAAGATATTATATCAACTTTGATGTACAGTATTTCCATAATATCTATGATATCTTTGTAATAGAAGTAAATAATGGATATTAGCTTAAATATTTAAGTTCTGTTCAAAACCAATTTCGCATAGATCGAGAATCATTAGGTAGATCATGAGAACCGTGTAAAAATTATATATTACTTGGAGACAGTAAAAACAGAGTCTATACTTTTATCTTTCTCTTAATTACATCAATGCAAAATCATTCAGGTTTTTTTATTGATTACAAAATTCAATTAAAATTTCAGACAGAACTTACAAGAAAACCATCTTTATTGAAACCCACCTTCAAATTTTGTTGAAAAATTACAATAGTCATCTATTAGAGGAAAGTAACCAAATATGGAATGCTGTTTTGTTTTTGGATTAAAACAAACTAATTATCATAGAAATTAAATGTGTTTATTAGTAATAAATCATATATTGTTGCTTGACTTAATAGCAGTCTTATGTTTTATTACAAATTAACAGTATAAAAAAAAGCAAAAAAAATATGTATGGAATTAGATAATCAAATATGGATTATGAGAATTAGACACAACAATATTCTTAATCCTTTAGGTACCTTGAGCTGATTAGATCGGCTCTGATGCTTCAGTCCATTACCTACCAGATAATATACTTAAACTACTTGCAAAGCCGATCACATCAGTGGATGAGATTTATATCTCTAACACAAGAGATTTTACCAGTGGCATGCAGAGAGTTAAAAGCAGTCTTAATTTTCTAAGAGATGAAAGAACATTTTTAATAAATGACACAAAAAAAATCAATTACAATAATCACAAATCCAGGGATCAATCAGAACCAGGGAAGTCATTATGTACCCAAAGCCCACACATTAGACACTTGGCCCAGATTTTTCTCTGAGTGACTCCAAAGAAAAGTTTTTGATGAAACATACATACTGGGTCCACAGAATCAGGAAATTCTTGACATGTTGGAATATCAGGTTCATTTTCTATTTCAAGATTAACTTCGTGATTGTTGGTGTCTATAGGATCATCAGTTGTTTCCTTGTTATTTTTCATAAGTTTCCTTTCTTTTTGTTTTCAGATTTATACTTTCCATTTCTATTCTTTTAGTCTTCTTACTGGTTTCTGTGAGATTATTTTATACAAAGTATGATGAAGAAGTATAATTACTGCCACAGTAGCTATTCTCCTCTTGTTAGATGTTTTATTCCTTTTTACTGGTATAGGACATATGACAAATGGAGTTACAAGGTCCAGACTGCTACAATCAGGAATGGAGGGTAAAGATTAAAATTCTGCTTGTGATTCAGGCTTATTCAAGGATGTTTCATCTAAAGCTACACAGTTAAGGTTAAAATCTGGAAGTTGAAGGTCCAGGCGAGGATTCTCGTTCTTCATCAGGGTTAGATCAGGAGATGGATGTTCCAGTAACAGACAAACTATCATGGCCCAGTGTTGAGTTTAAAGACCTAGATGGAGATTCACGTTCTGTTAAACGTAAAGTCGAGACCAGAGAATTGGTAGGCAATCTAGGATATGTTACTTGTGTAGATGAAGAGCTTGGTTCTGTTGGAGTAACATCTGTACAACCGTCTTTCACAGCACTCTGTTCCATGGGGATGAAATCAACATATTCGTATTCAGTGGCCAGAGTCCTGTGATGCATAATTTATTTACTGCAATTGCACCTGTTTACACTTTCAAATAGGCATTGCCAAATAACTCCGCAATGTCAAAAGAGTGATGTGGTCTATTATTCTTTGTAATCCATGTTCAAATTTATTTGCTGTGGTAGACTTTCAATGGTCCCATAAAAGTCTTGTCCAATGATGATCTTGATGAAGATTTTCGGGCTGTAGGCCGTGGTTGTGAGGCTTGTAGTTCCCCGACGTTTCGCCAGAGACTATGTCTGGCATCCTCAAAGGTTGTCTTGAGACTGGCAATTCTGTCCACTGTCTGTCCTATTTATACGTTCATCGTGATGTGTTCGTAAGTTGTATCTGCCTTCTGATTGGTCAGTGTTAGGGACTTCCATTGTTCCACTGAGATTGCTGTTTGATAGTCTAGTCGACTGTACTTGTAGAGGTTTACATTTTGCATTTTTTAGAACCGGTATCCATACTTTGCTGACTTTTAATGTACAGTCGACTAGACCATCAAACAGCAATCTCATTAAAGCAATGGAAGTCCCTAACGCTGACCAATCAGAAGGCAGATACAACTTACGAATACATTGCGGTGAACGTATAAATAGGACAGACAGCAGACAGAATTGCCAGTCTCAAGACAACCCTTGAGGATGCCAGATGCAGTCTCTGGCAAAACGTCGGGGAAATACAAGCCTCACAATCACAGCCTACAGCCCGAAAATCATCAAGATCATCATAGCAACTGCGGCCGTGAAAGTCTACGTGAATACATCTTGTCCAATGGTTTGGAACTTCTAGCATGTTGGGAAGGTATGGACACAATTCCCAAGTCATGTTGTCTAGCAAGATCTATTACATCAGTGTTGTGTATATGACTGTAGTGACCATCTAAAATCAATATAACATTTTTATCTGGCATTAGGTTGGTGTGTTTATCAAAATGCTTGAATCATTCAGTGAATATGTGCATTTGTAGCCATCCTGATGGGCGTGACACTCCTACAGCATCTGGAGGAGAGCCTCTCATTAGCTGAGTAATGTTGGACCATTGAATCTGTGCACCTTCAGCACTGTCATCGTTTATAAAAAGTTAATGCCTGCACTCAGTCCATTCCATGTGCTTCCCTCCATCACATCAGACAGCAACCACAAACTAGAAACTTTCCCCAAATAGTGTCATGGCTCTTCATTATTGAATATTGTAAGGTTAATTACTACTGATTTATAGGAAACATATATTGATTTGTTTGTTTCTCTTCATTGAAAAATGCTATTACTTGCTTAATAATATTTCTTTCACCACTCTATGCTACAGTATTCATGTTGAGTTGACAACACTGGACTGAAAGAGCAAATAATCTGTCCTGCAAAAAAGGCTGAAATTTGTGAATAGTGGGAGGGGAGAAAGGGGGAGATAGAAAAGAGAGAGAATGGAATGCAGGGAGGGAAATTATTTACCGAGGCAGATAAAGAAATTAGGGTTCAGTTTGCATATCTTACTGGGGCATAGATCCGATGGTCATATAATACTTATTTTCTAGGGATGATCATAAATCGTTGTACAAAAATGAACAGTGGCATTCATGCAGATAACTATAGTAATTAGGACATCCCTTCCAGCTAATTTCAGAAAAGCTTTTCCCCTTGAGACCAATGACTTAGGGTATCTGGCTTTGAACTTCAGTGAGGCCTGTTACATCTACATTATAAATTAGATTCGGTGGATAGTTACTTTTAGTATACACTTCCTCCAGAAGTTTAAAAAATGCATTAACATTTTATTTTTCAAAGTCAAATGCTCTGCCAAAAGACATACAGGTTGATCTTCTTACTGAAAGTCTATTTCTATGGCAATTTGAAAGTAATTTAACCACTTTTTTCTGGCCATACCAGATACAACAAATGGACTTTGAAAGTTATTGCATTTTGCTTAACATGTAGGCCATTCTCCAAAGATCATTTTTTCGTCAGGCCATAGAACTTGTTTTTCATCCTCAAAATGTATTCCACTAACAGATTTTCAAGTTGTGCACCCAACACAATATATCTTCATGATGTCATAGCTGCTGCTTAATTTGGGGATAGTTCAGTTTCCCAAGAAAGACAAAACAAAGTTGTTCTAGGTACTTCAAAATGCTTTGATACTTTCATATAACCCATTTTATTTTCTCATACCATTTGTATAGCTTCAGACATCTTCTCTTTATTCCAATCTTTACATTTCCTTTTTGAAGCTGACAAAGTCATTCAGAAAAATAAATAAACATCAATTATGCATTGGGATCCAAATATGGAATATTTCATAATAGGACACCTAAAGGTCTTCATATTTGAAATTTTATACCAGCAAAAACTTTTTATTGTTTACAAATAACGAAACATAAACAACAATATGCAGTAATAATAAAATAAATATGATGCATACATCTACATAAACATATAAGAATTATGGTATTACCAATTAATTAATGAGAAATACATCATGTTTACATACCTTAAAAATTTCCAAGCAGTGACAAAACAAAACCTTGACATCACAGCAATTCCATATGCCCGACTGAAGAGATTGAACATGTGTGTGCCTAAAGTGAGTGAATGAGATAGAAGATGGCTCTGTATTGCATCTTGAACTGTTTGTTTTGGAGAAATTGAGATATACCATATTAGGGATAATATTTAAAATTTGGTCACATTTCTCTAAAGATCCTATATACACAAAATCAGCTGCAAGTTCCAAATGCACTGAGATCAAAACCAGAATATTTTGTAGCATGGGATCTCGGCAGTAACATTTACCCTAGATGTCTGAACATACTGTCTGTTGTTATCTCCTGCATTCATTCCTACCTGGAGCAAAGAAAGCCCAAGTGTAATATTTAAATTTCACTGCTTTTTCAAGAAATTGAGGCTTCAATTTCAGTTACTTAGAATTAGAAATCACAGATAATTTTTTGTCTCTTGGCTGAAAAAATTCAGAACTGCTATCATAAAAATTTCAAGGTAGGTTTCAATGTAAGAACACTGATAGTTTCTTTGTTAAACCAATATCATCCAACAAATCATTCCAGAAGCAAGGTGAACATTAAAAAAAAAAATAATAATAATAATAATAATATTCTCAACTCATGTCCAACTCAGGGTCAAGTCAAGGGATGAGATGAAGCTCCTATATTTATAGAGGTCTGAACGACAAAGGTGCCAGCCAACCAAGCCTGATGCACTATCACAGGGGTAGATGAACAAAATTAAATGAAATGGATGAGATGAATATGGAGAAATGGTGGAATGAAATTAGTGACTTGTGAAAATAGGAGAAATCCTGAGAAAAACCTGCCCAAGCTCCATTTTGTCAACCATGAAACCCACATGGAGCGACCATGACTTGATATAGAGTCCCAGCGTTAAGATATGAGCAGCTAACTGCTTGCGCCATGTAGCCACCAAACATTTTTTAAAACTACCTGAACAAATTGTGCAAATGCAAGGATAAGCAATTTGTTAGATTATATAATATTTAATAAGATGTATTGTATTTTTCGAGAATATGGCCATTGGTAAGGTTTTTAGAAGGATGAAATCAGAACTCAGTAATTTTGTGCATATTATTTAAATGAAAACTAGCCATTATACTAAATCAGAAATTAATCTCAAACATACATGGCAGTGAAAGTTATAGATATGAGCACTATTAAACTTACATTCACTGTAAAAGTAACAGGAACTATTAATTTGATTGCATTGAAAGACACATTTTGAATTTTGTTCCAATTTCAACATTATTAATATTCTTCCACTCTAAGATCTTATTTTTTACAGGTGATAATAGTGACCAGGACCTTAAAATGTTATACAGGCCCAATGTAAAAAATTAAATTACGCCCATGGTGACAACTGTTAATTTAAATTGCATAGTTTTATTTTTATTGCTCAGTAAGTGAACTGCAGATATTCCAAACTAATGATTTTTGTTTGTAGGGTTCAGTATGTGTGATTACTGTAACAAAATTTATATAATAATGGTACTGGTACTCATTCACTCCAATGCAATATTGTGAAAGCATGTTCACAATTAGATATAAATATGAAGAAATCGTAATTTTAGAGCACATTCTGCTCAAACAAGCTAAATTGTATCTGTGCCTCCATTCACATTCTTAATCAGATATTAACTCTGCTTTTTCTCACAAATTTATAAATAAATAAATCTATTTTTGTACCAAGTGAAAACAAAACTAATGACTGAATCTTTGTGAATAACCAACATGTTATGGTTTTAAACTAGGCTGGCATAAAAAATAAAATGCCATTTAATAATAACAGAGACACATACATTTACAGTGAAAAGATGTATTTTTCATAAAAACAGGAATTTAAAAAGTCATAACTTCTGATTAATGTAATTAAAAAAAACAGTGAGGTTATAAACTATTTAAATGTTTTATATTAAATTAATTTGCCCTAATTCCTAATACAGTTTATATACTACTTAATGTCTGCATTATGTGATTCAATAGAAAATTAATTTCAACTTTAGCATATAAAATGGATTACATGAATGAAATGAAAATAAATTGTACCAAGAGCCATTTGAAATTTATTATATACACAACAGAATTTTTCATGTGTATTGTTGCGTTGAAATTCATATGTAGACCTAGGTACTGATATACAATTAATTTATGTCAGTTTCACATCACTCAATCAATCAGCTCCATGGCCTGTTACGGTCTCAACAAGGCATTTTCCCTCCACCTCTTTTTAGAACTTAAATAATTATCTTCCCTTTAAAGCAGAGCTGCCCAAACTTATTTGTAACGCTGGCCAAATTGAAGAAACATGAAGGCAGTGCAGGCCACAGATCCTATTATAGCTGTTATGGATGATTATTATTATTATCATCATCATTACTATTATTGTAGTTCAAACTTCAATTTGAATTTCATAAAAACAAAAATTAAAAATGGTATGGTCAATGGTCATGTAAAAAGAATGACAGAAGACAGATTCCCAAGAAGAATACTAGAATGGATGCCACTTGGTGAAGAAGAAGAAGAAGAAGAAGAAGAAGAAAGAGGAGGATAAAAAATAACATGGACTGATGATGTTTTCAGCAGCATGAAGGGAAAGAGGACTGAACGATGGAGATTGGAATGACAGTAGATTAATTGGGCATAGGAAAATGTGAAATATTGTGAAACCTGTTAAAATAAATTAATTATTATTATTATTATTATTATTAATATAGGCTAAACGTGTATTGATTTGCTACTTTTCTTGTTATGCCATTACAACATATTTCACAAGTTCTTGCTCCATTACTGATAGACTAATATTATATGACTATCCTTAACATATTTTAATGTATTAGAATGCTACAGGGGCCAGATAGAAAGTTATGGAGGGCCGTATCTGGCCCATGGGCCATAGTTTGAGCGCCCCTGCTTTAAAGAAAATGGATTAGTTCCAAGTGGAATTATAAAAAAAATGGCTAATGTATTGACAATAGTGGCAGTAAAAGGAAACTCATTTCAATTATAGCTTATATTTTCTCCTTTAGGTGACAGCCACTACTCCCATAAATAGTTTAATGTCTTTATAACAAATATATTTTATGTATTTTCCTTGTTTTTGTAGTATATGGAACACAGTTCCATAGCAGTTCATTACAAATTAGAATACATTTTATGGGCCATGGCATAGTACAGAAAGTTCACAAATTCTTTCACTCAGAGGCAAATTCCATAAAACTGTGATTTAGAACATCTTATATGACTACTAGAATACTAGAAGAGCTGTTATATTTACATTGGGTTTGATTCAGTTTTAAGAAAGTTTGAACACAAAGACACGTGTATATCCTGATGCTGCTACAATGCAACCCTTTTCAACTAGAGGAGATGGATCTCGGGAATTTATATTTATATTCAATAACATTAACCAAACATTCCTCCAAATTATGATCATATATTATCAATAATTAATTAAAGATAAATAAGAATTGATATAAAAAAATTCAGTGCTCAGTACCATAATCTCTTTTTGAGTTTAAGTATATGACATTTGCTAAACAATAAGGATTAATAAGCACAAAACCTAGGTTATTACATATTGTCAATCATTATATCTTCCAAGAAGCTTTCCTCATTTATAAACATCACCATTGCTTATGGAGAAATTAATGCAAACTAAATAGATATATGACACCAGTAACATTTTTGAGATAGAAATTAATATTTATGCCATAATTTGAATTTTGGTTGTTAACTTTCATATACTTGTATTCCAAACAACATTCACTAGTTCAAGAGTTCTGATATTATAAAATCTATCTCTACATGTTCTAGTAAGGGTGTACCAAATGAGTTTTAGCTGTAAGAAAGTTTTAAACTGTGTGATATAAAAATTATGACTCTAGATAAGTCATTTGTAGACTAAAAATTACAATCTCCTAAAATTTCTCTTATGTATTTCAGTTATGGTATACATAATTGCCTGATCAGAATAGGAACTAGATTTTAAAAAAGTAAATTTTTCATTTACCATTGTGCATGTATATGTTAGTGTAAAAGCCCAAACTACGGTGAATCCTAAGATTTTCCAGTAAAACCTAAGATAACCTAACCTAACCTAAGATTTACTAGTAAACCAAGATTAACCAATATATGGGCTTTTACAGTAATATATATATATACCATCATGTGCTCTCACAATTATAAAATTTTGGTGCTATACAAAGCTTTGAAATTAACTTTTCAATGTGACTTCTGAAATATTAGTAAAACATTTGATTTGACTAGTTTTTTTAAGGTCTATGAATATTTAATCATTTGTAGCTATGTTTATTTCTCTTACTAAACTTTGAAGATATAAATTAATGGCAATATATAATGTTCAGCTAAATCATAACTTTGAATTTTTCTTCACTATATACTTTATGGATGTTACTTTAGCATAAGTTTAATTTTATAGATTGAGAACAGAAGAACCCAAACAATGCACAATAAATAAAAGGCTGTCAGTAATAAGTTAACTTTTTTCATTGTATAAAAATATAACAAACTATCTTTCTCTTTGAATATCTTCAGTTCTATTCAGTGAAGTGCAATCTTCTAATCTGATTCAGATTTTAAAAACATATTGCAACACTCTAAACTCATTACCAGAACATGGATACTGATAATGCTTTCTTTTAAATTTTTGTTTTTACTTTTATTAGGTACTATACTGTGTTGGAATAATAAATAATTAAATAATATTTAGTCAAATTATGTGATGCATATTTTATAATATTTATCATAACTAATTAATTAATTTAATATTAACTTGAATATAACACAATACTGTATGTCTAGCATGTTGGGTATATAGTGAAAAAGGACTCGTATTAAAAAGGTACTAGATGCAAATCTTGGTTCCAACAAATCTGACCATAACAACTAGGTCAAAATTCAAACAGTAATTTATATTACTCCCCTAGTAAACATTCCTGTCTCTTGTGCTGTGTTTGTACTCAATTCAGGGGATGGCTTGCCTGTAGAGTTAATCATGTATTGTAAGGTTATCTTAAGTGCTTGTCTATATATTTGTGATTCAGAAATATTATATATAGTGGAGACAAAACTTGAAAAAAGAGAGAAAGAATGTAATATGAAAGTAACATTACTACGTATAAAATTAATATATATATATAGATATAAAGTTAATAATTGAAAATAGGAAGAAAAATAAAACCAAACTAAAATAACAAAATAAACCTTGTTTAATAGAAACTTAAAAATTGTTACTCAATAAATACAAATTGATTGGGGTTTTAAACAATAGTCCATAACTCAGAAAATAGTAAGTTTAGAATCCATGCTCAAAGACACATTTTTGTTGTTGTTACAATCCCACCTCCTGTATAAACATTGAAAACTGTTTTCAGAATGCTCTGTATATGCAGTGAGTTTTTAAAACATCAGCAGTGTGTTGAGTAGCCTGCTAGTTGGAAGGCTGGGCTCGTGGTAATGTAGTCAACTTGGTGGCTAATGTTGTAATAGCTCCTGTACCATTAACTCAAACTACTCTTTATAATAATTTAATAATATCCATCCATTCATCCATAGTAATTCTGCTCGAGGGCAGGTCTCACTGCAATAATAGAATTTTCATTTTGCAGCTTTACTAGGGAATTATAGGTGTGTTAACTTCCCGTTGCTTTCCACACCAGTGAAGGGTGATAATGATAAGGATGATAATGATGGCCGGATGATTTTTGGGGACCGTTGGGCCCTATGCTTCTTGACATTTGTCTTACAGGTGAGGAAAAACTCCAAAAAAACATCACCAAGGAGCCTGTCCTGACTGGGAATTGAACCCAGGCCCACTGCATGACAAGGGAGCATGCTACCTCGAGACCACAGTGGTGGATTTTATTAATATAATACATTGAAAAAGGACGTAATCCAATTTATAATATAAACCCTAGGTATATGGTACTTAGTATCAAACTACTTGTGACTGCGAATGCTAGCTTAATATGTTATTATATCAATCCATGAAATTAATATTCTCAATGATATTACTAATTATTAAAGTAAAGAAAGCAGTTAGTAGTGACAGATGCACCTGTTAGTGTAATGATGAAATAAAGCATAGAACAATCGATGAGTAAAATGATTGTCCAGAAGAGTTCCTATTGTGAAGGTCAGAAAGGGATAGGCAGACAATACATAATCCGCAACTGTGAGAGTTTATTGCTAGTTTCCTGGCTCCATAGAAATATGAATATTTCCCAAACTTGTAAGAAACAAGCTTGAAAACACATATTAAAATTAATGTCAAAGTTTGAATTATTTACAACTGTGGAAAAGCCGCTCTTACGGAAGTGAAATGTTAATTGCCCAAATAAAGGATATGTTTTAAGCAGTCCTAGCAAAACCTAGGAATATCATAGACAAATATATCTAAAATATGCCCACTATGTTGGGGATAGTATGAGAACAATGAGGATTATTGTAACAAAATACTCTAAGTGTTTCTTAGATCATAAAATTATAAGGAATGGGAAAACCTAGTTGACATTATAACTAATGTAGTTATTGAAAATACATTCAGTTCTTCAAACTTAAACTATTAACATCTCTTCAGCTGGGAATACTCTGATGAGTTGCATTCTATCATGTAGTGATTTGAAATAAAATTCTTATAAATTTTTTTTCTAAGTGAGTGATATACTCAATTTCAGACTTAAAATTTAAACACTTTGGAATATTTTCAGCACTTATAAATTTCTAGTCACATTGGGCAAACTTTAATAACTTAAAGCAAATTGTTGAATTATTTTGGACAGCCATTCAAGATAATGGTTAACTAATAAAATACTTCCATACTACTGAGAATATTTAACTGAAATAATTTCTGAACTAATAAACACTAAAGAGTAGTGATGTATATTAAGTAAACTTTTGTAAAATAAGTAGGAAATATTAATTAACTCAGCGGCGTTATTATCGCCATTGACATATTCTCCTTTATACTTTTGATGAAGAGATCCATGCCTACCGAACCAAATGAACTTGAGAACCCTAGCCCAGAGCATTAATAATAATTTTTTTTAACTTCAGCAACAAGAATCTCACATCTGTCCTTTTCCATAATGTCGCCCACATTAGGTGCAAACCAACAATAATTAATCCACACAAACCTTCTTTTTCACTGCTTATTACTTAATGGTAAAGTGGCCATGATGCTTGCTATTTATTCACATAAATGCTGTTTATTTGTCAAGTTGTAGTTATTACTAATTGAATTAATTAATTACTCTTTTCCTTAACCTAAGAACACTAACCTATATAAATTTTACGCATACACTTTTGAAATTGACACACAATATTTGTAACAATGAATGAAGCATTCTTAATGGATAAATATGGTATTAGCTGGCATTTGTGTGATCTTCGAATTAAGATGATTAATTTAAATATATGGTGAGTAAATTTTACGCATGGTCAAAAATATTTTTATTTCTGCAGTTTTGTATTTGAAAAAAAAACTTAAACATAAATTTCAATGCAAAGTTGTTTCCTTTGTTGTATATATCAAATACAGATACAATAAAGAAATTTCCAGCTACTAATACTGACCGAATTATTGAGATTTTGTATTATGATTTTTGTAAGTCAGATGAAGAAGAATACCTAGAAACTGAAGAAGAACATGATGATAGTAATGATGATAAAGTTCCTAATATTACATCTTTGAAATATAATGAAAGTCTACAGATCTCCAATATATTTTATAAACTTACTCACTATGTCAGAGGAATATAATGAATCTGAAGATATCGACGAAAATATAATAAATAATCTGAGGGATACTGAATGTACTGCTGAAAGACATGTTTCATTGCTTAGTGTACCATACCTGTATAGAAATTATGTGTTTCTGATTTATACAGCCACACATAAAAACTGTGTTAAGTGTAGTGAAAAAAAAAAGTCTGATATATTAATTTTATTGTTACAATGGACATAAAAATAATTTTTTCATTAATTAATTTTGCCATGTAAGGCTTAAAATCTGTATTTACATACAACCTACTTTAATTCAAATACCTGTCAACTTAATTATCTCATCACTGTTCCTTCCTTAGTGAGTAAATTTTACGCATGGTTAATTTAATGCAGTATTTTTTAAGGTTAGTGTTCCAGGGTTAAAGGAGAATAGTAAGAGATAATAATAATAATAATAATAATAATAATAATAATAATGGTTGATTTTACTTGGAGAAATTTAGACCCAATCTCTTCTCTTTCACTTCACCAGTGTAAAAAATTGTACAGATACTAGCTAATACCAGGCGTGCGCTGCTATGCCTAAATAAATGAAAATGCTTTTATGTTTAGTTGAATAAATGATAGAAAAAATATTTGAAAATAATTGTGCATTTATATTTTCAGATACACCACGCTGATTACCTGGCATTGCCTGGGAAACTACTTATCTCGATCTTCTTGACATAAATGAGCTGAAATACGAAAATTAATGTGTTTTATGTATAGTTAAGTAAGTAAATGGAAAAATTTATATCAAAATTATTTTTACATACCCCGTGCTCTTTACCCAGTGTTGTCTGGGAATCTACTCATCCCAATCTTCTTGGCATAAATGAGCTGAAAGATGAAAATTAATATACTTCTTATGATTAGTTGAATAAGTAGAATGAAAAATAATTATAAATGTATATCATAATTATTTTTAGATTCCCTGGTGTTGCCTGGGAATCTACTTATCTTGATCTTCTTGGCATAAATAAGCTGAAAGACAAAATTCGTTATTGTGAGTTATCCGTAAAAGAATACCCGCCATGTGCTGCTATGCTTGCACAGGAATCTACGTACTTGTCTCGATCTTCTTGGCATCAATGAAAGACAAAAATAGTTATTGTGAATTATCTGTGAGAGATTAACATATGCTGTCGCAGACTTTTTTGTAGAACTTTTTGAGATATTCAATTCTATGTACATTAATTTTATGTAATTGTTATGGTTTAGGCAGCGTAAGCCATTTAAGCATCCAAAGAGCTACTTTTTTCACATTTTCCACTACAAAGGGCAATTTTTTAGGGTGTAGGGGTTGAGTATCACAACTCTCTTTTAGCGTATATTCACCCTGGGAATCTGCTGAACATTTTATGAAAAGCTCCATCACAATCGGATCAACGGTATGGCCACACATAAAGTATGAACAAACAAACAAACCAACCAACAAACAAACATTCAGTTTTATATATTAGACTAGCTAATACCCAGCATGCGCTGCTACTTCTAAATAAATGTTAATGTGTTTTTACCACCAGCCGTGCGCTCTTATACTCTACTTTTTTGTAGAATTTCTTTAGATGTTCAATTCTATGTACATCAATTTGTGTATTTGTTATGGTTTAGGCAGCATAAGCCATTTAAGCGTCAAAATAGGGACTTTATTTCACTTT
Organism: Diploptera punctata; assembly: GCA_030220185.1. NCBI lineage: Eukaryota > Metazoa > Arthropoda > Insecta > Blattodea > Blaberidae > Diploptera > Diploptera punctata. The sequence goes on from JASPKZ010008154.1 coordinate 243,155, forward strand.
TTCACTACAAAGGGTGATTTTTAGGGGTGAATTGGTTGAGTATTACAACTCTCTTATAGCCTATGTTCATTCCCGGAATCTCCTGATCATTTTTCTAAAAGCCCCATCTCAATCAGATGAACGGTATGGCAGAACACACTTGCCTGGGAATCTACTTATCCCGATCTTCTTAGTATAAAAAAAACTCAAAGCATGACAGGCCTAGAAGGCTTTTGGCTGACCAGCCGGCTGTTGGCCTCACATCCACATGTGTTAATCACAGAGGTAGACGATCATCTAGCCAGTGTAGGGTGACATGTGGTCAGCATGTTGGATCCTACCACCATTATAGCTGGTATTTTCAACCTGGAGTTGTTACTTATTGTAGCTACCCAAATGCCTCACGATGCTGGGTGGGAACCGCACAGTGGGCCAGATACAAAATCTAACTGGAAAAAAGTATTTTACTAACTCTCACCAATTCATCTTTCTTCACTCTTAAATTATTCCCAGATGGCTGTTCTTCACTTATCTGCAAAAGGATAGAATTCTAAAATTTATGTAGACAATATAAGCATCGGAAGTTGCCAATAGTTAAGAACTCATCTGGTCTGCATCCCAGTTCTGTACCGAGCTGTAGAAATAAATATGTTTTACATTAAAGTTCAGTGAGTTATTCATCTTATTCTATATGGATACTTTACCTCAAGGTTTGTACTTTTCATTGATATATTTAACATCTTTCTATACAACCAGATATTGTGTTAAATACACGTGGAATCATACCTTTGAAACACTAAAGAATTTACACAATCGTTTTACTTTAAATTGAGCTACAAAAAAATAGTTCTGAACAGTAGTGCAAATTTAATTTGAATATAGAGTGATTTATGGACTTCAATTCCTGCACAATAACATGTGTGCAAATTATTTTGTTGTTTTGTAATTAGCTTTTTTATTAGAGGAGGCAGCCGGCCGCTGAGGCCTATCGTCTCATGCAGAGAATTGCTTGATTTAATATATGAAGAAAAGTGATCGATAGAGGCAATAAGTGATCCTCCATTAATAAATTAGGGTTAGGGGATGTTCGGAGAATGTTTTAAAAAACTATTTTTAAAAACGATTTTCTAAAACATAGGAAGTTGTGCGAGAGAGAAAAAAAAGTTAGATTTCTACTGAAATATTCTGTTTGGCTAAAAGTAAATGTAATCTTTCCCGTTATTAAGAATTTAGAACACTGATAGTCGTTCAAAAATCCTGTTCCATCTGCTTATGGAATTGTAAGACCCAAAATATCTTTCAAAGAGGCTGGAATAAAAACAAAAAAAAGTCTTATTTTTGCTGAAATGTCTGTCTTGGGAAAGGTAGCATAACAAATTTGCTTCCCTAGAAGCATTATAGGGTGGAAACAATATCACAACCTCTCTTTTTTGGCACCTAGTCTCATGTTAATATATCGACATATTGATAGTTTATTGTCAAAAAAAAAAACAATGCTTCATCCGACATAGAAGATAGGGGAGTTGTTCAGGGTGATTTGTAATGTTTATTATTATTTTGAAGCTATTTTTGTGGTTTTTTGAGTAATGTCTTTAAAACATTAGCAGTATCCCATTTACCATACGACCAAAGTGATATTACTGTTGCAAGAGCAAGTTCATCGCGAGAGAATTCCTGCTTAAGTGAACATTTCTTTTATTCCAGCCTCTTTGGAAGTTATTTTGGGTCTTCCAATTCCATAAGCAGATGGAACAGAATTTTTCAATGACTGTCATTGTTCTAAATTAATTCTTAATAATGGGAAAGTTAACATCCACTCCTAGCCAATCAGAATATTTCACACAACTTCGTGCATTTGAGAAAATCACTTTTCAAAAAAATATTGATTTTTAATATAATTTAAAACATTCTGCTAACATCCCCTACCCCTAATTTGTTTACTAAATGATAACTTATTGCTTCCCTCTAACATTTTTTTCCATATAAAAACAAACAATTATTCTCTGCGTGCAACAGTAGGCCTCAGTTGCTGGCTGCCTCCTGTAATGAGAAAGCTAATTTAAAAAAGCAATAATTTGCACACATGTTATTGTGTGGAAATTAAAATCCATAAATCACTCTATATTATAACTAAAATTTGTACTACTGTTCAGAACTGTTTTCTTTGTAGCTCAAGTTAAAACAAGATGTTTGTGTAAATTTTTTAGTGCATGGAAGGTATGATTCCAAATGTATTTAGTATAATATCTGTTTATATAGAAAAATATATCAATAAAATTACAAACCTTGAGGTAAAGTATCCATATAGAATAAGAAGAAAAGCTCACTGAACTTGAACACACAATGCTAATAACCCAACTGGGATATAGACCAGATGAGGTCTTAACCATCGGCAAGTTCCGATGTTTATATTGTCTTCATAAACATTAGAATTGTACCCTCCTTTGCAGATAAGTTAAGTACTGTCATATAAGAATAATATTAGAGTGAAAAAAAATAAAATAAATTGTTGAGGGTGAGTGAAAATAGTTTTCTTCCAGCTAGATTTTATTTGTGGCCCACTGTACTCTGGCCCCATATTGGCCGTAATTCCATGAGAAAAATTTCTTCCCCAACCAGCGTCCCATAGTTCTGCGCCAAGACTTCTTGCCTTAACCACAAGCCATTTAAGCGTCCAAAGAGCTAGTTTTTTCACATTTTGCACTACAAAGGGCGATTTTTAAGGGTGTAAGATTTGAGTATCACAACTCTCTTATAGCCTATGTTCATCCCGGGAATCTCCTGAACATTTTTCAAAAAACCCATCACAATCGGATCAATGGTATGGCTGCGCATAAAGTATGAACAAACAAATATACATACAAGCAAACAAACAAACATTAATTTTTATATATAAGATTAACAATTATCAAATATCTAGAACTTGATTAATAATACACAATAGGCATAGGCTACACAATAAACAAATGAAAGGAAGGAACATAAAATAAAAAAAAAACTATATTTTGATTAAATATTGGCTTGGTAATGAAAGTACGATACATAAAAGAACAATAAAAATATACCTAGATCATGGTTATGTACTATAGTGTCTAAGGAAATATATAGCGAGCATTTTTTTTTAACTTTTTTTGAGTCAGGCAGTCCTTGATATAAGAGGGGAGGGAATTCCAGTGTCGGAAGGACGAGGAATAGTGTGAGGTTTGATGTAGAGGTACAGCTACAGATAAATTTTCTCGATCATGTGTTTAAGTTATGGTGGGAAGATAATGGATGGAAGCAAGTATGGATGATGAGGTGGGCATAGTGTTGTATAAGAAGCAGAGTAAATGTATCTTTCACATGTCTTCCAATCAGAGCCAAGACAACATTTCAAATGCTGGAGTAATGTGATATGATTTATGAAGGTTGCATATATAACATGCACAAGCATTATTAACTTGTTGCAGTCTTTGTCCAAATGTGACACTCATGTCAGTTAAAATTAAATCACAATAATCAAAGTGCAGCATAATCAAAGTTGAGACAAGTACTTGATCAAATATAAAATTTTTTTACAGGTTTCTTTTAAATGAACCTGCCAATTAAGATTTTGCTCGAAACATACACCGAGATTTTTCATGGAAGGTTCAAATGTAATATCAGTTTATTTTAGATTTACAAAAAACATCTTGAAACATTGTATTTATGTGTTTGATCACTACTTAAAGATATAAAGAATCATTCATTTAGAAAAGTATCTAGGAAGTTTTGAATTATGTTCTCAATGGTGATGTATCACATGGAATAACTATTCATTATCAGCATCAGAAGCAGCACTACAGCACAATTCAAGCCTTGGCTTACCTCAAAACCCTCTTCCAGGCTTCTCTGTCTCTGGTAACCAATCACCATCTCTTGATTCTCAGCTTCCTTAGATCCTCCAAAATTCCATCCATCCATCAATACAAAGCAATCTCACTCATCTCATATTCCTTTTTCCTTCAAATTTACTTTCCATAATTTTCTTGGGTATCCTATGTTCAGTCATTCTTTGTATGTGTCCTGCCCATTGCAATCTTAAAACTTTAATTAATGTAAGCACATCAGGAGACTTATACAACTGATCGAGCTCAGAGTTATATCTTATATGCCATTCTCTTCTCTCTTGCCACATTTTGGGCCATATATTTTTCTTAATATCTTCTTTTCAAATGACCTCAGTCTTGACATTTAGATTTTATACATGGTCCATGTTTTACTACTATATATTAATACTGGTTTTATCGGAGTTTTATTTAGATTACATTTTGTTTCTCTTGTAAGAAGCCTTGATTTAAAGTGTCTCAATAATCCAAAGTATGCTTTATTGGCATTTTCAATTCTACTTCCAATTTCTTCACTGACATTGTTAGTATCAATAATTAAGGAACTAAGGTAAGCAAAACTAGATTTTCTGAAATTTATATTAATTAATATTTATATGGTCCCAAGCTGTAGCTGACTGATTAAGCATGATGCATTGACGCAGAGCTAAGGGACGTGCACTGGTTTGGGTCCCCATGGGGAAGAAATTTTCTCATGGAGTTTCAGCCAATGTGGGACACAGCATTGTGAGGCATTTGGGTAGCTACAATAAGAAGCGGCTCCAGGTTAAGAAAACCAGCTATAACAGCTTGGGTACCCAACATGCTGACCATATGTCACCCTTACATTGGTTGGATGATCATCTACCTCTGTGGTTAATACATGTGGATGTGAGGCCAGCAGCCGGCTGGTAGGCCAAGGGCCTTCTAGACCTGTCGTACTATGGAGTTTTAATATTTACATGGTCTTTTTGTGTTAGATATTTTTTTTGTTACTCATAATTTAATGAAAAAATGTAAAAACTGATAAATTCTGTGACAAAAAACAAGATAAAACACTCAAATTCTAACGGAAGAAGAATTGGATGATAATGGCAGCTAATTTCTACAGCTTGTGTAGTCAAGTGAGTGTATATTTAGCTTATTTTCATGTAAAGTTGGTGTTTACATTCTTATGGCCAGGAGCTACCCTGACTATTGAGCTTGGCTGAAGAGTTTACTGTGCTATCATGAGACTGCTTGCTGCATAGCAGCCTACTTAGCACACACCACTGGCATTTTAAAAATTTATTTTGCATATATGGTATACAGAGGAGGATCTTGCTTTCAAAGAGACTCTCATCCACCTTGTACCTTAACTGGCTTTTTGTATGTCTGCATTCTACATACAAGGGAATTGTCATTCACTACTTGCCGAAACTTACCTTAAAATTTCTCCCACAGAAGCATTATGATGTAACAAGTCCACGTCCAAAAAATTATTGGTTGTTTTAACTACAAGGCACAGAAATCGAAGCCAGAATCCAGCAATGGTAACCCACTGTACGGAGTAGATGGTCTCCCTGCTAAGTAAGAGCTCTGTGAAGTGAGGTGGGATGCGATGTGAACGACAGGTAGTGATGGTTATACAATCTATCAATTCAGGTGTTGTATTATTTCCCTATAGTTTAAATGAGAGATTTGACACTGGATTTTTGTGCCTTGCAGTGAAAAAGATATAATTTTTTGGACAGGGTCTTTGTACTTCACAACGCTTCTCTGGAAGAAATATCAAGATAGGTTTTGGCATGCAATGGTTGACAGTTACATGTACAAATGCCATCATTTGGCTTCAGATCATCCTTTAAATCACTACACAGTGGCTTCTGTAATCAAACTGACTCTTGTTCAGCAGTATAGAGACCTTACATTACTTCTCACAAATTTATGAAAATGGATCAGAGATATTTTGAAAATAAGCTCCTTGTATACAGGGTGATCAGTATAGTATTGGACAGCAAACATGTGCTGTGCGATAACAAAAGCTTATACATGCAGACACGGGACTTGAAATGTGTACTGACTCAGTAGCATACGAGTACATCCCACACATTCATGGTCACAATCAGATTGTGTGCCTCGAGTGGATAATTTGCTTGCTCGCTTTTTCTTGTGAACTGAATGACTTGTGTATAATGTAAAGTGAATGATGTGTATATAATGTAAACTGAATGACGTGTGTATAAGTGTAAACTCTATAATTTTTTTACTGAACAACGTGTATTTATTTATGATCAATATTTGTTAACTCAGACTGCCAGCCAAGTATGAAGACTCCCTGAAACATGATTTCCGGGTGTAAAAATTCCATCAAGTTCAACAGTTCATGATCTGTACAACAAAAATTTCATGCAACAGGAAGTGTCCAGCCTTAGAAGCCACAGAAGCTGCATAGCATTCTTACAGAGGAAACAATGACGACATTGGTTATTGATTGGAACAGTCTCCTAGAAAAACACTTAGACGCCTTTTGCAACAAGTAAGAATTTCTTATGGCTCTGTACAAAAAGCTACTAAATTGTAAAGTTGTATCCATAAATAAAATAACCAAGACACATGCTCTTCAACTGGGTGACCCTATATGTAGGCGTGCATTTTGTGAGTGGATGCTAAATAATATTCATAATAGCCTAATATACCCACATTTAATATATTTTTCGGATGAGTCGTGGTTCCATCTCCATGGTAAGATGAGTTTGCAAAACAATCATCATTGTGGTCCTGCAACCCTAATATTGTACATGAATTGCCCCTCCTTGATGCAAAAATTGGAGTATGGTGTGCCATTAGTGGCAAAAGAATCATAGGTCCCATTTTCTTTCGAAATATAGTCGATTCTCGTACATATGTGAATGACATTCTGACACCCTTCTTCAGGGAATTATTTGACAGGGAGCGTGATTCCAAGCAAGACTCTGCTACAGCTCATGCAGCTGATATTTCAATGCACGAAACTCAATGTGTGTTCCATGACAGAATTATTAGTAGGGATTTATGGTCTGTTCATTCTCCCAATATAACCCCCTGCGATTTCTATCTCTGGGCAGATTGAAAAATTCTGTGTACAAAAAAAACCCAAGCACTCTGGAAGAACTGAAACATAATATCTGTGATGAAATTAACAACATCAGTAGATGAGAACTACAAGTTATGGGAAATTTTATAAAGAGGCGTCAAAAATATATGGACAACAAAGATGGACAGTTCCAACACCTGCGTCAATAAAGTTGGTAAGTATGGCAATTTGTAAAATAGTTACAAAAATGTGTGTGGTTGTATCACCATGATCCTATGCTGTCCGTTCCCTGCCATGAGTGTATCAGCAGTGTACAGTGCCCAATACTACACTGATTGCTCCCTCTCTCTCTCTCTCTCTCTCTCTCTCTCTATATATATATATATATATGAAGGGCTTAGGACAATAACATGATAAGACTGTTCTTTCTGAGATGTAAGGATTTTAATGTTTAAAAAATTATAAATACTAATTGGGCAGTACTGTTGTTAATACATTGTGTGTCTATATGTTTTAACTCATTATTGGAGCACTTATAAATGATTTTATGGATATTTCAACACATTTATTTGCTATCATTGTAAATAAATGATATTTCTTAACAGAATTGGCTTATCATATTACTGCCCTAAGCCCTACTATACAGGGTGTATAAAAATTAATAGCACAAACTGAAGCAGTTGAAAGTATGCAGTAATAGAAGCAAAACAGTTCCAGTAAACATGGTTCCACAAACAAACCGTGTGCGAGATTTAATATTACGAATATGTGGTTATGAACTGCCACTGACATCCTGTTATGTAAATACCATATGCTTCACTTGTTGCGCATTTAGAAGTGATCTGCAATGTATTCTTGTTTACAAAATTGAACACTGCCAAAAGGTGCAGTTGTAATCAAACCATACATGACAGACAATACAGTACACATCTAAAGCAGTCAGATCACTTGTCTGAACACTTCCAGGTGTGCTGCACTCTACGTACTCAAAATGAAATTATACAGCAATGAAGAGTTTGCGGACAAGCATTTCATTTATGGTAGGGCTAACACAAATGCACGGGAGGCTGTGCATTTGTACAGTCAACAATACTCTGATTGAAGACATCTGGAAAGCCACTCATTTACTAGGATCCATCAACAACTAAAAGACGGGGTAGTTTTGTACATGGCAGAGGAACAGGAAGGCCTGCACACACTACGAATATGGTGTCAAGGATGTGGTTTGGAAGCAATACAAATCTCTCCAGGAATTTCAATGAGAAGAATTACCTCACAAATACCTGTACTAAGTAACAATAGTGTATGGAGAATTTTACATCACAATTCACTGTACCCTTACCATCTACAAAGAGTTCAATGTCTCAGTGATCAGGATTCTGGTCCTAGATTGAATTTTTGTCAGTGAATGCAACAACAGGATGTAGTCAACATTAATTTTAAATAATATTTTATTTATCGACGAAGCATGGTTCACACACAATGGTACTATTAATTTTATCATAATACACATGCTTGGAGCAAAATAAACCCACATCTTGTTAATGATTCTGCACATCAGCAACATTTCTCATTGAATGTGTGATCAGGGGTAGTAGGTGATTGTCTCATTGGAGCATACATTCTCCAAGAAAACTCAATAGACAGACGTATATTCAGTTTCTGCAGTGAAATCTTACAGAATTGCTTGAGGATGTTCCCCTTGAGCAATGTTGGAGTATGTGGTAAGTGCATGATGGAGCACTGGCATATTTTGTTGCTTCTGTAAGAGGACATTTAATGTGGAGATATGGTCCAAGATGGATAGATCGAGGAGGGCTTTTACCTTAGCCTCCAAAATCAACTGATCTCAATCCTTTAGATTTTTGTGTATGGGATCACCTCAAAAGAGTAATCTACAGCACTCCCGTTGATACCTTTTAAGTACTGGAGCAGAGAATCATAGATGAATTCCGAGAAGATGTGGGAGTGTTTGAAAGAATTCAAAACTCACTGTAGAGATGAGTCTAATATTGCAACTAGATGAAAGGACGACACTTTGAACACCTCCTGAAATAGGTATGAGTGTAAAGAATTACTGTACAACATGTAAAGTAATAATTGTATTCCTTGGTAGGTTAAGCTATGAGTGAATTTTGAAGCAACAATAAAAGGCAATTGAACGAAAAGTTTACTTTTCAAATTAATTTATACTAATTAGGATGATGTTTTTAATGAAGTCAGTGGCAGCTTGTAACCACACATTTGCAATTATCTTGCACATGGCTTGTTTGCAGATTCATGTTTGCTAGAACTTTTTTGCTTCTTTCATCATATACTTTCAAATGTTTCAGCTTGCACTATTAATTCTGATACACCTGGTATATATGAGGTGAATCAAAACTCTACCGACAAACTTTCACAAGATGTTCAGGGATCTATCTTTGTGTATTGATATAAGGAACTCATGGTCTCTGGTGGCTCATTACAGAATAATTTCACTATTTTTGTTTTACATAACTCAACCACACTTGTATATTTTAAAATACAATAGGAAGTAACATTAAGAGGTTTGTTTAATAATTAAGACTTTTGTCTGTAAGTTCTTACCTCTTATGGTTGTTTTTGTCAAACATATGTTTCAAGGCTGCTGAGCCCCATTGTCAGTTATTACAGACTGAATATTCTCAAGTTGTCGGCCCTGATTCTTGATCCCTGCTCTCTCTGCCTCTGGTCCAATGAATTTACTAATGAGGTTTCTTTCTCCGGGAATTTAAAAATTCATAATTCTTTTCTTGTTCTTCTGTACATAGATTTTTCCCCATATGGTGAGTTTATTTTTGTTACCTAAGTGTTTTAATAATTTTGTGTTTATATCTATTTTGTGTTTTTCTGGCCAAACATGAGCAGCCACTGCAGATTTTTCTACTTTTCCTTTTTTTACATTTTTTATGTGTTATTTAGTTCTAATGGTTAAATTTCTTTTTGTTTTCCCTATGTATATCTTATCACAGTATGCACATTTTATTTGATATATTCCTGATTTTTTACCATCATCAATCCATTCATTTCATTAGTTTTAACTAGTTTATTTAAAATATAATCATTCTTTGGTACTAAATTAATATTACATTTTTCAAATATCTTTTGAAGTTTGTTGTTTTGCCCAAAAGTGATATATGAATTTCCTGTATTTCTTATATTTTGGTTTTTCTACCTGAAGAGTGCTTTCGTTCCTCAATTTTTGTTTTTTGTACTTCTCAATTTTTTGTGTATCATTTTTTCACTGAAACCATTTTCTTTTGCAACCTTAATATGTGTTTCATCTCTAACTCATAATTTTTCTTGTCCATGGGTATATTTACCAATCTATGTACTAGGCTGTTGAAGACTGCCATTTTGTGTGAAATGTGGTTGAAACCTGTTGATTTAATAGTTATCTGGATGTGTTCCTTTTCTGTAAATGCTGAATTCTATTTTCTTCATTCCTGTGTAATTTCAGATCTAAAAATGGTTATAGTTTGTTCATTTCTTTTTTAGTGTGAATTTGATTGTTTTCTTCTGTATACGGTATCTAAAAGTTTCAAGGTATATTCTGTGTGTTTTTCTTTAACTATGGCAACAACATTATCTATAAATATCTACACCAACATTTGAACATGAGAGGATGTGCTTTGGTTGTTTTCAAAATTACTCATGAATAAATTAGCCAAAAAAGGGGATAATGGGTTCCCCATTGTTAGTCCAGATTTTTGAAAACAAAATAACCAAAGCATGTCCTTTCATGTTCAAATTTTGGTGCATACGTAGACGATGTTGTTGCCATAGTTAAAGAAAAACACATAGAAGGTACCTTAAAACTTTTAAACATACAGAAGAAAACAATAAAATTCAGACTAGAAAGAGAAATGAACAAACTATAACCATTTTTAGATCTGAAATTACACAGGAATGAAGAAAATAGAATTCAGCATTTACAGAAAAGGAACACATACAGATAACTATATTAAATCTACAGATTTCAACCACATTTCACACAAAATGGCAGTCTTCAACAGCCTAGTACATAAATTGGTAAATATACCCATGGACAAGAAAAATTACGAGTTAGAGAGGAAATATATAATAAGGTTGCAAAAGAAAATGGTTTCAGTGAAAAAATGATACACAAAAAAAATTGAGAAGTACAAAAAACAAAAATTGAAGAATGAAAGCACTCTTCAGATAGAAAAACCAAATATAAGAAATATAGGAAATTCACGTATCACCCTTGGGCAGACAACAAATTTCAAAAGATTTTTGAAAAATTTAATATTAATTTAGTACCAAAGAATGATTATAGTTTAAATAAACTAATAAAAACTAATAAAAATGAAAAGATTGATGATGGCAAAAAGTCAGGAATATATGGAATAAAATATGCAGACTGTGATAAGATATTTTAACTCCTGGCGCGACAGGACTAGATGGCCCTTAGCCTACCAGCCGGCTGCTAGCCTAATATCCACATGTGTCAATCACAGAGGTAGATGATCATCAGCCAGTGTTGGGGTGACATGTGGTCAGCACGTTGAGTTCCCCAGCCGTTATAGCTGGTTTTCTCAACCTGGAGCCGCTACTTATTGTAGCTACCCAAATACCTCACGATGCTGGGTGGGCACTGGTCCCAAACTGGTCGAAATACCATGAGAAAATTTCTTCCCCCATGGAGATTCGCACCAGCGCAAGTCCCGTAGCTCTGCACCAAGGCTTCCTGCCTTAACCAATCGGCTATGGTGCGGGATGTTGATAAGATATACATAGGGAAAACAAAAAGAAATTTAACCATTAGAACTAAAGAACATACAAAAGTGTAAAAAAAGGGGAAGTAGAAAAATTCTGCATTGGCTGCTCATGTTTGTCAGAAAAACACAAAACAGATGTACACACACAATTATTAAAACAGTTAAAAAACAAAAATGAACTCACCATGGGGGAAAAAATCTACATACAGAAGAACAAGGAAAGAATTATGAATTTTGAAATTCCCGGAGAAAGAAACCTCATTAGTAAATTCATTGGACCAGAGGCAGAGAGAGCAGGAATCAAGAATCAGGGCTGACAACTTGAGAAAATTCAGTCTGTAATCGCTGACGATGGGGCTCAGCAGCCTTGAAACATATGTTCGACAAAAACAACCATAAGAGGTAACAATGTACAGACAAAATGTCTTAATTATATGTGTATATGTTTACTCGGAATATAATTGTTTTCAAATTATACTGTTAAACCATTTAAAGTAATTGTTCATAATATCCACTGCCATAATCATGACAAACTTCACAGCGATGTCTCATGGACTGTCGCACATACTCTAGAATCCCAGGAGATTGGTGCACATCAACACTAGCTGCTACAATCCTATAAACTATATTCATACATGTTCTGACATATCATGTACATCAGGCTCTTCACGTGACCCCAGATCAAAAAGTCAATGGGTGTCAGCACTTGTGACCGAGTTGGACATGGAACAGGATCATCTTGACTACTCTATCTTTACCCGAACTGTTCAAAAAGTATCCCCTAACATTCACTGCTAAATGTGCTGATGTCTCATCATGTTGAAACCACATCACCTGTGAATAAATTATCAGCGGCAAGGACGGCTTCACACAAAATGGAAACAATGAAATTATTTGGTAATGAGCCACAGGAAACCATGGGTTCCTAGTATCAAAACATTAAAAAAATATCCCTGAACTTGTGATAGTTTGTCGGTAGAGTTTAAATTCATGATATATATATATATATATATATATATACACACACACATACACACAAACACAGAATATGGCAGAATTCAACCAACAAATTTGAAGGGATAGTGGACCCAGACAAATATTTTGAGATAAAGCACTTATGGTCTATGTGTTAAAAATAAAACACAATAGCACAAAATATGTTAAATTTCAGAATGCCATTGAATAAATGTCCATTTGGCATGGTAAAAAATATTACACTGTGTTGTGACCTCTTTGCTCCCACTGTATTGTACTGTAAAATTACACTAGATGGTGGATGTAAACACATTGCTACACATTCATAGTTTTTCAATTTTTTGTTAGATACATTCTTTTTCGGGGCAGTTATTCAATTAAATATCATAAGACTTTTGTTGTTGCAAGGGCAACAAATAGGATTTGACACTCCCCATAATGTGTGCTGGCAAGTTCTGTTCTTCAAAGCTGTGTTTTGCTTTAAGATTTAATTTTCAACAATTTTAATAATTTTTGTTAAGTAAGGAGAATCATACGATTGTGCCTGGATAAACACCCTTGTAGTTCAACCTATGACAACAGCTCAATAATTACACCATATGGACTATAAGTTCCTTACCTCAAAATATTTGTCTTGGTCCACTCTACATTCCCTTGAAGTTTCTTGGTTTGAATTCTGGGAAAACCTATATGTACATATGTACTATGTATGTATGTCGTCATAAGTATGTGTGTGTATATGTATGTATGTATGTACATATACATATTCTCCTTACATATACATATATATATATATATATATATATATATATATATATATATATATATACCTCTGGGTTGGTACCCTAGTGTGCTATCCATTACACCACCAGGCAAATCCAATTCAAACATTTATCTTTCTTATATATATTCTTAAGCTTGCATTGCTCAATGTCAAAAAATTTAATTATAATAGGTCCCGGGTTCGAGTCTCGGTCTAGGCGAAAATTTTTCTCTTCAAATATTATATATATATATATATATATATATATATATATATATATCCACATGATAAAAAATGTTTTGATAGTATATTGAGTTAAATGTGCTGTAAAATATTTTTAAAAAGTTATTCCAATTGCAAGGTCACACTTTCTTAATGTCTTAGCCAGTGAAAATATTGAAAACTCATTTTCATATAGTATCTAATAGCTTTTTACCACCATGTATTAATGGCTTCAGGAGCAGTTACTTTCAAATACCAGCAGTTTAAATTAAATTTTTTTTTTTTAGAATTACACATGGTTTTCATGCTTGCGAAATTTCAAAATCATATTTTACAAATAAAGATATACATTATATTCCAGCATGCTTTGAATGTGGCAACTGATATATTATTTCTACAGAATTTTTAGATCTGCTTTGAACAAGTTATCCTATTTACTACTTTAACAAGATTAAAAATGCTGAAATTCATAAGAAAAAATGGAATATAAATTTTAAATATACATGTTTTAAATAAATCCTGCAAAATATTAATTAGCTGTATCTTCACAGCAATCCATTATGTGATCTCAGGTTACTGAAGTCAATAAGACCTCGGAAACAACTTAGTGTCCAGTAAGTTGAAGCCACATAGCTGTTTGTTACAAGTTGGCAGATAGGAATATGTCAAGCCCAATAATGTGAAACATGAGGTCTACTTTTGTGTTCCTCTTGCTGACATAAATGAATAATAAAGATATTATGACAAAGTAACAAAGAGCAGTGTATAAATGGTGAGATGATTGTTACAGCACAAGAAATCCACTATCTCGCAAATTGCTCTTAATGATGGCATTGCTTTTTTATAACTACTTTCAGATATTAAAGCCATAATTTATATAAAGGTTTCTATTTGTGAATGAAGACTTATAGGGACACTTGAGTGATACAACGTAGCTAAAGAGATGTAAATCAGATAGAACACATCTTGGATCTCAGATGAATCTGATCAGAATATGAATTACTTAAAAACTAATTGCTTTATGCAAAAAGAGAATCAGTTCATTTTGTTTTTACAAAATAAAAATTTTGTGTCAGCATGTTCTGCACTCCTATATGCATGTTTTTGCAATAATTCAATCCAACTTCACTATTGTGAGTATAAAAAAGATCTATAAGCAATTTTCAAGGAAATACTTGTGTGTAGGAGTGCAGAACATGCTAAGACAAAGTTCAATTTCATAAAAAATGGACTGAGATCTTTTCTGCATGAAAGCGATTCAAATATTAAAAATATAACAAATGTCATTGAATTTTAGAAAACTTTGAATCTTTCTCTATTGTGATGTCACTATATTCTAATTTCCAGACTTGGTCATTTCAATCCAATAGAAAGAAGTTATAAATTTAGATGTGCAATGAGATAGCTAAGTTTTTCATAAGACATATAGTTGTAATGAAGACCTGGTTTGTAAGAGAGTAACAATTTGCTTTAATTTTAATAGGAAACTTGTTGCTGTAACTACTCAGTAAAATTAATAACATGTCATCCCAAACATTTAATTCTACACATAACATAAAACTATTCTTGTTTCCCCTTTCAAGCTTATGTTACCCAAAATTCTATTACCGGTAGATATTTTAAGTTTAACAGAAATTACTGTTGATTTTTTACAAATATTTGAGTTTTATCTGAATTTATTACTTTATTATACACCTTATTATTTTTAAGGAATGTTTACTTACTTCTCAAAATAAATCTATATAATAAATCAGAGAAAAGCTTGAAGTGAAAGTAGAGCAATGGAACACACATGTGGTGATTTTCGAGAAAGACAATATCATGTAATATTAACTTTGCCAAGATTATTTTTTTAAATATGCTACATTTGCCTAAACATTGCAAGAAAATGTTATTTACAGTATTTACTTTTATGAGATCTTGTGATTCTGGCCAATGTAGGCAATAGTGACTCTGTCAAACAATTCATTATTTTCCAATTGTTATATTACTTTCATACAAATTGTCTTTTATCACATTAAATTGCCAACTAATGGCTTTGCACTCCCATCTGTTTCATGTAACACTAAATTAAATACAATTCTCAACACCAAAGATTAGAAAAACATATAAAATGAAACAGTCTATATAGTACCAGTAATAAACACATAATTCTCAGCTGAGAATATAAATATTCTACTTAGATATACAGACAGGATTAAGAGAAACAGTTGCAATCCATTACCTAATTCCTGATAACAACTGCTTTTTGTGTTCACTGTAAGTAGGCCAATTATTACAAAACCACTCTGCAGTCATGTTATAAACATTTCAAATTATTAATCTGTATGACATTTAGGGGCAGTGAAACTTTGCTTAGTTAAATATCAGTGATCCTAATCTTGAAACGGTCTCCGTTATTTTCTTGAAGCAATGTACAAAAAAAAAAGAAGGCAAATCAACTAATTCCTAAGCTATTAGGAAGCATTATTTATTTATTTAATGCAATGCCTTTGTAAAATTTAGTTTAGGAAGCTTAACAGCTTATACTGAACTAACAAGCAGATGGATGTAAATAAGTGACTTTATTACCTATATGGTTCAATGCTCATTAAAAACAATTGAATTACATTCATTCACCATTAATTAAAAGATATTCATGGATTTAATTAAACATAAATAATTAATATGGACCCTTACTCCAAGAGACAGATTAATGTGGATATAGTATTTATTATACCAATTTCACATTAATTAAATTTATCTTGACTCCCAAGAGAAATACATAATATATAAAAGTAAATTATACTGCACATGACAAGCAATATTTAACATAAATATAAAAAAAATATTTCATGATTCCAGCATAATAAAAAATATAAATATATGCATACCGGTACTCCACTATTTCTCCCTATAAAGAAGCAATTGTGCTCTATAATATAATTTAACTTTGTTTAATAACCTCTTTAATGGTAATTTTTATGTTAAAGGGCTGGAATACACATAGTACAGTTTCTAGTTCGAATCAATTAGATTGGTTTGAAAATTTACTTCTCTGAAATTATCCTCCCCGTGAATTGTCTAAGAAAAATGGTGTAGACTATGGATGTACTTTTTAAAAACTCACTTATAAATCATGTTCCAAATGCAAATAAATAATTTCCTATAAAAGGTAAAAATACTTTGCAACTAAACAACATTTTATCATTTTATAGTGCTCTATTTTTCCATATGAGAATTTCAGTGTTATCAGGAAAGAGATGAGGGAAGCCACTGATTCAATATCCCCATATTCCTACAACACAGGTTCAAATGTTGTGAAATTTAGAACAACTGACACAATTATAGAAATTATATTCATATATACATGTAGGCTATATAATCCAGATTATATGGGAAGTGATGGGATGCAATTTTGAAAACTGCATAATTTTTTAACATTTTGTGCCCAAGGCATTCTCCACATGCCAACAATATTTTGAAGACAGAACGTGTACAATAAACATGACATGTTCATAGTTACGCCAAATATCTTTCCATGTTATTTCCTAGAAAATGAATTTTAATACACTTAAATGATGGAAACAAGTTTAATTATCCATGTTGTTTAATACTTAAAGGAAGTAACACTATGAGGTTTATTTTAAACAATAGGACTTAGAAAAATTCACAACTCACCTCATATTTGTTAATTTTTTGAAGACCCAGGTTTCGATGCATTAAGCATCATTATCAATTCTTTCTAACTGTTGAATTGGCAGTTGATGATCTTGTAGGTTGATTTCTGCTCCCTCCGTTGGTTGACTGATGAACTACCAAATCAAGATTTTTTTTTGTGGGAATTTCAAAATTCATTATTTTCTTTCTATTTTTGTGGATTTAAATTTTCTCCCAAATTGTGAGTTCTTTAGATTTATCTAACTGTTTCAGTAATTTGGCTTTTATTTTGATTCTGTGTTTTTCTGGCCATGCATGTGTAGCTAACGCAGATTTTTCTATTTCCCCATTTTCAACATTTCTAGGGCGTTCTTTCAATCTTATATTCAAGTTCCCTTTTTGTTTTTCCTAAGAATATTTTTTCACAATCTTTGCAATAAATTTGATAAATCCCTGATTTGTGGCCTTCATCAATCTTTTCATTTTTGTTGGTTTTAATAAATCTATTCAGGCTATTATCATTTTTTGATGGTAATCTTATGTTAAATTTTCTAAATTTTTAAAAATCTTATTATATGCCAAATGATAATTTTTAAATTTCTTGAAGTTTTTTCCAATTCTTTATCTACCTGAAGGGTACTTTCATTTATCAATTTTTGTTTTTTGAATCCCTTTATTTTTCTTATGAATCATCTTTTCCTCAAAACCATTCTCTTTTTCTATCTTTAATATGTGTTTTTTCTCTCTATTAAAATTTTCTCTGCTCTTGGGGGCGTTCAGGAGTCTATATGTCAAACTATCATATACTGCTTGTTTATGTGCAATGTGGTTGAAATCTGTTGCTTTAATATTATCATCAGTGTGTGTTTCTTCCTGTAAATTCCAATTTGTATTTTTTAAGGAAAGAAACATACACTGATAATTAGAGCGAGGATTTTTATGAAATTTCATGTTTTAAACTATTAGTCAGAGAGCGCTGAGACAAAGTATCTTTACATTTTATGATATGTAGAATGAAATAAGACCTAAATATTTTTTCACATTTCATAATATTTTGGCGAAATGTTCATATTTTAGTAAAAATTTAACATATCTTCATATTTTTCATCTTTCAATTTTTTAAATAAAATTCTTACTAATTAGTTAAAAACATTTTTGAATGACTGTAGTTTTGAAATTCTTTGACAATATAATATGGTAGACAGCCAGAAATTCCTCAGTATCCCATCTGGAACAAGGTAAATAGATTTGATAAAAGAAAAGAATTGAAAAAAGGAAACATGGAATGACCAAGTGGAGGCTTTTGTCTGAAACTACAGAACAAGAACAGGAATTTCCTGATCTGTGACAAGCACATGAATAAGTAGAACAACAATATTAGAATAACAACCACCTACTCTTTCTCTCAAGTAGCAACCTGTTCTTTTTTGCTACCTAAGGACATGTCTTACTTTGCGAATGAATTACAGTATTTAAATGTAGGAAAGACTGCTGCTGCTAAACTCAAAGCTGTGCTGAGAAATAAGGTCTTACACCACAGTTCATGAAATTAGTAAAGTTCTTGTAGGTAAGGCCTATATTATTCTCACTTACATCAAACTACCATATATAGTGCAGTACATGTTTGTTCCCATAACATCATATGGTATGGAGCATACTTTTTGATCATACAAAATAATTCTGACAGACAGACGTTAAAAAAATATAGAAAAAGCCCCTAACTGTGTATTATGAACAGAATTGACAATTGGATTATTCAAAGCGCAAGTGTATCATACTATGCTCGCCTAGAATAATTTGTGGATTAATTTATTTTAACATCTTGTTTCTTCAAATATGACTTACAGTACACGGTCTACTGCGATGGGCAGGACATGTGGCATGAATGGGGGAATGAAAGACGTGCGTGGAAGCTTTTTGTAGGAAAACCAGAGGGAAAATGCCCAGTTGGTAGGCCAAGAATGAAGTGTGAGAACAACATTAACCGTTATTAGAGGGAATTAGATTATAGAGGGGATGATTGGAAAACATTAGCTCAGGATAGGGATGTATGGAGAACTTATGTCCGTGCGGCCATGAACCTACGAGTTCGATCGTGCCAGTGAGTTAGTTAGTTAGGACTTGGTCTATGTGTGTTCTGATTCATCCAATTTAATGTTATTGTGACATTTACATATACTGGAATTTATTATCTTTATGCAAGGTAAACAGAAGTCATCCAAACTGTACCTACTCTAAATTTTGTCAATGGTATATTCGATGGAAGCATGTTACTATGGTTATGATGTTTTGTTTTTTGTTTATGTTTGGATTTCGTAATTAAATAACATTGGATAAATTAATTGATTGTGTTTTATATATACCCAGTATTAATTTATTGAAATACAGTGTCAAACTACAGGCTTTGGAGGCCCTTGGGGTAGATGGATGTTTAGACTTCCACATTTCTAGACAATCGCCAAGGGATGTCCACTGGGTTCTCAGTCCTGTGTGACGGCCACCTTTGCCCCAGAGCATGCATCTGGTACTCATTTAAATTAAGAGCTGAGTAGACCATAGGGCTATGATGCCACCAGAAGGTTTGGTCCAGCTAAAAACCTGACCCCATTGAGACTCAAACCCATAACCTTCTGGCTTGTTAGCGTGATTTCTCAAATAGCTACACTTCAACATGAGCCATTAGAATTGCTTCAAATCATGAGCATGATATTGTATATTGAGTCAGAATTAATGAAAAATTAATTAAAATGGAAATAGGTGAAACTCTTGATTTCTTGAGCTACAAAAAGGTCTTCTTGTCTCATTTGTGTGCTGGTATGTATACCCATAAATTATACAGGGCTTGTGTATATAAATATATGTAGAACGTTAAAAAAATAGTAGCTTCATAATATTTGTGTGTCCTAATTTTCATATTTTTCATATTTTGCTATTATGATTTCATATTTTAGTATAATTTTCTTCATATAATTCCTCGCTCTACTGATAATTAGATTAAATAATAATAATAAACATAAATCTATTAATTACATTAAATTATCACTCATAAACAAGCAGTGTTTAATAGTTTAACATACAGAATTGTGAACATCCCATGAGCAGAAAACATTTCAATACAGGAAAAAACACATATTAAGGATAGAAAAATAGAATGGGTTTGAAGAAGAGATGATTCATAAGAAAAATAAAGAGATTCAAAAAACAAAAATTGATAAGTGGGAGTACCCTTCAAACAGATAAAGAAATTAGTAAAAACTTAAAGAAAATTACATACCATCCTTTGGCATATAATAAGTTAAAAAAAAAAATAGAAAATTTAACAAAAAATTAGCACTGAAAAAGATTATAGCCTGAAAACATTTATTTAAACCAACAAAAATGAAAAGATTGATGAAAGCAAAACAAATCAGGGATTTAAAAATTATTGCAAAGATTGTGAAAAAAATATACACAGGAAAAACAAAAAGGAACTTGAATGCAAGATTGAAAGAACACCTTAGAAATGTTAAAAATGGGGAAATAGAAAAATCTGCAATAGCTGCACATGCATGGTCAGAAAAACACAGAATCGAAACAAAAGCCAAATTACTGAAACAGTTTGATAAATCTAAGAAACCCAAAATTTGGGAGAAAACGTATATCAAAAAAAAAAAAAAAATAGAAAGAAAATAATGAATTTTGAAATTTCTGGAGAAAAAAATTTCATTTGGAAGTTCATCAATCAGCCAACAGAGGGAGCAGAAATCAACCTACAGGATCAATCAACTGCCTATTGAACAGTTGGAAAAAATTGATAAAGATGCATAATGCATCGAAACCTGGGTCTTCAAGAAATCTACAAATATGAGGTGAGTCGTGAATATTCTAACTTCTATTATTTATCCATTTTGTGTTCAGCAGAAAATCTCAATGCAACAGTCTATTGCTAAAGTTACTGACATTGAGTTACAATGTCAGATTTTACTTTTATTTTTAAGCACTTTGTGAACCGGAACCATTTTATGTCCAGAGGCCACAGTGACTAAAGTGATTATATATAATATGATCAATTTTGTACCAAATAGAAAAATAACTTGTGTTTTTTATTTCACAATGAACTTTATGAATGTTAGGCCTAATTTTAAATTTATTTATTTTTTGAGAGAATATCATTTTAAAGAGAAGTACAATGAATTATCCACATTACAACTCAATTAGGTATGGGACCTCAATATCTCAGTACTCAATAGTATCATGTCTAATACATTTAAGAAAAATACAAATATATGAGGTACAAACTGTCCTTTTGAGAATAATTTTGGCCTGGGCTTCAAAAATTATGTTTACAGTATCCAATGTTTCATGGTTACAAATAAAATAATTATTTCAGTATAAGTTTAGAGTAACGGAAAACAGCAATTTAGTTTACAGTATAAAATTAATTTAATAAAGGGATTCATTAATGACTGCTTATCATTGGGTCTGGCTCCTGGGCAACAGGTTAGGCAACACTTAATAATGAACTTTTATAGGAATAAATCATTATAAGGCTTAATTTATCTTTTATCACCCAATAAATTGCTCCCTAAGTTATTATGTTGAATAATTGAAATAGACTTAGAAAATAATTTTTAAGTCCTGCACAAATATTGTTTCTCAATATAGCAAATGTTTCCAAATTACTCTTTGCACTTACCAAATGCCAGACATTTATTCTGGTAATAAAGTAGTGACATTTATGTAAAATCACAGTTCTTTCTTTTTTTACTTATGTTCAACTCTGTTACTATTAATTTTCAGAAAAGAAAGAAAAAACTGTGATTTTACATAAATTGTTAGAAAATTAATAGTAACAGCTAATTAGCTTAGTTAAGAAACTCCTACTAGTGAGCTCCCTTGTTCCCACATGTGGATATATGGGTATAGACTTAGAGAGACCTATTGAAACCAACATTTTTCTTTTACTGACAATTAAAAAATGACACTGCATTAGGGAAAATTTTAATAAGTTATATTTGACCAAAGCAAACAGAACTGTTTAAAATTAATTCTTAAATAAAAAAAAGTCATTTTCTTCAGATAACACATGTATCATAATCACCAGGAAACTGAACATAGAAAGCAAATCTCACATCCTTCAGCAATCCTTAAATTACAGATGATTTCAATGTCAGTAGAAGTAGGAAGGAGCATGTCGACAGATTACCAGCCTGTGCAGTGACATTCTTCCAGAACCATCCCTTTACAGGATATTTCAGGCTACCCATATCAACTACATTTTTTGAAGACTATAATATTGGTTGTTTATAAAAAAATGTAACTAATACCTATACACAGAATCAATTGAAAGTAGTTCCATTTCCCACAAGAAACCTACGATCAACTTGGAAATTTCAAATTAGAATATAGGACATTGAAGGTACAACTGGAAATTACTTTTAACAAAAATAAATGTTTACTGAAAGAATTCTTTCGAACTTTTATCATTTACTCACATAGCAAAAAATTGGTATCTTCTGAGAAATGCTGTACATTGTTTTATGTATGTCTATCTATCTATCTACCTGCAATGGCATAATATCCCAATGATGAGCCTTAACTTATCTTTTGTTAGGATTTACTAGTCAAAGTTATTTTAGTTATACTTATTTCCCTACAGATATCATGAATGGTATGCAGTCAACATACTGACCCAATGAGACATCTATTAGGTAACTAAGGTTATACTAGGATGATGAAAATTGATAAATTTTGGTTGGAGACCTCTTTATTCAGGCTTAAGATCTTTTACAAGCCTGAAAATTTTCAGACTCAGGACTCATGGATTAAAGTTCCTCCCAGAGGATTTACTCCTTGGATTTTTCATACTAAAAAAAAATTCATCAACCCCGGTCAGGTTTGAACCCATGACCCTCGAGACTAAAGGCATGGAACATAACCATTGGTCCATCGTAGCTGATGTTTATGTATATACTGTACCAGTAGTAGATACATGATCATTATAAACAACACAGGCTTTGAAAACAAATCCACTGTCTTATTTTCTATAGGAGAGTTAAGAATGCTCATTTGTTCATATCACGTCATCTCTTTCTGGATTTACTATTTGGAAAATGCTATTCACAAATGAAATATCATTCAACATATTGATGATGATTGGAGAATGCCATGAGAATTACAAAGAAGCAACACATGTTTATGCAGAGATGTATTCATTGTAGGCCCATTATTTGTACAATGTTTTTCAACATCTTGTGCATAGAAATGACATGGTGTAGCTGAAAAAAACACGGGAGAGGATATCACACAATCTGTGAGGAATGAGAAATCTGATGATGTCCTTGCTGCATTGATAATAATTAATCCTCATGACTTCACAAGAAGGATTCCTCTTGCCTCAGGAGTATACCATATTGCAATGTTTCAAATTCTGACAGAAGTAAGGAAATTTCTCCATACCACATTCATCTCTACAGGATGTTGAGGTACATGACTTCCAAAACCATTTTCGTTATTGCAACTAGTTTCTAAACACAAACCGTGATCAAAAGTAATGATCAAGTGAATCTCACAATCTCCGGTTAATCCACATTCGAGAAGTGGACTATCACTTTATCAGAATGTGTGGAGCTTCAACATATGGTGTCACCTCCTCAGACACTGAATCATAGGGTGGATTTCTCAACCAAAGTCTAAACCACAACTCCGGTTTTCCAATTTTTTATTGTTTCAATAACACCTATAAAAATGGCTGAAAATTCACAGAAATTGTTATGAAACCATAGACATGATTCAGACATTTGTTTTTGTAATTAACAACCATAGATTTTCAGTTTATTGTTGTTATGGAAACAATAAAAAAATCGGAAAATTGCAGTCGTGGTTATACTTCGGTAGAGAAATCCACCCATAGTCCTTTTTGGAGACTTTGAACAGTATAAGTTACATACACTTCCTCCAAAGTATTTTGCACCAATTCCTCGATTATCTTCTTGTTGTGCTTAGATTAATGATATGGCTTCAACAGGACAGCTGCCTGGCTCACTTTTTATGAAGTGCTTGGGGAGTTACTAATCATTTATTTCTCCTAAAGACCTGGTCTACAAGGTGAATATAATTATTGAACAATTAGGAAGACATAAAACAACAAATTACAGAAGCTTGTGGGTCTCTCAACTGTGCTGAAATGCTCCATCCAGTCACAGATGTTAAGAAATCAGAAGCACTATTTAGAACAGTGTGGAAGATATTTTGGACACTTGCTATGAAGAGTATGTTTAAAGTTGTATGCGTGTTTACAATTAACATGTACAGTACCAACAACTCATAGAGTGAGTATAAAAACAATGTACAGAATTTTTTAGAAGATGACATTCTTTTTTTTTTTTTGCTTTGTGAGTAAACAATAAAAATTAGAAGAAAAAAATCATTGTTTCCAATTAAAGGTACATTCCAATGGTACCCTTCAATGAACTGTGTTTTAATTTGAAATTTCCAACTTGATCACAGTTTGTTACAGGAAAAGTAACCATCATTAATATTTTTTTTAGATAGGTTTTTGTTCTAATTTTTTTAAGAACAACCAGTATCACACTGTTTTGAGAAAAAAGGCTGATACGAGCAGTCAAAAATATTTTGCATACTTGAATGACTTTGAAATATTGGCAAACATTATCTAGATTTGGAAAAAAATAATGTCTCATGTTATGGTACATTAAATTGTTTTGTAAAATTCAGAGACTGTGAGAATGAATGATGAACTTCATGATGTTACTATGAATTATGTAACCGTTTTCACTAATCCAGTGACTGATGATAAAGATTGAATTAATATACAGTGAGTCTTAGCAAATGTTGATGGGACATTAGTTATCTGCTGGTCTGTGGATTTTGTGTGACAACTCCTGGTCATCATGCAGTTGAAATTGGATACAGATATTAAATAACAGTATTCATTACGCACCCTTATCATAGAAGATGTTGAAGTGCTGGCCATCTTGTCTCACACATGTATCACACCTTCTTATGAAATTGTCATTCACACGAATCAGTTCTTCTGCACTAATGGATCTAATTTCACCAGGCTTTAATTTGAATAATTTTGTTGCTTTGTGCCCTGATAATCTCAAACTTCCTGTCTGCTACACTAAACACCATAAAGATTTTCTAGGATTATGTTCCAGGGCAGCACCTATCTTGTCAAGCCTTTCCATTGTAAGGAGGAGAGGATTTTGTTAGCTTTTCTAGTTTTTCACATAACCTGTTGTGTTAAACCTATTCACTAAGTTAATATTGTATTTTTACACAAAAGTGCCCTGTTAGGAAATTTATGTCTAACATTTTGTGTAATTTTCCACACAAATTCTTCAAATTCTTATTTCTTAAAAAAATGTATTTAAAATGGACACATGTTCACATAGTGACTTCATGCATGACTGGGAGTTGTCACACCAGACCCACAGATCAGTAAGTAACCAAAGTCCCATCAATGTTCACTCAGACTCACTGTACTTTATTTTATCTCACTTTTATTATGATAATAAAGTCTATTGTATTTTTCCATTTTATTGTTAATGCTTAAGTAAATATACTAAAAAATCACTCAGCATACAAAAAAAAAAATAAATGAAGGTAATAAGGATATAAGTGTTGTTCTGTGATATTTAATAATAAATCTATATTTCTGGAATTCAGATGAAGTGGCACTTCATGGACAGGACTTTTTGCAAACTATATGATTAATTTGTAAAAAAAGTCCTAATTCTAAACCACAACAATTTTCATCTGGGATTATGTCAAAAATAAATATGCAAAATATCTGTACTTCAAGAATAGATTCAGACAATTATTTTAAAATGATCCCACTACAGGTCTTAGGTGGCCCTTGGAGTAGTAGAAGGCTAAGGTTCCCACCTTTTTAGAGAAACAGCACTAGATGTCAGCCAGGTTGTCAGACCTGAGTGACAGCTGCCTATACCCCTAGAACATACATCTGGTACTCATTTCCATTAGAGGCTGAGTAGATCTAGGGCCATGGTGCCGCCAGAACGTTTAGGCCAGTTTAAAAATCTCGACTCCACCGGGACTTCAAACCTCTATTCCTCTGGGTTGTAGCATATTGACTTAAAAGACAATTATTACTTATGATTACTATTGTCAGACTATAGATTGAAATTCAGTATCATTGTGAAATACAATGTGCTGTACACAAATTGAAATTGACTGCTATTCAGAATGTTTACAAGCTACTGGTAAAGGTACTAATTAAAAAATGGTTCCAATTTAATCAAACACTGTGGTATGTAGTTCACATTGCCTTTGTGAAAACTTATTATCCATTCTTGTAAATTCACTTCCAATAGTGAATCACCTGTAATTCTAAAATTTGATATTTAAATAAAATATCATAAGAGTTTATTGAGAATTTTTGAAAAATTAAAGAAATTGCATTCTATTTAAAGAAATGTGGTATTTCAATTATTTAACTACTTCCAACGTATATTAAAAAAAAGAGCAAAACTGCACTAATTGTTTGGATCCTGAATGTAACATATGTATATGGTCTGAAAAGTTAAATTTAATAAATCTAATAATACATACCATATTCAATGTATGTAGGTCTACCAAATTGATTTTCCAATACCTTTATACAATATGATTTAAAATCTAATGAGAATAATTTTGTGAAATATTCATGATTACCTCAATATTTTAATTGTACAATGAAATAAAGATTCTAAGTAATAATAAAAACTGAGTCTGAGTACTGACAAAGGCAAGCTTTAAAACTTATTTAATAATGATGTTAAGAAACATCTAGATTTGACGAGCATGAAACATTAATAAAAAATTGGTAAGATTGCAGTATTCCATAATCTCCTCTAGTTTGGTTTATAAAAATGGGACATTCCTGTACGTTTTGCAGCCACAAAGTCTAATAACATTTACCTATGATATGTGGAACATGTTTGTTTTGAGAATAGATAACTTACTACATATTTTAAATGTCATTAGAGATTATCAGAATATATATATATTACCTCTTATTTCAATTTCAAACTTGAACACATTTTGATGAAGCATCCTCAGCATCCTCAACTAGAATGTGACTCTTGTGTTGACCATTGGATGTCTTGTATATTTTTTCCTCAGGTGATGGGTAGATGGATCTCACAATTAAATACTTTCCCTGGGAACTTTAAAACTCATTAGTTTTTCTCTCTTGTTTTCTGTATGTAGATTTTTCACATACTGTGAGTAACTGTTGGTTTTCCAATTTAAGCAATTTTTACTTATTTTCAATTCTAAATTTTTAACCAGCTACTGCCAATTTTTCTACTTATCCTTGTTTGAAGGGTAGGTTTTATAGTGCAAAAAAAAAAAAAAAACAGGTGGTAAGTTAAGGAAG
Source organism: Diploptera punctata (assembly GCA_030220185.1). NCBI lineage: Eukaryota > Metazoa > Arthropoda > Insecta > Blattodea > Blaberidae > Diploptera > Diploptera punctata. The sequence continues at coordinate 270,783 of JASPKZ010008154.1, forward strand.
TTACTTTTTCCTTTAAAAAAAAAACTTTTTTTATCTGTACAACATACAGCCTTTGAAAGAAAATAATGCCGCACAGATCATTTTTAAGTCCCAGAACAAAGCCATTGCTCATGATCAGAGGTCAGTTACTTGGTTCACAGGTGCAAAACTATTTGAGAAACTAAAAACCTTTCTATTTCTTTGTGTCTCCTGAAAGGGAAAATAGTTTTGCAGAAATAAGTAGTATGGTAATGCTGTAAATAAAACAAAGCAAAAGAAATAAAATAAAATATACAAAATTAATTGAAATAAGGATGAGAGAAAGAGAGAGAGAGAGAGAGAGAGAGAGAGAGAGAGAGAGAGAGAGAGAGAGAGAGAGAGAGAGAGAGAAATGTATGACAATGGGATTGATCAAGTGACCTCATGCATGGGAAACAGACGTTCCCACCACTAGACCACAACTATTCCTGCTAGAAACAGTTTGTATGAAGCGATGCAATACTCCAGGACTTACTTGTATACTGAAATTAGATATTAACTTGACTTAGTTTAAACTAAGCAGAAACATTTTGTATTAGTTGTGGAAATAAACAATCCTGTTATGCCTTATGTTTTGGAAATTAAGTGCACATGTATGTCTGAATGAACAACATTTAGAAATGTGAAATATGGAGAAACAGAAAAATTGGCAGTAGCTGCTCATGTGTGGACCAAAAATCATAGAATTGAAGATAAGTCAAAATTATTGAAACAACTATTAAACCCAAATAAACTCACAACATAGGAACAAATCTGTAACCAAAAAATAGAGATAAATTAATGAATTTTGAAGTTCCTGGAGAAAGGATTTAATCATGAAGTTCGTCTGCACATCACCAGAGTGAAAGGAGACATCCAATGGTCAACACCAACAGTCAGATTCTAGTTGAGAATGGTGAAAATGCTTTACCAAAAGATATCTAGATAATAAAATAACATATGATGTGAGGTGTAAATTTCTGATTCAATTTCATAATAAATTACCTCATAGTGTTACTTCATAATAATTCCGATAATACAAATGTCATAATTCATTCATCTATAATTTTCTGCCCAAAGGCAGGTCCCTCACTTCAGCATTCATTATTCTTCTCTATGTACTTTTTTCTCTTTGTGGTCCAGGCAGAGGTTTTTTTTTTTTAACTATACTGGTATGATAAAGTTAAGAAAGCACCGAGAGTAGGTGGAGACGAGCATGCAGTGTTTTCTGATGTACAGATTAATTCAGGGCACCCTGCTTCAATTCTGGTAGACCAGGATCAAGGATTATTAGAAGGAAGAAAACAATGTTTGTTTAGTATTAGTAGTATGCAATAAAGGTATCTCCTTAATAAAGGTTTTAATGCTACAACAGATACCTAAACAAGTGATCCGGCAAATGATCAAAATTGAAGGAATCATCATAGATTCAATTGAGAAAAGGAGGCTACAGTGGTATGGTCATCTAGAAAGAATGGAGGAAGGCTGATGGCCAAGAAAAGATAATGAATTGGACTCCTCTGGGCATGGATAAAAGGAAGGCCCAAGAAGCATTGGAGTGATGGTGTTCATTCAACCATGCAAGACAGAAATCTACAGGTTAATGATTAGCAGGACCATCAAGTATGAAAAAAAGGAATCAGGAAGTGGCACAGCTGTAACAAACCTGAATGATGAAGATGATCATCATCATGAATGCACAATTGCAATGTAACAGGCTGTTGTGAATGGGAGAGTCATACACAGAATCAGACTTCATATATACTTTGTATGGTTACACTATTGCTCTGTTTACTTACTAAAACCCCTCTACCTGATCATTATGTTGTTTATAATCTTACATATCAACAACTATAACATAATCCACTCTTTGTCATATGATGTAAAAAGGCAGTATTACATCATCACAGATTAAGTTATCACTGAAATCATTATTAGAAGTGCTTAAATGATAGAAAATATGTAAGTCCAATCATTTGGATCCAGAACCCTTTAGTGCATACTGAAGGAAAATATGGTCTTGACACATCATATTGCTAAGATATTATAAAGAGGTTTTTCTGACATTTGTAATTTCATGACCTATGTATGTAATCTTCCTTGTCACTTATCTCACAGGTAAGTGGTTTTAAAAATTTCATGATGCAAATCATAGAGCTGAATACCCCATTTTCATAAATAATATTTTAGGGATTAAAGGTGATTGTGAGAACCACATTTGACACCAATTACTGTTGCCTGAAGCTTGTTCACTAGAGAAAGTTTCATGATGATTGTCAACTGGTAATCTAATAGCTATTTTTTTTTAATACGGGAGTTCAAATTTTGATCTATATACATGTATATATATATATACATAAATGTAACAAATAATTTTGTGACAAATTAATTGAAGAGAGAAGATTCTGCAGCATCAGTGGACATAGAACAATTTGATTCCTCCGACAACTCACATCCACATAGTTAAACAAATAACAGAAATTAAACACTAAGAAAAATCTGCCATACAATGAACTCTAATTATTAGTTTTCTATGAGTGTGTTGTGTGTTTAGCTTCACTTTTAGAGCAACAAAATCTCCTACAAATACTCAACAATGTCACATTTTATTGAAATATTAGGACATGATGCAATTGAAGCCCCATATCCTGTACGGCTCTTGTGCCGTTCACTTAAAAGTTTCTGGAATATCGGCAGTATGGCGAGGTCTAGCAATTCGCCTTCAGACACGGCGGAACACATTGCCGGCACGTTGGTCACAGATGCCTGGTGATGGTGACGTGTGGCAGTGCTGCTGCGTTGTGTAGAGGCAACATTGGGCGTGCTCTGAACATGGGAATGGAGCAAAGTTTTCTGCTGTTTGAGCTGGGGGATATGATGGGCTAGTTTTCTGCTGTCTGCTGGAGGAGGTGGCTGCACACTTTGCTGATATGGAGGCCTGTGATGGTGGTGGTGATGGTAATGTGATAATGCAGAGCGTTCTCGGCTCTTCTCCGACACTGAGCGTTGGATTATCGTCATGTCAGGCCCTGTAAGCAATTTCATGTCTCAAAAGTTTGCAATTTTGTGAAAGTAACCTCCTTCATCTATAAAAATATACAATTATTTATATTTTTGCATCAATAAACAATTAAATGGTTCACTCAATTTTTCTGAAACTGATTAGAATTAGAATGATAAAAGAATACTCCAGGGAAGGGGAGGTTAGTCCAGCATCTCACTATTTAACTGAATATGGTATTGCCTGCTGTGTGATGTCACTGCATAGATAAAATTTACAGGTGTTAGTTAAGCAGTGACACTACTGTAATTAATGTGGTTATTTCTTGTTTTGCTCAAAATATCTCATATTATGTTAAAATGAATGGATTTATTCTTGTGCCAGTGAAATAGTTATTGTTTCTATAGCAGTGTCCCACCATGGTATCGTTACCTTGTCGTGGTGTAGTGGATTGCATGCTTAATGACACCACAATCTATGCTGGCAGTAGTATTTCTGCCAAAAGGGTTATCCATGCCAGACAGGTCGAAAGAGTGACGATCTTTAACCATAAAAATACAACTGTCAAGAAACGCAGACATGGGTTCCACTGGAGTAAAATTTTCTGGAGGTTAAAATTAATCCTTCATTTGGTTCCCTGGGCAGGAATCCATGCCAAAGGCTCAAACACAGGGATATATTCCTAGGAACATGGAATGTTATGACATTATATAGTAGTAATGGAACTAGAAATATTAACACAGGAATTAGATAAATCACCCTTGGATATAGTCACTTTACTGGAAATTGGATGGTCAGGAGAAGGTAGTCAAGAATTAGGAAACTTTGCATTATGCCATGGGGGTGCAGCAAGACCTGAATTTGGAACAAGTTTTTTAGTCCAAAGGAGGATCCTCTCGGCTATCTGAGATATTAAGTTTGTTAGTGATAGGATATTATATATAATTCTAAAGGGCATACTATATGATTCCCTCCATGGTATCTTTACCTTGTCGTGGTGGAGTGGCTTGCGTGCTTAAATGATCCTGAGAGCTATGCCGGCGGTAGCATTGCTGCCGATAGGGTTACCCATGCCGGACTGGTCGAAGGTGATAAGCCAGACGAAAAAAGTACCTTGGGCGAAAGAGTGACGATCTTTCACCGTAAAAATACAACCGTCAAGAAATGCGGACATGGGTTCATCTGGGGTAAAATTTTCCGGAGGTAAAATAGTCCCCCATTCGGTTCTCCGGGCGGGGACTACTTCAGGGAACCCATGCCAAAGGCTCAAACACAGGGACATGTCCTAGGAACATGGAATGTTAGGACTTTATACAATAGTGGGGCACTAGAGATATTAACGCGGGAACTAGATAAATCGCCCTTGGATATAGTCGCTTTACAGGAAGTTAGGTGGCCAGGAGAAGGTAGTCAGGAATCAGGAACCTTTGCATTATTCTATGGGGGTGCAGAAAGACCTGCATTTGGAACGGGTTTTTTAGTCAGAAGGAGGATCCTATCCGCTATCCGAGATATTAAGTTTGTTAATGATAGGATATCATACATAATTCTAAAGGGTAAACGACATGATTTTATAATTGTAAATGTACATGCCCCCACAGAAGATAAAGATGACAAGATCAAGGATGAGTTCTATGAAGAATTAGAATGCTTATTTGATAGCCTTTCACGATATCATATGAAAATTGTCTTAGGAGATTTTAATGCAAAAGTGGGGCGGGAAGATATATTCAAACCAACAATAGGCAAATTCAGTCTTCATGAAGATAGTAACGACAACGGGGTTAGATTAGTCACATTTGCCACATCAAAGAATCTGATTGTTAAGAGCACAACATTTCAGCATAAGGATATTCATAAATACACCTGGACGTCCCCAGATGGAGAAACTCGGAACCAGATAGATCATGTATTAGTGGATAAACGCTGGCACAGTAGCATCATTGATGTTAGATCAGTTAGAGGGACAGACTGCAATTCGGATCATCATCTGGTCAGAGTGAAAATCAGACAACGGCTATCGCTTATGAGAGGAACGAATGCTAAAGATGATTCTGTAAAATATGAATTAAAAAACTTGAGAAATGATGAAATGCGGCAAGAATACCAAATCAAAATTGCTAATAGATTTGAAGTAGGCCTACTGGAATCTTCAGATGACAATGTGGCAAACGAAGAAGAAACTGATATAAATAAAGAATGGGAGGCTATAAGAGATACTATTAAATTGTCAGCATCAGAAAGCATTGGTTGTTTAAAAAAGAGGCAAAACAAGAAATGGTTTGATGAGGAATGTGCCGACATTGTAAAGAAAAGAAAACTAGCAAAAATGAAATGGTTACACGAGCCAAATGAGGTAAATTTAGAGCAATTGGGTAGTATTAGACGGGAAACCACTAAGTTACTAAAGAGTAAAAAGAGGGAATATTTGAGAGAGAAGATTAATGATCTTGAAATGAATGCAAAAAATAGGAACATTAGAGAATTATATCAGGGAATTAGTATAGAGAAGAAAGGGTTTCAGGCTAGAACAAACATAATTCGAAATGAAAATGGGGATATGATTGCAGATTCTAGGAGTATATTAAATAGATGGAAAAGTTACTTTAATCAGCTATTAAATGTACATACAGAACAGGACATTGAGGAGGATAAGTTACAGACAGCAGAAATGCTAGTCGCAGAGCCAAGTGCATTAGAGGTTGAAATGGCGATTGAAAAATTGAAGATGTATAAAGCATCAGGTTCAGATGAGATCCCAGCAGAACTGATAAAATCAGGGGGAGAAAAAATTGATGGACAAGATACGCTGGTTGCTTAGTATGATTTGGGAAAAAGAAGCTCTTCCAGATGAATGGAAGGAATCAATTATCGTACCAATTTATAAGAAAGGAGATAAAACTGATTGCAACAACTACAGGGGCATCTCATTACTTTCAACTTCATACAAAATTCTTACAAATATATTAGTAAGCAGACTTACTCCCTACATTGATGACATTCTAGGAGATCATCAATGTGCATTTAGAAGAAACAGGTCTACAACAGATCAGATTTTTAGTATAAGACAGATTTTAGAAAAGAAATGGGAATATAATGGCACTGTACATCAACTATATGTAGACTTCAAAAAAGCATATGATTCAATTAAGAGGGAGAAGTTATATAGTATCCTGCTGGAGTTCGGAATTCCTAAAAAGTTAGTTAGACTTATACGAATGTGTCTAAATGGCTCAAAGAGTAGGGTGCGTGTAGGCAAACAGTTTTCAGACACTTTTGAAATCCAGAATGGGTTGAAGCAAGGAGATGCACTATCTCCTCTACTATTTAATTTTGTACTAGAGCATGCCATTAAATCTTTAGAGAATGAGGAAGGCTTACAACTGAATGGTATTAATAAGCTGTTAGTTTATGCTGATGATGTAGTACTATTGGCCGATAGCGAGGAGATACTAAAGGCCAACACGCACACACTATTGAGTAACACTAAGAAATTAGGACTGGAAGTAAATATCAGTAAAACTAAATATGTGGTCACAGGTAGAAATTCAGTATATAATGGAAATGGACAGCTAATGACAAATGAGGGAAATTTTGAGGAAGTGGCTGAATTCAAATACCTAGGAACAATAATCACAAATAGGAATGAGACGCACAAAGAAATTAAACATAGGCTCAATTCTGGAAATGCATGCTATTATGCATTGCAGAGACTTTTGATGTCCCAACTCCTTTCAAAAAACGTTAAGCTGAAAATATATAAAACTATTATTCTACCAGTTATATTATATGGGTGCGAAACATGGACTCTTACTTTAAGGGAGGAAAGGAGATTACGAGTATTTGAGAATAAAGTTCTTAGGAAAATTTTTGGACCAAAGAGAGATGAACAGACAGGTGAATGGAGAAGAACTACATAACAATGAACTACATGGTCTTTATAGGAAGCCAGATATAATAAGAACAGTTAAGTCTCGTAGACTGCGATGGGCAGGACATGTTGCACGTATGGGGAATGAAAGACGTGCATGGAAACTTCTTGTAGGAAAGCCAGAAGGAAAACGCCCAGTTGGTAGACCAAGAATGAGGTGGGAGAACAACATTAACTATGATTTGAGGGAGGTAGATTATACAGGGAATGATTGGAAAGCATTAGCTCAGGATAGGGATGTATGGAGAGCTTATGTCCGCGCGGCCATGAACCTACGGGTTCGATAGTGCCAGTGAGTAAGTAAGAGTAAGTAAGTATACTATATGATTTTGTAATTGTAAATGTACGCTTAGCAAAAAAAAAAAGAATGGGCCGACTCTTGATCTCAAATATTTCAAGTTCTAACGCGTGATTCACACAAGTAAAGTAATAGCACAGTAGAGCTATAATACATTTCCCTTCTTCCTTTGAAGAGCATTCTTTCAAGCACAGCAAGCCAGAAAATGCATAGATGAGTGCTTAGTGGCTTGATTCGTATGCAAGAAGTCACAGGTTCAATTACCGATGAGGCTAATTTTTTAAATTTTTAAATTGTTTTATATTTTATTTTGTCTGTCCATTCTGAAAGAAAAAAACGTACTAACTATTTGGAAGTATTATTATTATTATTATTATTATTATTATTATTATTATTATTATTATTATTATTATTATTATTATTATTATTAATTTTTACATAGGTTTACAATGTAATAAAACATTTTCCTGTGCCCAAAACTTTTTAAATTTTTTATCTTTTTTCTCCATTCTTCACTATCTTCCCATTCCAATTCTTCCAGACCTATTTCCCTCATACCTCTTCTTACGTCATCTAGGTCGACCTCTCTTCCCTTTCCCAGGTGAAATCCATTCCAAAACTTGTCTGTGTAATCTTTTGTCTGGCATCCTACGTGTGTGACCATACCATTCTAGTGTCTGTATTTCACAAACTCTAATATTGAATTTTGGACATTCATTTGTTGTCTAATGATTGTACTTCTGATTTTTTTCCAATTTAGAATGTCTAGCTGAGCGCCTGAAACAATCCTTTTAAGTAGACATAAGCTTTAACTCAAATTTTTATTCAACTGCCAAGTTTCTGCACCGTATGTTAGCGTGCTTCGATTTATGGATTTATAAATATGTAATGTGGTATCTATTCTTATGTTCTTGTCCCACAAATCTCAGTTTGACATTGTTATTACCGATCTGTCTTTTAGAATTCTATAATTTATGTAATTTCTTGGTACATTTTGAGTTAATATTGATCCCCAGGTAATTACATTCTTCACATCGTTTGATACATCCAATTATTATTATTATAGATGATGGACAATAATAATAATAATAATAATAATAATAATAATATTAATAATAATAATAATATTAATAATAATAATAATAATAATAATAATAATTATTATTATTATTGTTCATTATCTATGGGCTATTATTATGCTGGACTTGACATTTATAAACTAAATATTTTAATTAAAGGGTGAAACTTTTTCCTCACTAATATGTAATAAATAAATAAACACATAAATATATGAAGCTACATTATCTTTTATTACATTAATTTACAGCATTATTATTAAAATGTAGTTCTGCACACACAATTACATTTTTACCGGTAGCTAAATAGTGTTATAGAGTTTACGAAGGAATGGATTATGGGGTAGGAATTAAATGTTATAGGATGTATTTTGCGAAAATACAAATGAATAAAAAAAACATTGTCGAGGAATTCAAACCCTGGCTCTCATATATACATATATATATGTATGTATATTTCATCTTTTTGTAATTGGTTTAACGATCTATGCTACTTGAAAGTCGGATACTATTGTCTAAATCCTGGTTGTCTTGTGTACTTTTACACTATGAACGAGAGTTGAACTTTATTTGAAATGTCGCATTTTGAGTAATATTGCATTTGTCGAACATTCGTAAATATCTAGAAACATATCTCCTTCACTGTTCTTGAACTATTTAAGATGATTAAAACCAAATACAACTTATTTAAAACATTTAACAGTGCATTACCTCGTAAGCCACAGCTTTAGCTCTTCGAGCATACAGTGGGCCATAACAGGGACTCTGCTTTTTGAAGCGGCTCATTATTTTGTTTGCTAAGTGTACATGGTCTAATAGAATATAAGGATATAAAGATGAAGGATGAGCTCTATGAAGAATTAGAATGCTTATCTGATAGTCTTTCATGATATCATGTGAAAATTATCTTAGGAGATTTTAATGCAAAAGTGGGGTGGGAAGATATATTCAGGCATCAATAGCCAAATTCAGTCTTTATGAAGACAGTAATGACATTATTGATTAGATTAGATTAGTCACCTTTGCCACATCAAAGAAACTTATTGTTAAGAGCACAACATTCCAGCATAAGGATATTCATAAATACACCAGGACATCTCCAGATGGTGAAACTCAGAACTAGGAAAATCATGTATTAACCATTTGACCCGCCTAGCCTAGTAAAGCGTACCGAATATGCTTTGTCGCTGCCCCTCTTAACGTACCAGTTTGTAATAGAGCTGTATTTCAACTTGTTTTTATTTTCTTGGAAAACTGCACTATTTTTGTCATTCTTCTGTATATGTGGAGTGCAGTAAATGAAGCAACAAGGCTTGCTTTGTAAATTTTCATAAAATTCTAACAGTACTTGTTTTGTGTTTTGAACCCTTTTTTTAAGCCTCTATCAAGAGTCCACAGACAAAGAGTGAAAGCATGGGATGAAGGGTGCATGGGGAATTGTAAGCAATACAATGGCATATTACCTGAGAATATAGGAACAGTCATGATGTCACTCACATCTGTAGATTATTTCAGGCATATTCAATTCTATGTTTTATATTTTTTGTGTTTACGGTAATTAAATTTGCTCTTCTTATTCAGTTTAGTTACTTTATATTTTAATGTTTCATAGTTCACTGTGAGTTAAGGGTGATGATTAAAATTTTGAAGAGTGGTAGATTTCAAATATCTAGGAACAATAATTACAAATAGGAATGAGATGCACAAAGACATTAAGCACAGGCTTACAATATGGAAATGTATGCCATTATGCATAACTGGGACTCATTGTCCCAACTTTCCTAAAAAAACATATATAAAATATTATTCTTAATGTTATATTATATGGGTGCGGAAATGGATTTGAGAATTTGAGGAAAACTTCTTTGGGAAATTTTTTGGCCAAAGAGAGGACATGCAAATGAAGACAACTATATAACAATGAGCTACATAATATTCATGGGAAACCAGTTATAATAAGAAATGTTAAGTCTTGTAGACTGCGATTGGGAGGACATGTGGCAAGAATGGGGAATGAAAGAGGAGCATGGAAACTCCCTTGTAGGAAAACCAGATGGAAAGCTTCCAGTTAGTAGGCCAAGAATGAGGCGACAGAATGGCATTATGCATGATTTTGAGGGAAGTAGATTATACTGGGGAATTGAAAAAACATTAGCTCAGGATAGCTTATGTCCACACAGCCATGAACCTATGGGTTCGATAGTGCCAATGAGTTAGTTTCAAAATGTGTGACGAAGAATGGAGATCAGGAGAATTAAGTATTTAATTACTCAAAAATAAATAAATAAACGTGTTGCTAATTATTGTGGTGTATCAGAACACAGTATATTCAAAATAAGAAAGGAAGGTATTGAGGCTGGTGAAATTATTTGTGCAGAAAGAGACCTTGGTCTAAGAAACATAAATTTTACTGTGATTATTTTAATAGGAGGATGATTCGGGATTAATGATGGACTTTTATAAAAAAAAAATGGTTCCTACAGCTACAAAACTCCATGAGGAAATAAAAAATAGACATCCCTGGCATGTAGATACATAAAGGAAGTTTCTTGAAATGGAACATTCGATGGGCAGATTTGTCATATTAGTGGAGAAGTGTGGATTGTCCGTCAGACTCGGAACTAACATGGCCACTTAGCATCTAAATGAAGGTAAGTTATAGTACAATCCTTCATGATATAATGTGCTGAGTATGAAATACCTACTGCTTTCATTCACTTCGTCTGTAGACTATATACACGTTTAGTAAAAAAAAGTTAATGTGTTAGGAAAACAATTTCTAGTTTGAATGCATTGTGCAGTGAAGATATTATGGCCACGATTGACGAAGATATTGTTAATTAAAGTGATAGTTCTGACCCTATATGGATGGGTAGGTTAGTGCAAGACAGAGATATAGAGCGAGCGAGTGATGCTGAACAAGATTTCAAAGTGTCAAGTGTCGAGCACACAAGTGACCAAGGAAACAATAATATTACTCTTTTGGATAGTAATTGGTCCTCAGAACATAAATTTTAAATAATTGGAATGTTATTTTTATTGTCTATTGGTGTTGTCGATAATTTGTAGGTTGTAACTCTCGAAATAGATTTGTTCACTATTTACAGATATTCAATACCCTGATTTCAGAAGAAACAAATATATTGCGAAAAATTAAGTAAATTGCTTCCAAAGAGGGTGGAAGCATATCCAAATGAAATTAAAGCTTACAAAGGAATTTTCGTATATAGGATAGATCGATTTTTAGTGTTAGATCGTCAATTAGTATATTAATTACTGTGGTGTCTCAACCTGTCAATACTAAAATATACATGGACACTATAAAGTGGATTCAAAGTCAATACCAATTTAAATTTAATTGTTTATTTTTTAAATTTTAAATAGGAAGTTCCTTTATACCACCTGGAAGACTATTGGATATATTAACGGATACCATATCATAACTATTGTGAGTTTTACTTAGATATATTCAATCTTCCTGAAATTAGAGGCTGTTTTCTAGATGATTTTTGCATATGTCCTATTATAAGACAAATATGACACTTAAGCGATTTGAAAAAGAAATCTCAGTATCTCCATTTCAGAGATGATGACTACAAACTGAGGTAAAAGGAGGAATATTATGACTATTTATTTAAAGTGTGTCCCCCACTGCACATCATAAATATAAGTTTGGCCTATACTATGAGGTCTTATAATTGTATATCACAATGAAAGTGGATTGTAAATTCAAACAGTTTAATTTCTAATTTACATATAGTGATATTGTTAGGTATGGCTATAATGTTTTAACTATATATATATAAAAATTGAACATTAAATATAGTGAAATTGAGAAGAACACCTAGACACGAAAATTGTGACAGGAAATTTACTAAATAAAATATTTAATTGTTTACACACAATATGAATGCTAATATATGCTACATATTTATTTAGTTTTAAATATTAACTTAATTCTAAATTATCTAGTATGTTTTATAGTATTTCGTAACAAAATCCTCTCAAAATTTTAATTTATTTGCTTATTAGTAGATTTTAAAATATTTTTAATTCGATGATTACTGCAAAAAATTTAATCTGAGTCCCAAATTCCAACAAATTATTTTTAAAAATATAATATTTCTTTATTTTTTTCTAATTTGGTATATTGTATTAAAGTCTGGTGCCATAGCCGAGAGGTTAAGGCAAGATTCCATGGTGCAGAGCTAAGGGACTTGCACTGATTTCAGTCTCCATGTGGGAAAATTTTTTCTCATGGAATTTCGGCCATTATGGGACCAGTTTCTACCAGCATCATGCAAGGAATTCGGGTTGCTACAATAAGTAGTAGCAGCTCCAGATTAAAAAAAAAAAGAAACAGCTGTAACGGCTAGGGAACACAACTTGCTGACTACATGTCACCCTTACACTGGCTGGATGATAGACTACCTCTGTGATTAACACATATGGACATGAGGCTTACAGTCGGCTGGTAGCCCCAAGGGCTTTCTATGACTGTCGCACCATGGAATGTGTGTATATTGTATTAAAATTACAAGGGCACAAGGGAGAACTTATTATTCATATATGTAATAGAGAATGTAATAAGTAAATCAATTAGCAATATAAAGTAGTAAATTAATTTAATACATTTTAATAAGTATATTTTAACCGTAGTGAAACTTTTGATATGCAAGCTGCAGCTAAAGATGTATTTCCTGTCTCTATCTTGTTATATCTGTGCAATATACTATTTTTTTTCAGCAATGACACAGTATTTTCTATTCAAATTTAAAATATTAGATATTAACTAATTAATATAGTATTATATAATATATTAAATTTAGAAATATATTTTATGGATATTGTAAGCAATATCTTATCCATTAGATTTTATATAAATATTGTGTATATATTATATATTAAATAATTATATAATGAAGAAATTCGTAATTTCAAAACAAACCATCTTTTTATTTAATTTGTTTCACATGATTTTCAAAGAAGTAGCAGCCATACTTATTCCACATATGCCATTCTTCAATTAAACTTGTGGTCAAGACATTTAAAATTTAAATGCCCTAAAATAAATATGTCTCTCTACAGCTAACTAGTAGAAATCATGGCGCTGGTCAAAGGGTTAATGGACAAATGCTGACACAGTAGCATCATTGATGTTAGATTAGTTAGAGGGACAGACTGCAATTTAGTTACTCATCTGGTTAGGGTGAAAATCAGAGAACGGTTTTCGCTTATGAGAGGAACAAACACTAAAGATGATTCTGAAATATCTGAAATAAAAACGTGAGAAATGATGAACTGTGGCAAGAATACCAGTTCAAAATTGCTAATAGATTGGAAATACTGAAATCTTCAGATGAGAATGTGGCAAACAAAGAAGAAACTTATATAAATAAAGAATGGGAGGTTATAAAATATACTAATAGTTAGCATCAGAAAGTGTAGGATACTTAAAAAATTAGCAAAACAACAAATGGTCTGATGAGGAATGTGAAACATTGTACAGAAAAGAGAGTTAGCAAAAATTAATTGGTTACACGAACCAAATGAAGTAAATTCAGGACAATAGGGTAGTGTTACATGGGAAACAACTAGGTTATTAAAGCGTAAAAAGAGGGATTATTTGAGAGAGAAGATAAATGATCGTGAAATTAAGGCAAAAAAAAAATTGGAATATCAGAGAATATATCAGGGATTTAGAATGGAGAGGAAAGGGATTCAGGCTAGAACAAACATAATTAGAAATGAAAATAAGAATATGTTTGCAGATTCCAGGAGTAGGCCTATATCATATAAATGTGAAAGTTACTTTAATCAGTTATTATATGTGCATGCAAAACAGGACATTGAGAGGATAATTTACAGACAGCAGAAATGCTAGTCGCAGAACCAAGTGCATTAGAGGTTCAAATGGCGATAAAAAAAATTGAAGATGTATAAATCATCAGGCTCAGATGAGATCCTAGCAGAACTGATAAAATCAGGTGGAGAAAAACTGATGGATAAATATGTCAGCTGCTTAGTATAATTTGGGAAAAAGAGGCTCTTCCAAATTAATGGAAAGAATCAATTAATATACCAATCTATAAGAAAGGAGATAAAACTGATTGCAACAACTACAGTGGCATATAATTTCTTTCAACTTTGTACAAAATCTAACACACACACACACACGCACGCACGCACACACACGCACACACACACACACGCGCACACATGCACACACACAAAAACACACACACACAAAAACACACACACAAACACAAACACACTAACACACACTAACACATGCACACACACTAACACACACACACACACTAAAACACTAACACACGCACACGCACACACACTAACACACGCACACACACTAACACACGCAAAACACTCTAACAACACGACACACACACTAACACACGCACACAACAACAACACACACAAACACACACACTAACACACACACACTAACACACACACACTATCACACACACACTATCACACACACACACACACACACACACATATATATATATATATATATATATCAGTAAGCAGACTTATTCCCTAAATTGTTGAGTACATAATAGGAGATCAACAATGTAAATTTAGAAGAAACAGGTTTACAACAGATAAAATATTTAGTGTAAGGTATATTTTAGAAAAAAATTGGAATATAATGGCACTGTGCATCAACTATATGTAGACTTCATGTGATGAATACGTGATAGAATATGTAATGAATACGTGATAAAAATGATGTAATAAAAAAGTAATAAAGACAGGGGTTGCAATTGTTATAAAACACGGATTTTCGTAAGAAATCAAATTGAAGCACGGGTTTTATCAGGGGTCACAATTATAAAAAAAATACGGGTTTTCGTAAGAAATCATAAATTTATGCAATGGTTTTAACAAAACATTATATTTTTAAAGTTACGTAATAATTATTGTCAAAACCAGTATATAGAAATTATTACGTTATCTTTATGAAACATTGGAATGCACACATATAGATAAGTTCAATAAACACTTCAAGCCTGTGACTGAAAAAGTCCAGAATAATATTTATATTGTAGGGCAAAATACTATTAGACGTTCGAGAAACTTCTAGTTGTAAGCAGCGATTATCGAGCAACACTGGGATTCCAGTGAGTACGCGTGGCTGCTCGAAAGATGGCAGGCTGGATCCCAGGAGTGCAGGAAGCTGCCCACCAGGTGGCAGCAGAAGGCGGGAGGGAGAGAGAGAGGTAGGAGGGGGAAGAGGAATAAGCCATCGAGGGGATTCTACTGGTGCTTGTGGAAGAATACAGACGCGACTGTTATTGTGTGTGTGTTTGTGATTTGTCCAAGTGTTTCTGTTAGTGCTTTATTCATCTTTCTAACATATCAGAAGTGGGATTACCCGATTTGAAATACAATTATCATAATTGTTATTAATTTCGCGAGTGTAGCATTCTCGTTTGTTTATTTTATTGTGAACATGGCGGCTAGCATGTACAGGGAAAATTCCATGCTGGATTATGATGTGGAGGTGGAGGTCGATAGTTCACGTGACGATCTGACTCCGCTTTCCGAGTCCAGCGTGGATGGCGACCTAGGACATGATCTAGCCAACGACGCTAGGGATGATAACGTGATGCCGGCGGGCACCGATGCGGCAGGCGGTCACGTGGCCGACGATCAATCTCCAGTGGTCGATAATGGTGGGCCAGCGGGAAACCCCGGGCGAGTGAGTGTGACAGCTCGAGGGGACCCAGTGCAACTGACGGTGGCCCAACTGCTTAGCCAGGGATACTTGGCTAAGGTGATCACGTCGGCGGCGGAGGAGCAGGCGGCTCGAATCTTCCGAGGCGTGGAGGAGAAGTTGTGCCACGCGAGTGTCTCCCCTAAAACTGGAGGCGCCAATGGGGATAATGTTAAGACCCCCCAAGGAGTGCTCTCGTGTTGTAGTGGAGAGTGCGCCTCTAGAGCGAGCGTGGCCAGTAGCGCGAGGGCGGCCCGAGCAGGTGGAGAAATTGTGGACCAGTTCGATCCCGATGATCGGGATTGTAACATCGATCGCTGGCTCCACAAGATCGATCAGCTGGTTGGTCCGAGTACGAGAGGTCGTGTTATATGTAGGCGAAACTCCGCGGGGCGGCGAAGACGTAGTTTAATCGCCTCGATGACTATGACCTCGTGGGGAGAGTGGAAGAAAGCCCTGCGTCGCGCCTTTCCACGGCGACATGATTTTGCTGAGTCATTGGAGGAGCTGGTAGCAAGGCGTAAGCTGCCAAGCGAATCCATGACTAAGTATTACCATGACAATCTGGCATTGTGTGAAAGGTGCGGGATTACGGGAGAGAAGGCCATCTCCTGTATAATCAAGGGCCTTCCGCTCGATCTACAGGCGAATGCTTGGGCCTTCAAATGTAAGACCCCGGGTGACCTGTACTCCGGATTTCTGGGTGGGTTGGATCGCTATCAGGCAAGTGGCCAACCTCACCCATCGAGCTTCCGAGGGCGAGCCGGAGAGGGTGCCTGGAGATAGGAGGAAGCGAGCTCGTGCGGACAGCAGGCAAGAGGCAAACGGTTCAGCGAAGCGGTGGGTCCGTTGTTATAATTGCCAGAAGTGGGGGACCCATCTGAGCCGAGACTGTACCAAGGCGAGGCAAGATCGGTGCAAACGATGTGGCAACAGCGGCCACTCGAGATCGATCTGCCCAACACGAGCCGCAGGAGAATCCCAGGACCACACTGCTGTGGTAAGACTTGTAGATAGTAACAGTAGTAATGTCTATAAGAATTCGCGTGGACCAAGGATGAGAAGCGCATCACAATCTAAATAGATACAGGTAGTGAGTATAACATTGCCACAGTGCAGTGTGCCCAGCAGGCGGCTGAGGGAGGGATGCGTCCAACATCAGTGGTCTTGAGAGGTTTCGGAGGCGGTACAATTCTTGGTGCAGGTGAGGTCACTCTGAATATTAGAGTGGATGCTATTCTACTCCAAATTGATGTCATTGTGGTTACTAGTGGTCTGTCAGACGTGGACTTGATTCTAGGACAGCCAGCACTACAGGCTGACGTAGTATTGGTTGTGTCTGGAGGAACAGCCACCTTGTCGCGTACAGAACCTAGTGTTCACATCAGTGAATTAGATGTGGAAGCCAAGGCGAATGGCTCCGGCAGATACCAGGTAAGAGCATGTTCAGATGTTTTGTTAGCTCCAGGTTCAACCACCATGGTTAATGTCAGGGTAGTAGGCGCAGACCCTGGCACAGAGGTTTTTGTGGGGAGCCGGAGTCATGAGGAAAGGGGTACCAGGATTGCAGTGCCGAACGTGGTAATACCATCAGATGGAGAACAACAGGTGGAGGTATGTAATCTGGATCCGAAGCCCCTGCTCTGGAAGGTAGATCGTGTGTTGGCGAGAGCTCATCGTTGTGATACTCGTCACAACACATCACAGGTAAATCGGGTGTTGGCAGATAACCAGCGTGACGTTGAGATGGATTTATCTAATATTGATATAGGCGATATCAATGAGGATGAAAGAACACAGCTGGTTAACCTGCTACAAAGGAAGGCTGGCGACAGCGAACTCGGGCTAACTCATCTTGGCGAGATGAAGATTCAGCTAACACCGGACAAGCCAATGTATCATCGCCCTTACAGGCTTTCTTTTGCAGAGAGGGAGAAGGTACGCAAAAAGGCGTTAGGGATGTTAGCGAGTGGGGCTATTCGTGAATCCGAGTCTGAGTATGCGAACCCCATACACCTAATTCCAAAGCAAATGGAGACATTCGGATGTGCTGCGACTTCAGGGCACTTAACCGGGTAACGATGAAGGAGAGGTATCCAATGCCTCTAGTGAGCGATCATCTGGATAAGCTGGCAGGGAAGTGCTACTTCATAACCGTAGATCTGGCGCAGGGTTATCACCAAGTCCCAATGCACCCAGACTCATTCCAAAAGACAGCTTTTGTTACTCCTGATGGCCAGTATGAATATCTGAGTGTCCCCGTTTGGTTTGACGAATGCCCCAACAGTGTTTCAGCTGGTGATTAACAAAATGATGAGTGGACTGGGTACTGATACTGTACTTGCCTACACGGACGATCTCTTAATCCCATCCACGGCGGTGGAACCTGGTCTGGTGCTTCTGGAGAGAGTGCTGGAGATGGTGGCTGAGGCAGGACTGAAGCTAAAATTATCGAAGGGCTCCTTCCTGAAGGACCGATTGGAGTACCTGGGGTCATGAGATCAGTGCAGCAGGGGTGAGTTCAGGGAGGAGGAAGACGCAGGCGGTGAGTGAGTTCCCAGTCCCCGAGAATGTACATGGTGTAAGGCAGTTTCTAGGATTGGTGAGCTATTTTCGTAAGTTTATCTGAAACTTTGCAGTCTTAGCCAGACCACTGACTGACCTCACTCAGAAGGATGTCCCATGGTGTTGGGGACCTGACCAGGCAGGAGCCTTTCAGAGATTAAAACTGTCTTTGGTGGACAGGCCAGTCTTGGCTCTGTATGCTAGTGCAGCCGAAACTGATGTGCACACAGATGCCTGTAAACTGGGGCTTGGTAGGATGTTACTGCAGAGGCAGAAGGATGACAGTCTTAAACCTGTGTTGTATTTCAGCCGAGCTACCAGTCCAGCAGAGCAGATCTACCACAGTTATGAGCTGGAAGACACTGGCGTTGGTGGAAACGGTCAAACGTTTCCGGGTTTACCTGGTAGGTATTCATTTTAGGACGGTCACTGATTGTTCTGCAGTACGTGCGACCATGCTGAAGAGGGACCTGGTGCCACGGGTGGCCCGGTGATGGATGGCTTTGCAGGAATACGACATGGAGTTGGAGTATCGTCCTGGAGCCAAAATGCAGCATATAGACGCATTGAACAGGAACCCAATGAATCTGAATCTGGTAAGCTTGTCTCATGATGATTGGTTCTTGACTGTGCAGTTACAGGATGACAAGGCGCAGGCGATAGTCGCAACATTGGTTGAGAATACAGCAGACAAGGGCCTCAAGGCGGATTATGTGGTGCAAGATGGCAGACTGTATCGAAAGACCCATGTGGGGAAGAGGCTGTACGTGCCAGCAATGGCAAGGTTTAACCTATTGCGTAAGCATCACGATGAGGCTGGTCATTCAGGATATGAGAGGTGCTTGAAGTTCCTCAAGGAGACTTACTGGTTTCCGTGGATGGGACTTTTGTGCGTAAGTACGTAGAGGCATGTCTCAGGTGTGCATTCAGCAAGGGTGACGGTGGGCGGCGGGAAGTCGTCCTGCATCCCATTAGGAAACCCTCTGTGCCCTTGGACACGGTTCCTGTGGATCACCTTGGCCCTTTTGCAAGGAGTGCAAAGGGTCACAGCTATGTGCTGATGGCGGTGGATTCCTTCACTAAGTTCACTTGGGAGAAGGCTATCCGGACGCTACGTTCGGCAGAAGCCATTGAGAAATTGAGAGAGATATTTGGCGAGTTTGGATATCCAAGGAGACTGATCACCGAACGGGGACTGGCGTTTAGCAGCAAGGCGTTTACTGAGTTTCTGGCGGAACGAGGTGTGCGACATATCCTCAATGCTATAGCAACACCTCGGGCGAATGGTCAGGTGGAGAGGCAGAATCGAACTATCCTGAGTGCGATTGGTGCCAGTACAGACTGTTTGACCCAATGGGATGAGAAACTGAGTGAGATTGTGTGGGGAATGAACCGTTGTGTTAATGCGAGCACTGGGTTCTCCCCAGCGCAGCTCATGTTTACTCACCAAGGGGGTGCTGTGGCGGATTTGTCTGGTGGAGTGCAGGCGGCAGAAGTGGCCGAAAGGGGTGAAACCCTTGTGGATATAAGGCAAGCTGTCCAAAGGCGAAGGGACAAGGCGATAGAGAACCTGACCAAGGCGGAGTTGGCGATGGAAGCGCGCTATGACCGAAGGCGTAAGGTCGCAACCAAGTACAAGGTAGGAGACTTGGTGTTATGGCGAGAGGCGAACACGTGTTCTGGCGAAAAAGGGGTGAACCGCAAATTACCGAGAAAGTATGGTGGTCCCTATAGAGTTTCCAAGGTGTTGGGGAACGACCGGTACCAGGTGAGTACTGTAAAAGGCATACGCGGTTACCGGAACTTCACAGCATCTGTGGCTGTGGATTCTCTCAGGCGATATCATAGTACTACTCCGGGCGATGAGCAAAAAGACTATGATAGCGACGGCAATGAGGCCGTTGATGATCGACAGGATCTGATTGATCTGCTTGAGAGCTAAGCAATTAATGAGGGCATTAATGTTTGCAGGATGACCGAGTGTAAGCAGCGATAATCGAGCAGCACTGGGATTCCAGTGAGTACGCGTGGCTGCTCGATAGATGGCAGGCTGGATCCCAGGAGTGCAGGAAGCTGCTCACCAGGTGGCAGCAGAAGGCGGGAGAGAAAGAGGTTGGCAGCACTGCCGGAAGGAGGGGGAAGATGTGGAAGCCATCGAGGGGATTCTGCTGGTGGTTGTGGAAGAATACAGATGCGACTGTTATTGTGTGTGTGTTTGTGATTTGTCCACGTGTTTCTGTTAGTGCTTTATTCATCTTTCTAACATAGTACTTTCCAGAAAAAATCCCCTCGCATGTAAAAAGCCACCTTCGTTCATCCCGTGTCTAGCAAAATAGACAAACATGGACGACTTTACCCATATAAATAATAGACATTCTCACAATAAGAGATTACGTCGTCAAAGTAGAAGGGACTAATACATTGTCTTTTATCGGGACATGATTCTTCCCGCAACAGTTTGCGAGTATAATTGCTTTTTCAATTGATATTTTAACTAGGTGGACTCAGCCATCAGAGAAAATAAAATAATTAATTTTAAATAATAGTTTCAATACCAATATTGAACTTATATGGTATTTCTGGAACTTAAAATTTAGTATTGTTGTGACTTTAAAATTTAGCTCATCAAGCATATTATATCTTAGTAATATTTTGCATACAACAACAATTGACTGTTTCCTTGGTCAGGAACAGAGTACCTAAAAATAAACGCTCTCTCAGATATATAAAAATATCATCACCTTAAGTGTGCATTCCGATAAGTATTCATTCGTATAAGTTACATTTTAGGTTAAGATTTTAAATTATAACAGAGGATTTAGGTTAAATTGTTTTGTAGCTCTTTAAAACTATTATAATAATGTTGTTATTTTGGAACGGTGCTGTTTTTGTTGTAACAGTTAACAGGATCCAAGTAGAGAATGAGGCCTGAATCATACGCTCAGCGCTGCATCCCCAGGAGGAAATTAGTCACCTCCTGCCTGCTTTCATTCCCTTAGGCATCCGCTCGGCCTGTCCATATATATATATATATATTCCATCCTTAAAACTTACTTAATAGTGACCATTTATCCTTATTAAAAGCGCTACCTAAAACCAAAAAACCCTCCTGTTTATAATATAGTGGTGCCATCTAATTGGGATTATTAACCCTTCAGAGTGGATGGATTTAAATGGCCGGGAATACTCTGATGTGGGAGGAAGTTCACCGGTATTTAAACTCAGCCGTTCAGTGCCAGTATTCCAATAACGCATTTAAATTGATATATCTTCAGTAATTTAAATGTTTTTGCAATTCCTTTATGGTGAACCCTTAATATAATATTTAATTAATTAAATTTGTTACGGTTCTCACATAACATCTCTGCATTTTTTGCAGACTTATTTATGGTTGTTGTGCCACAGTTGAAATAGGTCCTTTTTGTAAATTTCTCACATAAGTGACACAGTGTATTGCACTAGGGATTCTTTGAAGAATTCAGAACCGGCTTTACCTAACAACAAAACGAAATATTTACACAAAGAGAAGGGTCTTAAAAAAAATGAACTTCAAAAATTGGTGTGATAAATCTTCAAAATGTAAACCAGCTGTTTGACACTCGGGCAACAATAAGTGTATTTTTTTCCCCTTGTGTTTACTTTGTTCATGTTTATTACAAACACATTGCTTCTATGCGCTGACCTTCTTTCTTGTAGGGGGGGGGGCAGCCTTCTCCAAATGTATCTTTCTAACACTTTTGAAACATTATTTTAGTCGTGTGCCTTCAAAAAATGGTCTTTCTACACATCAGACCTGTTGTACTAAAAGACCTTCATCAACCCTAAATTTCAATGCCTTTCTTCTGGTTTCCAAACTGAAACCAGTTGATGAAATATGACTATAATAGTTTCACCGGAGGTGTGGACTTAAAAGATTAACATGCTACAAGCCGGAAGATCGAGGGTTTGAGTCCCGGTGGATCAGGATTTTTAAACTGAATCAAACCTTCAGGCGGCACTGTGAACCCGGGGTTGACTCAGCCTCTAACTGAAATGAGTACCAGATGCTTGTTATGGGCCGTCAGACAGAAATAAGTACTCTCGGCTTACATCAAGTACCGATACTTTAGAAAAGTGGGAGCCTTAACCTCCTAATATCCCAAGAACCTTCTAAGGTCTGTAGTGGACCACTTTCCTTTTAGATACTGACTGAATTGTAGACTTAACTACCTTTCCATAATGTAAGGATATCGTCATTTGAAATATATATATATATATATATATCTGAAATTTACTGTTGTGGTCCTGTACTGTAGCGTAAATCGGAAATAACTTTGTTGGGCCTTTATTTATACTGAATTTTGCGACATTATTATTAAAAATGAAGAGATTTGAAAATAGATTCAATTTGATAGACAAGCTAATCTACAAAAAAGGCGAATTTAGTTTTATAAGAAATCCTTTATCAAGTTATAAATTTAAGAAAAATGTCAGGGGCCGCAAAAATAAATGCAAATATAAAATTATTTTAAATTGTTACTCAGGGCCGTAATCAGTTAATATATGCACTAATAGAAACTTTGAAGTCTCTACATAAAATTTGTATACACGGTAAATAGTTAATGTAAACACAAAGGTCATAATTACAGTTTAAAGCAGTGCGTGTAACTAGCGTACATGTCACGTCGTTCCGCATTGGGTGAAGAATTCAACTTGCGTACACGTCACGTCGCTCCACGCTGACGGGTTAAAGATAATAGCTTTATTGTATTTTCAGTAGAGAAAATATAATAGTTATTATACCTTTTGTATAGATGCGAACCATTATTTAAAATTAAATCAGTCACAGTAGCAGCTCGGTTCCCTGATAAATTGGACTTATTCATTATTGTTGCCATAAATTGATATTTTTATATACGAGAGAAGTTAAGTATGCAAAATAAGTTTTTTTTTATTCTTTGAGCAATCATATTAATAATTAAGGATAGATTTAAGTCATATTATTTTGGGGGATAATAACCTGTCTAATTGTGATTATCTTTGCAGCATTAATTTACTAAGTGTTATTGAAAATTTTATTTGCAAAATAATCTTATATTTGCTTAATTTCCAATAATCTTTGTTTATAGCAAACTGTTTTGTGATTGATAAAGGACATTACTATTTTAATAATTCAAGAATTTATTGTTTTATCTTGTGTTTAGTGAAGGAATTTGCTCACGATTAATCATTATTTTTCAGAATCTATTGTGTCTTGTTCACTGAGTGATTTTATTTGCAAATATCGTTGTTTTAACACTGATTGAGTTATTGTCTGCTTAGGCATATTATTCTCGAATAGCTATGTAATAGTACAATTATTTTGTGGTAAGACAAAACATACAACATTTCAGAATTGCGATTTGTTATCCACCTTTTAATACTTTGTGTAAATCGCACAATTTGTAAGAAATATCCCCTCTTGTGCAATAGTGATTAGAAACATGCTCCCTAAGGTTAATCCTCAATCTATGGAAGAGATGGAGGCGGCAAAAAAGGAGTTAACAGCTAGACTGATGTCGTAAGAAGCCGTTCAGTCTCAGCTTCAAGGGCAAATAATTTCGGTAGCTACCTCCATCCCCAAAAGTACACCAACTGCACCACCGCCCCCGCCGCCTCCGGCGAGGGAGAGCGCGGTTGGTGGTAGGTCAATGGTAGAACAAATTCCCATGTGGGATGGGTCGACCCCGAGGATGACGATAGAAGCGTTTTTAGAAACAGTGAATACGTGGGCAAAATTCAATAAGTGGGATGACACCGAGAAAGCAATGGTAGTTAAAGCTAAGTTAACTGGCGCAGCTACGACATTTCTGGCGGGAGTTCCGAGTTTAAATGACGCGGAATATATGACTTTGGCTACTCGACTCATAGAGCGATTTTTAACTTATAACCCCGAGTTATACGCAGGCAAATTAACAGAGGTCAAACAAGGGCGAAATGAACCAGTACAGAGGTTTGCGGATAGGTGCCGAGAGCTGGGATTACGATCGATACGATTCAAGGCAGATCCGATAGCACAGGCATGTATGAAGGAGGAGGCAAATCGTAGGACACTACTAGCCTTCGTCCGGGGAGTAGATAAAAGGCTGAATAAATTTTTAAATGTGATGAACCCGACTCCTCTAGAGGAGGTTATTCAAATAGCGACGCGATGGGAAGACGCCGAAGGGGAGGAAGAAGGTAGAACCCCCAGTAAGGAAAGAACGTTCGATTATTGCCACAAGGCAGGGCACAACGTATTTCAGTGTAGAGCTTACACACCACAAATGGATGACTTCGCTCAGAACGGGTCAGTCGGATGCAACAGGGGACCTTTTCGAAAGCATGCCCCTCTAGAACCCCAAATTCAGGTGGAAACACTACACCCCCGGTTCGGAATAACAGGGAATGCTATAAGTGCAATCGGACCGGACATTTTTCTCGAGACTGCCCCAGGAGGCCGGAAGCCCCAAACTCCCCACGTTCGAAGACGCAGACCCAATGGTCGAACCCAGTATTCCGAAGAAAGTAACTGTATTTAGGGTCTATGACACCACTCGTGAGTTGCTAGTTACCGTCAGAATTGAAGATAAGGATCGTTCCTTTCTTATCGATTCTGGAGCATGCGTCTCTGTTATAAAACCTGGAATTTGTAACTCCGAGATTTACCCAGCGGTGTCCACAGTGTATCGTATATCGGGCATACCAATCGAATTATTAGACTCCCAAATGGTAACATTCAAAGTAGATGATGTCAGCTACACCGAGGAATTTGTGATTTCACATTTATCCTACGAATTTGATGAATTATTTGGCGTACATTTACTTACTAAATTAAAAGCTGACATTAACATGGAAAAAGGCTATGTAAAACTAGGGTCCAAGATCTATCCCAACAGACCCACAGGTGGACTGCACGACAGTGGCAGAGCAGGGAGAGTCGGGGACGGCTGATCACCATCAATTGGATATCTCGCCTAGCCAGTCCTGGGACAATACCCCTGAGAATAATGACCATGGATGGGAGATAGTGACACAAAGGAAAGTTGTAATCGCCCCCAAGACAACACGGAGTATTTTAGGTCGTACAAAGAGTCCCCAGTCAGTAAGCCTCCCTCTAGAGCTACTGATAGAACCGAGAATGGACATGCGTTTAGACAAGGATAAACTATATATTGGCAGAACACTTTCACCTGTCTTCTACCAACACAACAAAGATTGCGTGAAATTAGAGCCCAGATCAAAACCGAAGGAACCGCACCGTTAAGTATTAATGGAAGTAGCAAACACGAGTGACGAATATAGGACGATAAGAGTAGGCAGGAAAATAGGCGTTGGAGAATTTGACTACAGAGAATTTAGACTTACTAACGAATACAAACACCCGGGTGATAGGAAGCGAGGTGAGCAAGATACGAACCCCGTCACGGGAAATCGGATCAAATTGACCCCCAATGACGCAGCGGTGTTTCGGTGAAGCCACCAGATTATGAAAGGAAAATTCTGAAGAAACAGAATCAGAGGTGGGGCAGGAAGGACTTGGGCCACTGTCGGCGGGAGTGGAAACAACGTTACCTCCACTTTGAGGCCGCAGCCCACAGAAATCCGGGCAACAATCGTGGAGAACGGTTACCATCCCGCGCCCTCAAGGTCGCAGCCCGACGACTTCGCTGGCTCCCCCGGTACAAATAGCGAAATAGATTTCGAGACTAGGGAGGCCGGCATAACTTGGGCCACCGTCGGCATGTCTAGGAATAGCGCGTCCTCCACTTTGAGGCCGCAGCCAGAGAACTCCGGGCCACCATCGTGGAGAACGGGTCCCTTACCATGCCTTCATGGCCGCAGCCGACGAGATGCCTAAAACCGGTCAGAGAATTCAGGGTGCCCTAGGAAATGCCAACCGTTACAACAGGAAATTTAGAGACAGGAAGGAAAAACGATACAGGGAAATCTTTAAGGAAAGATCGGATCAAATAAGGAAAACCAGAGCTACTATAAGGGAGACGTCCCTGGGGAATATAGGAAAAAACGGTCGGAAGGTAGAGAAGACAGGGACATGAAGTAAATGCGAGCATAACAACGAGGCCTGCATCAGTAAACTATTAGAGTCGGACAACAGGGGAGAAATGGAGGAGCGTAAAGCAATCCTGAACTACACACATAAATATATGAGTTGTGGTAGCCATGAGCAGTTAGATCACCGAACCGAATACGAACATGAGACGGAATATTACGAACGGGACTTGTAAGATTACGAGCAGTTAAACGAGATTAAAACAGAACTTGAACAGAAGGTAAGTCACTTGACCCCGGAAGAAAGGAAAAGTATTCTTCCTGTACTGTTAGTTAATGCTGACTTGTTCTTTATATGAAAAGGGCGGTGTATTACCATGCACGGAACTGGATTATCACGACATAAACACGGGAGATACGCTCCCTATTAGGAAGAACCCCTATCCAGTACCCTATGCTCTGAGGGAAGAACTGAAAAGGAAACTTGACATCCTAGAAGAGCAGGGAGTAATCACCCCCGCAGTGACACAATGGACTGCCCCCGTAATACTAGTAAAGAAGAAGCAGCTAAACCCAGATGGGACTCCCAAACTGCGGTTAGTGGCCGATTATCACGCTCTTAATAACGTAACTTTGCTCCCAAATTATACCATTCCTGACCTGAAAGCAAACCTTGCCATGCTTTCGGGGAAGATGTATTTCACTATCCTGGATGTTGAAAGTGCATACTACGATATCCCAATTAAACCAGAGGATAGTGAAAAGACGGGAATAATTACACAATTCGGGACCTATAAATTTAACCGCCTGGCTCAATGCCTATGTGGAGCCCCCATGACCTGGAGTAGAATACTTGACAAAGCTCTTATGGGAATGGGAGAGCTAAAACCATTAGTATATTTAGACGATATCCTTATCGCCTCACCATCAGCGGAAACACACGTCTTGCAATTAACGAAAGTGTTCGATCGAATGCGCGGGGCAAAATTCAAACTTAGCCGTGACAAGTGTGAATTCGCTAAGACAGAGGTCGCCTACCTGGGACATATAGTAGGAAGGGAAGGCATTAGACCGATGTGGCCAGAGAGGATTTGATAGTGCCAGTGAGTTAGTTATATAGCAGTGTTATTATTTTAAGTTTTTTACAGTAGCGTAAATAATTATACAATAATAACTCGTGATTATAATATTAAATCAGAAATTCAAGTATGACTTGATGGCAACAAACACATATTGAATAAGAGATATATATTGTCGGCGTTCAAGCAGAAGTCACTAAGCCCAAAATTGGCTGTTTTGAGATATGTACACTACTATATTACGAAAATGATCCTTCATAGTCTGGCAAAAGCCACTAAGTGCTATCCCTGTCGTTTTCTAATTTATGGACGCTTAATGTTTTCACCAAGTCCAGATTACACATTATTTAGTCAGGCAGAAATCACTAAATGGACTTAGTTAATTCTGCTTGTCATAAGTGTTTTCTTAAAACATTATCATGCAGATGTAAAACAGTAAAGAAAGAAACCTTACTATTGTTGCTTTACACTTCATTGGTGCAGCTTTTTATTACATTAAATTAATTGTGCTGAGTTTATCGGGATTTATTTCAGTCTATGGAGTGTCAAGTGTTTAAAAGGAAGCAAATTTTATGTGTCTTAAAATGTTGTGCAAGATAATTCGTCGTCATTCTGGCAGATTTCACTAAGTCCAAATTTGTTGTTTTGAGATACAGCGATTTTAAAATTTAATCAAACTTCAGAAGTCTGTTATGTTACAATGATGAACTTTTACTAAATAATTTCTTCTGATCACAAATCCTACTTATATTTCTCATAATTGTTTTTGCCATTATTTTTTAAAATAACCAAAATAATGGAGTTAGTGACTTCTGCCTGTAGAAGGAAGTCATTTTTGTGAGAAATATAAGGCACTGATTTTAGAAATATTTATTTGTAATGTATTATTATTAACACAATTTGGAAATTTGTTTATTGTAAATGATTCAGTGTTCAGTTACTTTGAGAACTAGACAACAAATATGATTATTACAAGTATATATTTGTTTTCTATGAGATAAAAACATATATTTAAATTACACAGCAAATTATTTAGCTTGGTTGGAGAACAACATTAACTATGATTTGAAGGAAGTAGATTATACAGGGAATGATTGGAAAGTATTAGCTGAGGATAGGGATGTATGGAGAACTTATTTCCGCGCGGCCATGAACCTATGGGTCACTGCTATAAAGTAAAATAAATATTCTCTTTAATTTGCTTACTTGTTATAATCAGCTGCTTAGATGGCAGTGAAGACCGAGTTCTCGCGACATCTAGTAATTATGGAGAATATAATACATATATAAGAAAAATAAGTGTTTGAATTGGATTCGCCTGGTAGTGTAATGGATATCACGCTGAGGTACAGACTCAGAGATCCGGGTTCGAATCCCGTCCAGGCATTTATTTTTCTTATCATACCATATTAAGCTAGCATTGCTCAATGTTAAACATTTAATTATAACATATATATATATATATATATATATATATATATATATATATATATATATATATAATGTGTGATCAGTATAGCATTGAACAGCAGATGCGGGGCTTATGCTGTGCGATGACGAAGGATTACACATGTAGGCACAGAACTAGAAATGTGCGCTGACTCAGCCATTTACGAGTATATCACATTAATTCATGTCACAGTCAGATTGTATGCTTCGAGTGGATAAGGTGCTTGTTCGCTTTTCCTTGTGAACTGAATGACGTATACATAAGTATAAACTGAATGTGGTGTGTGATGAGTGTAAACTGTGTAATGACTAATAATTTTTCTACTGAACAACGTGTATTTATTTATGATCAATATTTTTTAACTCAGTCTGCCAGCCAAGTACGAAGACTCTTTGAAACATGATTCCCAGGTGTAAAAATTCCATCATGATCAACAGTTAATTATCTGTACAACAAAAATTTCACGCAATGGGAAGTGTCCAGCCTAAGTAGCCACACAAGCTTCATAGCATTCTCACAGAGGAAACAATGACGACATCGGTTATTGATTGGAACAGTTTCCTAGAAAATCACTCAGGCGAATTTCGCAACAAGTAGGGATTTATTAAAGTTATGTACAAAAAGATACTAAATTGTTAAAAAGCACCCATATAAAATAACCAAGACACATGCTCTTCAAATGAGTGACCCTGTTCGACCACCTGCATAAATGAAGTTGGTAAATATGACAGTTTGTAAAATAGTTACGAAAATGTGTGTGGTTGTATCACCGTGATCCTATGCTGTCCGTTCCCCTCTGCAAGTGCGTCAGCAGTGTACAGTGAAATCCCGCATCTGCTGTCCAATACTATACTGATCGCACTGTATATATACTGTATATATATATATATATATATATAATGTTATAATTAAATTTTTGTCATTGATCAATGCAAGCTTAATATATATATATATATATATATATATATATAAAATGCATTAAGTTCTCATCAATTAAAAATTCTGTTAAGGAAAGAATATTATAAAGTTAACTACAGAACATAGCCTCTTTAAAGTAATGTATACTGAATCAAATTTTTTCAATTTACCATATTTTCAAGTGGGATGATTTCAGATGCTTTTTTCTTATTTAAACTATAGTGTATTTGGCCAGTTAATTGACTCTGCCTACCAAAATTTAGAAGTTTCTCCTTCAAGGAAATGGGTGGGTAGCGATCGCTAACCCCATTGTACTCTTACAGGGAGATATACAATTATTTAACCTCTTGAAATGATGAAAGCCTTCAACTGTTAGAGAGCTTTGTTAGTATCTATGATTTTTCTTATTTCAATATCAAAAGTGTTTAGCTCGACTGTTTATTAATGAGATGTCATATATTTAAAGTATGGCAGAATTGATGTACTAATCTCTGTCATTTTTGTTTTGTATAATTCTTATTGTTTGTTTACTTGGAGGTAGGGGTAAACCTTTTTGTCCACACATCTATATAAAAAAAAAGTAGAGTTTCTTATCCGCGAGTATTTTGAAAGTGAATGTAAAGATGCTAAATAATATATTAGTCCATTAATTTCCGTTACCAATGTGTGAAAAGAAAAACGAAAGTCACTGGATTATCTAGGAGTATAGTAGGAACGATTTTACGTGAGAAACAGACAAATGGAGTTTTGGAAAGTCCAACTAAGAAGAGACCCCGCAAAAGCAAAAAGGCACTTATTGATAATTTTAATTAGAAAGCATTGCTGTGATTAGTATTAAGTTTATTGAAGGAGGGGTTTATTCCTGGTTTAAAAGAAATTTTTGACACCTTGGAGAAAAATCTTGAGCAAATCAAATTTAATTATGCCTGTATTATAAAAAAAACAATAGCAGCAGAACAATTTTAATGGAATGAGCAGATATCACAGCAAAGAGAATTGAATACTTATACATTCTGTTCTTGGATTTTGATTAACGTATTGTACAACAGTTATTATATTATTCAGCTTATTATGTACCCATTGTAGACAGATAATGAAAAATAATTCAACATATTTTATTAAATGGGTGTTATTTACTTATTATTGCAACAAAAGATTACAAAGTTGATTCTTTCATTGCACAATGTTTTGTGGTTGTCATAATTTTGAAGCAACGGGTGGCTCTTCTCCTTCCATTCTAGTGTCACATGATTACAGTTCCAAATTTGTGGCAGACAAAGTCCATTAACTGACCAAGCATATGTACTACAATATTTCATGTGTCACGTCTCTGCAGAATTTGGAGACAGATGAACATTCTTCACATTGAGCATTTGACTGAAATTTTTATGAGATAATTTGTCAAATTTCTCAGAATATCACATTCAGAAGAGTTTGTGACCTGATAGGGGCTCCACTTAGCAACAAAATTCAATTTTTAAGCCTTGTCTCCCTCTCTCATGTGCAAATTTATTTCTTAACTCCTCAATCTAAATATTAATACATACTGTAATCAATTATTGTCATCCAAAAAAAGTTCCAAGCCCATTTAAGCTAAGATTTTGGCTTTCACAGCAATGCCCTTTGGTCCTGGTAAATGCATGAAGAAATTATGCATTCCAGTTTGAACATTTAGGCTTTGCATATCTTTCATCGACTTAAAAGAGTTTTTCAAAATAAAAAAAATTCTTGAAACATTTATTCCTCAATATAATATCCTGAAGCTTATTTGAAGAGTAATCTTTTACTTCTGCTGAGTCAAAATTTATCAAATGATCCACTTCACCATTATCACTATCCTCTTTTAACTGAAGATTTCCCTCAAATAAGGGAATAACCAACATATCTGAGCGACATTATTGAGATGGAACGGTATCTTACAAGCCTAGCTCAATCAAATGGTAAATTATGCCGCATACTTAGCCGCATATCAAGTGCTTCCTGAAGTTGGGGAAAATTAAATAAATAACAGTGAATATTGCATTCATTTTAACATATTAACTCTTAAACACTAGGATGGGTGAAATTTCACCCAACAACATTTTATAACTGCTGTCACCAGATTCGATTGGGTGACAGAAATTTACTTTATTCTAAAAAGTATTTTGACATAAAACTATTTCATACATGATTAGAAATTTTATCTAGTTTTTATATAGTGAAAATTGTACCATCATTTTAAGAAAAATATATGGTTGAAAATTACCAATCCTAATAAAAGAAAATAATGATAGCATCTTAATGTTAGTGTTTGAGGGGTAATCTTTACAGAAATTGGTGTTTACAACATTTTTGAAGAAGCTAGATCAGGCAGGAGTTACACAGATAGGGATGTAAGGTACATGTGTAGCCCACTGACTTTAAAGCGAAATAACACAGACACATCAATAGTAACAAGTGCAAAATTTAGAATTTTGACTGGATAGAAGGTATAGGAAGGCTCATCTCTTCCCATTTACACAAATGCAATCGGTGACAAAAACAATTTGATGAAGCCTGCATGCAACAGTTAAGTAACTTTGGTACTACACATTAGAATTCTTAGACAGAAACTTAGAACCACTCCTTCAATAGCTATCCCTAAATGTAGGTATGTAATTTACAATTTGAATATATACTTCATTTTTAAACTTTTAAAGCAAATAACAATCATGATGTTACATAGAATGAGGTACATTCCTGTTATTCTATGTCAAGCGTAAATGTCCGCAGCAGGTTATGGATGCAGATTCTCCACAACACATTTACTTTTATATTAATGATTTTTTTAAACAATATTATTTTTGTAAATGTACCTACACTATTAACCCATTCACCTCAAAAGACGAGGTAGACTCGCTTAACTCTGCTGTTATATGTTTTGCAATATTTTGTACAACCCTTAACAGGGTAATGTTTTGTTAACATTTATTAATAGCAGAAGAATGTGTTTTGGGTTTCTCCCTTATTGTGATCTCAAGTACCGTTATCTTTTGTTTGTTTTGAATACCTGAAAATAGACAATATTATTTACGACGAATTAAGTTCGGTTTCTGGGGAAATGCTTTGAGCGTTTAAAACTGAGGCGAATGGGTTAAAATATAATTATCTTACTTGTATATGTTATTTGAGTGTAGTATATCACAAAACAGTGTACACAAGTAACACACATTTTTATCGCAATTTTTCTGGACACATGTTTGTTTTCATAATGCACATTGCTGGCTTGCATGTATTTTTTTGCTGGCATTTTTTAAATAAAATGCCTATTTTAGTTATAGTGGTGAAGATTTTTGATTATTTTCAGCCCCTTAATGATGTAGGTGTGGCACATAGCGCTGCTCGAATCAGACTAATGTGAAATAGCAAGAAGAAAATCTAAGAGTGTCATGTGTTCTACATGCAAAGCTTTCCAGTTGTATATGGCAATATCCATTATATGGGTGAATGAAATTATTTATTTTTCCTTTTTTTTCTGCATTGATGGTATGCTGTCCACTAAGTCCACCCCATCCATATTCTGATTGTAAATTTATACAAAGTCCAATTTGAATATTTTTTCTCCTTTTTTTTATCTGATTTTCCTGGATTTATCACATCCACCCTCGAATGCGAATTAGATAAAATTGACACCTGCCCATGGTCATCCCATACAACGTGAGGGGAGATAATTGCTGCATTTCTATTTCTCCCATTTTGAATTGCCTTTTAGGAAGTGCAGACAGTATAAATTTTATCTGTGCCCCTATTATAGGAAATTAAATATAATTTAGGGTAAATACTAGTGAGATTAACTCGAGCGTTTTTAAGTTACCTTCCATCTTCTGCAGGTTGAGTTTCCGTTACTTGTTCTTGTTGTGTAAGGTGATGTATACTCCAACTGTTTGTAGCAGCAACTGACAAAGCGCTCCAGTTAATTTTATATACAATATATTAACAAGTTGAGGACGACGGCACCTACTAACAGGTACAATTAAATTTTTAACTTTCATCATAATTTAGGGTAGCTATACTAATTGTCTAGAAATACAGCTCTACTCTTATCCGAGTTGCTCATATACCTGTTCCTCTTTCTGTGTAAATATTACAGGTATTCAGTTCCGGATTTACACAAATCAGACTTTTTTTTTCCGAATCTGGCTCTTTTGACCGAATAAACTGTTTCTAATTAAGATGTCCTTTCCATTATGAGAATTTCATCTAATATAATTTTTCCCTATCTGTAGATTGACTTCCACTATGAGGTGTATAAAAATGGGCGTATCTTATTTAGTCTGTCATACCTTGCATTATTATTGTATGAAATAATGAAATAGAGAATCTCAAATTGAATGAAAATCTATTGTGTGACTTGCATTTTCTGAAAAATGATGTTTTCAAGCATTTTATCTGTGGACCAGTGGCATTTCCAAACTTCGTTTTCTAATAATTACCATCATCATCATCATCATCATCTTCAAGGTATGGGCCTGTTGGCGCACTACATGCCGCAGGCGCAGGTTGTCCTTCCAACGACGTTTTGGTCTTCCTACATTTCTTCGGCCTAGAGGCCTATAATGAAGCAGCTGTTTTGATAAACGATTATTTGGCATTCTTTGTATATATTCAAACAAATTACGTTTATTTGTGTGTATTTTCTCGATTATATTATAGATTTGTAGTTCATCTATGATATCTTGACTTCTCTTTTGATCTCTTAGAGATACACGTGCAACTGATCTGAGAAATCTCATTTCTATTGTCTCAATTTTATTTTTATCGGAGATCGTTAAAGGCCAAGTCTCAGACCCGTATGTTAATGTTGGAACGGCTACTGTTTTGTAAATTTTTAATTGAGTTTCCCTTGTGTTCTTATTTCTCAAAATATCTTCTTATTGAACCACATATCTGTTGTAATTTCTTCTCCATGTCCAAATTTTGCTGGTACGATATCATGCATCCCAGATAATTGAAACAAGTTACTTGTTCAATTATGTTTGCTCCAATTACAATTTTTGTCCTTTTATGATGAGTTCCAATAAATGCCATTGACTTTGTTTTCTCTGTTGATATATTTAAATTATAATTAACATCAAAATAATTATGGATATATAAATTGTCTTGGAGCTTGATTTTCCTTCACAAAGAATATTTTTCTTTTTTCTCTTCAAATAAAATGTGTCATTCAGTGAGAAGTGATAAATTAAGTATCTAAGATCGAAAATATTTTCTTTTATTCATCATTCAAAAAGTTTGTTTCCATAACAATTAGACTACTTTTTCCTTGATAATTTTGGCACAAATTAACTACTTGAAGACATGACGAAACTAAATTTGTTATAATATTCAATTCCTTTTAGAACAGTGAGGGCAAATAGGTGTAGAGTGATTTGTATTTTTTCTTGTGTGTAGACTGAAGGAGGGAGAGAGAAACATTATGAATGAAGGCCATGTTCATATTCGTCAGTGGTAGAAGAAAGAATGTATGCTTATATCAGCATGTATACAGTCAAGCAAAATAATATATCATTAAAGTCTCCGCAGACATTTTTTGAAATGTTGAATTCTCATCAAAAAAATTCAGAAAAAAAAGCTGTAAAATTCGTCTCTGCCCACTGATTTTAAAATAAATAAAAAATTGTTTCACCAGCATACAAAAGAAAGATATCTGTTTCTAATGGTATTTATTTCATTAACCCTTCTTGGGGGACAATTTTTTTGGCTGAGGGCAAAAGGTAAATTTTCAAAATAATTAATTTCATACAAATGTTAATAAATGCTACTCAAATTGTGCATTTACTCATAAAAACAACATATACCTTGGTTTTTTTGTTGATATCCATCACTGATGTGTTTGAAAACAATGTTTTATAATTTTACGTAAATGATGTCACTGCAAAAATGACATAAGTCTCACTGGCCTATTTAACTGTACAATTTTTTTATCACTCTGTATTAGTAAGTTGTTGTATGAAAAGTTCCTTCACAAAATACTCATTAATAGCAATATGAATAAATAAGAATATGAATAAATATTACTGATAATAATAATAATAATAATAATAATAATAATAATAATGATAATAATAATAATAATAATAATAGTAATAATAATAATGTAAATAGTGCACCTAGATAAGGAAGAGTTTTCATAACTGTTATAGGTTTATTGATGGTTTCTTATTTTTCTTTGAATGACGTAAAGAAAGATTGGAGAGTTTGTTTTGTTTCTAAAAATTCTTCTCTGTATGATACATTTTGAAACACACATCTGAATGTAGAGCAGGTTTTGACACACAAGTTTCACAGAAATAAATTATCTTTTTCTTCTCACTTTTTGTTCTGCATACAACACAGGGATTTGCCCAAGAACATTTTGGTGTTCTTCCAATGAAATGTGGTAAGCCATCTAATCTTTTCAATCATGGGCCTTGTGATGTGTGACCCTTACCAGACATACTAGGGTTTTGTGGGTACTCGTGCATTCAGAAACCAGAGAAGTGACAAGTGCTTTTCTATATTTTTTGTGTGATAGGGGGGTCTTTTTGTATCTTTTTTAGGTTCATGGTGTTCAACAAATACGAATTTACAATAGACACCTCCAAGTGCCAAAAAAATTTTCCTGTACCATTTACGAGTTTGTCTACAAAACTGGTACTGTGCACTGTAATTGTCTGTCATATCGACTCCACCCATGTGCTTGGTGTAGTCCAGGACTAAATTTGGTTACATTGTTGCTGGTTGATTAGGATATTTTGAAGGTACTTCTGTCATTTCATTTTTATCCCCTTTATGATAAGTACTCAGAAGAATTACAGATATTTTATCTCTCCATGCAAGAGCCAGTTTTTCTTCTTTTCTAAAACTAATTACACCCCCCCTTTTCATCATTTTTATTTTATTTTTTATTAGGGAATCTGGCATATTTTTTCTATTGCTCAGGACTGTACCTGTTGTGACCATATTCATATTTCATAATTCATCTGCTAATTCATGTGAAGTACAGTACCTCAGGATAAATATGGAAACTTTTAGGTGGATCTGTAGAATCTATTAGGAGGGATGAGGTCAAGTCCTTGACAACTTGGGTGATTTTGAGGAGATCAGAATCTGATTGAGTTTTTCCCATATAGGGCTGGAATTTATACAGGTACCCATTGGAACTGTCTGAGAGGGAAAACACTTTCATTCCAAATTTTGCTGGTTTATTTGGATTGTAGACTTTGAATTTCACTCTTCCCTTGAAGCTGATTGTGCTTTCTTCGACAGATATGGAAGGTCCTGGTGAGTAGAAGAGAGAATACTTATGCCTTATTTTTTCCATCACATCCTTTATCAATTCTTTTTTACCTAACTTTTCGTTACCTTCAGCATGGGCAAAATGTAGATTCCAAAACAAGAGGAGAAATTGGTCTCTTGGAAAAACATCGCCAAAAAAGGGAAATTTGTCTACCCAGCTTCTGGAAAAGTAGTCCTTGATATCAGGGGTGGGGTGAAGCCCCATATTGATCACCATGCTGAAAAACGCTTTTATATCAGAAACTTTTGGGGGAGACCATGATAGAATTCTAGCTCTTTTAGTTAAGGATTTTGATTTTTGTTTGTTTGTTTCCCCTTGAATGCAGGTTTCCTTCGTTATTATGTCAAAAATTTCATTGTCAAAAAACAGGTGAAAATATTCCACCGGATCAGTATCCTGATCAAAATGAGATGGTAATACTGGCCCCTGCTGAATTTTACATATTGGTATGTTAGAAGTTGGACTGGGCTCTAAATTACTCACCTGTAGGTGCACTATTGTCAGTGGGGTCACTTATGTCACTCTCGCATTCACTTTCACTACGTGATGATATTTCGTAAGAATCTCCTTCACTGTCACTAAATGACAATTCTGAACTTCACCACCACTTTCATTCACTACTTGTTCTATTTCCTCACTTGTATTCAGCTTTCTTTTTGCCATTTTACCGAAGAAAACAGGATAAATATGTTACAAATGAACCACCGTAATATGTAATGATGCACTACCCAAGAACTCCACTGATTACCTCACAGGAAAATATTCCTGACTGAATTAAAAAGGGAACTCCCCACTCACAATGGTAGAAAGAACGCTCTTCTGCCATCTCTTGAAAAATATACAGAACATTGGTGGACCAGAACTAACGGCAAAGTAGGATGTACTTTTCCTACCCATATATAGGTTTCCACCCATGAGGAGATGAACAAGTTGCCCATATATGGGTTTTTGCCCGTGAAGGGTTAAGATATCATAAAAAAACAAAAATTTTATGCCTCTTTTGCAAGACAATTGTGATTGTAATTCACTCACTGAATTTAAATTGCCATTGGTATTGTGCAGGAAGCCATGGCCATTTAAATGACTGCCAGTCAATGGGTTCAGATTTCAGTACCATATTATGCTAGTAATAGTACTGATACTGAAGAAAGAATAAAATATGCCTTAGTAGACTTTCAATTGAATCGTTTATTTCAAAAACCAGTTAAACAACAAATTGTTGGTTTTGAGTAAATCAAAGAAAACTCCCTAGCAACTTCAAATTTATTTTTAGAAAATTCATATTTTTTTCCTACGTAAGTTATCCATTTTTGTAACTGTTTGATAAACAAAATTCCTTTGTTATCTATATAGACAAATGAAAAAAATATTAATAATAAGTTTGCACTTGAATGGTTTCTGAAATAAACAACAATCACTATTGTAAATGTTGTATGAAATATTCTAATTTCATTAGGGACTTGAAAAGTAAAATGAAAACTGAACTTTTTGAGTTTAATATAATTGTTATTGATACATATTTGTCCGGGAATGACTATTCGTCATCATATTCTCGCTATACAGCGCATTCTGCTTCCGCTGTAGGCAACTGAAAAATATTCTCATAAAATTCCTCGTATCCAACCAAATATGGTTTTAGAGCTTGTAAATCTTGTATTTTTTTTCACATTTA
Organism: Diploptera punctata; assembly: GCA_030220185.1. Lineage (NCBI taxonomy): Eukaryota > Metazoa > Arthropoda > Insecta > Blattodea > Blaberidae > Diploptera > Diploptera punctata. The sequence continues at coordinate 309,821 of JASPKZ010008154.1, forward strand.
TTGGGATCTACAACATTCACATAAAAAAAAGATTAGGGCCTAGTATTACACAGAGTAAAATAAACCATAAACACAAACTGAAAATTTATAGAATAAAAATTCTGCACAAACAATATGTACTTTTGTTCATCATAAAATAAAAATTAAACCATATTTAAAAAATTTTTAAGCACAACAATATTTTATTCATCTACTATAAAAATATTTAAAAGAATATGATGTTTTGATTAAGTATTTTTTTTTACTCATCCTTCCTACAGGATATGCTATCTGTGTAGGTAAGGCAGGAGGAGGATGTGTTTTTAGCAACGTGAATGTTGATGATATATATCCATCTATAAATGGCTTCACAACTACTTTCCCTGGCACGTTCTTGTTATAACAAAAGTGTTTGTACGTAAGTTGAAATCTTAAAAGTCTCCCTCTTGTTCTTTGTATAGGCTGTACCAGAGGTTTCATCAGAATTTGTCATTTTTTGTACGACTGAGGCCACTATTTTTTAAAGATGTAATGTCTTGAGTGGTCACAATGTGAATATTGAAACAACCTGCCTATCTCCCCCAATCCTTAAGCGATATTTATAAGAATTATTTATTTTAAAACTGTCTTCTTCGTTTTCCTTGCCAGTTTCTTCTTCTGGAGTTTTCTTTTCAGTTCTATGTTTGACTTCATTCACTTCAATCAATGTTTGAATATATGTGTCCTGACAGTTTTTATTTTCAAAGGAATAGAAGTAATCCCAAGCTTTATCTATTGTTTGACGATTAATTTGCTTTGAGTATTTAGAATTACACATAGAGGCTAAACTGTCTAGGCTAGGCTTAGCTTCTTCAGCTACTTGCTTACCAGAGTGTTAAACATAACCTTCTTGTTTAATCCTAGCGTTTCTAACAACTTTACGTTTGTAGGTCTCTTTGTTGACAACTTCACGTCTTCGCTTTGGATCATGTTCTTCATCAGAACTAGACATGATTACTATTACAATGTAATCACCACAAAATGTTAACAAATTCAGCATAAACATTACTAAGAAATAGTTATTAAACTGGACACTGTAAAGTAATACACACGAACAACAATGTTGTCACAAACCAAACGACTACTGAAGAATGCAAGTCAGACTGTGATTCACAAGCACAGTTGCCAAAATCTATGATCCAGCACATCGCCAAAAATCCTGCAGTTTAGAGCAGAAACCAGTAAAGCGCTGTCACTTGACTTCTTTCTGCACTAAACAAGAAATTCCAGACTTTGATTCACTATCACATGGGGACAGCATTTGACTTTTTTGTGCATTAAACGATGTATTTACCTTCACAAAATAGTAATCGCCCAATAACTCAATTTTGGATTTTTTGATGTTTGACTGGGTTTTGAATGAAACGATTCAATTATACATACAATGAAAATTTTGAATATAAAATATTTAATAATCAATATGTCCTGCACAGTATTTGAGTGTTTTAAGGGTTGATGCCTTGGTGGAGAGCTACAGGACTTGCACTAGTTTGAGTCCTCATGGGGGAAGAAATTCTCATGGTATTTCAGTTAGCATGGGACTGGTGTCTAGCCAGAATTGGGAAGAATTTGGGCGGGTACAATAAGTAGATGCTCCAAGTTCAGAAAACTTGCTGTAATGATGGAGGACAGGCTGGCAACATGTCACCCCTATACTAGCTAGATAATAGTTAACCTCTGTGATTAACACAAGTGGATATGAGGTCAGCAACCAGCTGGTAGGCCAATTGGCTTCTAGGATTATCGCCCAATGGAAAAATAATTCAATATACAATTTATATAAATGTTTTATTGGACTTCATACACAGGAATAATAAATTTAATTTGTGCTATACTTTCATAAGTATAAGTCAATAGATTTGATTTTATATGTTCGGGAAAATATGAACAAAACAAGAACATCTTTAAACGATAACAGCTAATTTTGGTTAAAGGTTTTAATAATTTTATAGTTAAATTTTCAAAATTCAAATTTATAATGTTATTTAATTTTAATATCAAGGTAAAATTTAGATTTAATAGATAAAATATGTATTTAATATTACATTTGACAAGTGTAAATATAAATTTGAATTAAATTGTTATTTTTATAATAAAGCAAAACAAACTCTTTACTTGTGTCCAGTGTTATACTGGTTAGAGTGAAGCCCCTATTATTAAAAGAAGGCAGTTGACCCAGCCTGTCACACCATCACATGAGTATATGAAATTTAATTAAAATGACAATATGGGTGTGGAAAATTTGTGGAATTAAGTTTTTGTCAGTGGAAAACAGGAGAAACCTTAAGAAAAACCTGCACTGGCTATGATTCGTCCAACATGAAAACATCACATGAAGTGACCGAGATGCGAACTTGAGACCCAGATTTGGAGGGTGAGTGTCTAGCCCCTTGTGTCATGGGGCCACATTATTTTTGTACTGTTTCATTATTTTGTTATTCATATTATTTTCTTTTTAATTTGTTTTGACTATCTTTTTACATATGTTTAATTTTGTGGAATGCTCTTTCAAGGGAAGCTACAAAGAAAATTGTATTTAAATTATTTTCATCAAGAAATAAATAATAGCATATACAAGGGTCAGTCAATAAGTAACACCTCCTATTTTTTCCCCTTAAATAAATTAGTTATATGAAAAATTTGAATTTGGCGCAATTCCTCAAACTTTCTTTTCTAATCCACAGCAGTAACAACTTCCTAAGTCAACATGTGGGAGAAATGCAACCTCTTACAAAATTGCTTACATCGGTGTACATCTTAGACTTCATTCTGCGATTGTATTCTTGAATGCAGAAGGTGAAACACCCACTCGCATTCATGAAATGCTGAAAAATGTGTATGGTAATGCAACAATTGGTGCCAGCAGTTATGATTATGAATTCATCTCTATAACAAAGCTGAAGAAAAGTGGAGTGGCAGGCCAATGACTGCAGTGACTCAGTGAGTCAATGAGCTCATTCGAGGTGACTGCCAAGTATCAACAAATAAATTGTTGCATTATGTCCATCAATATAGGCAGTGTGATGATGATTATTCCACAACTGAGGTTCTCGAAAGTTAGTTCACAATGAGTACCAAGGATATTAATTGACCAGAATAAAAAAGAGACAAGAAGTCAATAGCCTCCACACTCTTGCAGCGCTTCAATTTGGAGGGAGAGGAGTTTCTAAGAAAAATTGTGACAGAGATGAGACTTCGGTTCATTTTTGTGAACCTGAATCAATGAAGCAGTCAATGGAATGGCATCACACAACCTTGCTGAGGAAGAAAACATTCAATACTGTACGAACAGCAGGGAAAGTTATGGCAACAGTGCTTTGGGATTCAGAGGGTGAAATTCTGGTTGAATTCTTGGAGCAGAGATGAACAATAAATTCTGTCCAATACATCAGCACAAGCTTAAATCACATTATCAGTGAGTTCGCCCAAGAAAGGTAGGGTGGATGTTCTTCTTTTGCATGGCAATACAAGATCACACACCAGTCATCAAACCACTGAAGATATTGTGAAAATTGGATGGAAAGTCTTGCCTCATCTTCTCTATAGTCCTGACCTAGCACCATCAGACTTCCATCTGTTCAGGCTACTAAAGGAAGCTCATCTTGAGATTCAATTTGAAAATGAGAAGGCCATCAAAATGTCTGTGTATAAATGACTCAGGAAGGAAGACCATGCATCATATTACCACACTACACTTACTAAAAGATGAACAAACACTTTTGAAAAGGATGGAGATTATATTGAAAAATGACAAATTAATCACAAATGTTGTGGTTTTATGCTGTAACATACACTTAATTTTCTTAATAATTAATGGAGAAAAAATATAGGATGCATTACTTATCGACTGATTCTTGTATATTTAATTTAATAAACAATTCAAATGCTTAATATATAATGATATTAATACACTGAGAGATAATGAAACAATTAACTGACTCACCTTGATCGCCTGGAGATGTTTTCACCATTGAAGCAACATTTGGTGATGAGGCATTGCCCCCAGAAGTCAGGAGATCCGTGCCTCCTCCATTGAGCAAATAAGGGGGTGGTGACCCCTTCCCCCCACTCCCCACTGGTGCAGGTCCCCTTCTTGTCCCCACATTGAGAATGTCACTGGAGACAGATATGTCACTTGTTCCCTGTCTTTGTAACCTAACCTTCTCCCGTCTTCCAATATCTGATGATGTAGACTCACAATGTGCTGGTGCATAAAACCTTTCAGTGGGGTAACTATTGTTAATATTTCTCCCTGCCATTGTATCAGCTGGATATGAAGCAATCTGTTGCAAATTGCTATGACCACTGGTAGATGGCATTACTGGCACACTAGTCCTTCTCCTTTGATCGGGAACTGAACCGATTACTTGAAGATTAATAGATGAGCTATTACCACCAGATGCACTTTTAACACTGGATCGTCTACGAAGAGCTGACATAGGGGGTTGGTATTGCTGTGAAGTATAGCTGGTTTTGGGATATGCCTGTGGTGCAACAGATATTGAGGAAGTATGGCGATGTTTTGGATGAAATTGTTTAGGGGGTGGAAGGATAGTATCTTCCTCAACAGAAGGGTAGGAAGATGGTGGTGGGGTGTTGGTTACATCTCCAAAACTAACAACTTTAGTAAGGGTCGGTGGAGGTGTTGGTAAACGTGGCCGGTCTTCTAGCTCATGATGATGAATTAAGGATTTCTCTTCTCCAACATGACTGCTATCTTCATCTTCAGGACCTTCTGGCACAAAGTGAACATTGCTTTCTCCTCCAGAAACTGTCAGTTTAGTAGCAGCTATGTTCTCAATAAGAGGTTCAGAGTCTTCTGGTGTCTCCTCACGTCCTAACAGTGACATTCTCACCTGATAACAAAATAGCACCATATCAATGGCAAACACTAATACAACAGGAAAATTCAATGAAATAAGGTAAAGGCAAATCCAATCTGTTTTGATTAGGCCAATGATTTAGTTTGGTTGTCAACTAGAAAGATGCAGAATGTTACAGAGTTGTTATATGTACCTTACAAGTAAAACTTATTACAGTACAATGCAGGGATCATATAGTTGCTGTAGAATGAGTCTGTTTTCTCATTGGTGGAAAAATGATTCCAATAGCATTAGAAGCACAAGTTCAAGTGAGTGAGAGAGCCACAAAATAACACTAATTACACATCACTGAACATCTTGTTATTTTCTTGTACATGATTCATTAAAGATGTGTGAACAACTGACATTAGTTTTTAGAAAAATCTTTAACTTTGTATGAAACAACATTTACACCAGAAAATTGTTTATCTTATGTAAGAAGTGGAAGGAGAATAAATATCTCATATTTTTAATGAGAGAGTAAATGCAGATAGATATCTAACTCTAAGCTTAATTCTCCTCTTTCAGTAATTGAATTATGAGGGCTTTATCAAGACTGCACATATAGTTTCATGTAGTACAGGTGTGTCCAACCCATGGCCCTTGATCTCATCGCATGTGGCCTGCAATGATATTTGCTCTATCACATCACATTTGGCCCACAGTGATATTTGTAGGTTATGGTCTAATATAATTTATGAAATAAGTAATTCTATTAGGTATAAGATAAACTTGGAAGAGCAAGACTTTTTCTGTTTCAAACGCGTGATTGCAAAAGGTCATCCTACTCATCCTCTTACTAAAAACATGGAGAAATCACACCCAGCCCACATATTTATTTATGATCCTACATACTGCGAATTGTTTCGAAGTCTCCGTGCATTGTTGACCATGTGGTTACTACTTTCAAAGGCGAGTTTGTACCAGATGTTTCATTATCATTCATTTTGTACATTTCAAGGTAGTTTTCAGTTTGCACTTGTTTGCTCACATTGTAGTGTCAGTATTAGTGAGAAGTATGAAGAATATAATTAATTCTGTGAGTTTTATAAGTGATAATTATGGCTTCTAAGTCTAGCGGCAAGAAAAGAAAAGGTTCAGACGAAGGTAGAACATTTCAAATTAAGTGAACAAATCAGTAATTTTTTACTGAAATAAACAAGAAAGTAGTGTCATATTTGAAGAGAAAAATTATACGCTCAGACCGGGACTTGAACCTGGAACCCTTGGTTCTCTAGGCCAAGTGCTCTACCATCTGTGCTACCTGAGCAAGTACCGATCTAAACGCAAATTTTTCTCTATATACGTTGTAATTCCCATCCACCAAATGCTGTGAAGCCTTTGCTTCTATCTTTGCAAATGACGGCTCATATATTAAGAAGACATATTTGGGAATTATATAGTACATTATAAATGCCAGTACGGTTTTTTCGATGTTTTTATTATTAATTTCATACATCTCAATGATGGATAAATCATATTTGAGGAGAAAAATTATACGCTCCGACCGGGACTTGAACCCGGGATCCTTGGTTCTCTAGACCAAGTGCTCTACCATCTGATCTACCTGAGCAAGTACCGAACTAAACGTAAATTTTTCTCTATATACATTGTAATTCCCACCCCACCAAATGCTGTGAAACCTTTGCTTCTATCTTTGCAAATGACGGCTCCTATATTAAGAAGACATATTTGGGAATTATACTTTACATTATAAATTTATCATGTAATGTATAATTCCCAATTATGTACTGCCAGTACTGGCATTTATAATGTAATGTATAATTCCCAAATATATCTTCTTAATATAGGAGCCATCATTTGCAAAGATAGAAGCAAAGACTTCACAGCATTTTGTGGGCGGGAATTACAACGTATATAGAGAAAAATTTGTGTTTAGATCGGTACTTGCTCAGATAGCTCAGATGCACTTGGTCTAGAGAACCAATTGTCCCGGGTTCAAGTCCCGGTCTGAGCATATCATTTTTCTCTTCAAATATGATTTATCATCATTGAGATGTATGAAATAAGTAATAAAAACAAAGAAAGCAGTGTGTTTAATTAGCAGTAAAACAGTTTCAGTGTTTTGGAATATATTAAACAGTACCAACTAAATTGGAAATACCATCTTGAAAGAATGAGTTCAAATCGGATCCCCAAAGCTGTTTATAATTATATACCAAGAGGACGAAGATCTCTGGGCCGTCCTATAAAACGCTGGAGGGAAAATTTTCTATAGGATTGTAACAGGACTTGGCCTAATACTTGGAAGGAAGAAGAAGAAGAAAGAGTATAACATAAAGCGGCATTAGGACACCAAACAGGCATCTTCATATGATAAAGCTGAGAGTCAATTTTGTGAAGACAAGGTATCCGAACTTGGAATTAAACTTTCGGGACAGCAGTTAATTTTTAAGAATTTGTCAAGGAGAACGTTATAAGTTTCAATGTGTTTTCTTCCCCTTTCTTCATTAAAATAAACGAGGTCCTCGAGTATCTGCAAATGGAGTGTATTGGTTTTCAGTGTGCATCAAACTTAAAAAAATAAGTTTAACAATGTCCCCTTACAACAATTCTATCATGATTACTTTCCCAGAGAAAAATATCCGGGCATTAATAGACATGCACTTCCTTTCACATCACTTTCTGGTAGCAGATACGTATGCGAACAAGTTTTCTTCAGGATGAAACAAATGAAAGTGCGCAATGAAAACGCAAATCACTGACAGTCATCTGAAGAATTCGCTTCGAGTTACTATAACATCAATCAAACCAGATATCGGATGCCTTGTTCGTGAAAAGCAGTGCTAGGTGTCGCATTGACAGGTAAAAAATTATTTATTTTAATATAATAATTTTATTTAAATTTTCAACTAAAATTTATATTAAACATACAAGGGTTAATAATACTTTATTTATATTGTTCAATTTAGATTTTAGAATTAAATTATACATGAAAAAATATAATTTAATTTAAAAAATAACTAATATGATTCATATTTCAATAAAAATAACATATCAATATATTAGCTATTTTATATTTAAATTAACTGGTTTATCTTAGATCCTATTTAAAAAAGGTTGATGCAATAAATAATGTTTATGATAGAGAAAATTAGTGTTGGTTTGAAGCCTCAACACTTTCCACCTCTTATGCTTTTGCAAATGGGGACGTTTTACTAGGTGAAGCTTAACCTGTTTCATGGAAACCAGGTCCAAAGCTATAGCAGCCACATATATTAATGATCATATTGTAAATACATATAAAAATGTGTAGATGTATAAATTAGTAGAGGAAATCTCAGCCAGATCTTGATTCTGTGCTGTCTTACTGGTTGCCAACTTTCTAGGTGTGTTGGGCATTACTAATTCAATATAGTTATAGTGCTTGTAGGTTTCCTTACACATTTTAACTTCATTGAATGTTGAACAAAAGCTTATCTAATAATAATATAAACCAAAATTTGTTTTAAATATTGTTGTCTGGAAACTAAAAAAATTAGAAAATGTCAACATAATATTTTGATCCTTAATTTATAGACTCTAAACTCCTGGCGTGACAGGCCTAGAAGGCCCTTAACCTACCAGCCAGCTGCTGGCCTCACATCCACATGTGTCAATCACAGAAGTAGATGATCATCCAGCCTATGTAGGGGTGACATGTAGTCAGCATATCGAGTCCCCCAGCCGTTATAGCTGGTTTTCTCAACCTGGAGCCGCTACTTATTGTAGCTACCCAAATGCCTCATGATGCTGGGTGGACACCGGTCCCATACTGGCCGAAAATACCATGAGAAAATTTCTTCCCCCATGGAGATTCGAACCAGTGCAGGTCCCGTAGCTCTGAACCAAGGCTTCCTGCCTTAACCATTCAGCTACGGCGTGGGACTTAATTTATAGACATTACTCTCAAAATTATACAATGTTTACAATATAAATAAGCCATTTTGTTTACCGCAGGGGAGACACGATTAGTAAGAGTGCTGTCCTGGTTCTCCAGCGACGATGATGACTTCTTGCGAAGACATGAGGATGGTGGTGCACCTGTCTGCTGCGGTGGCTCTCTAGTACCCATCACAGCAATGGAAGGTGGTTTTGTAGAAAATGAAGTCTTTTTCCTGAAAATTTTCGTAATTTGATTAAATTAATAACATAGATATAAATTAATTTGTTATGTATGTATATCTACTTTACAAAGGCATTTTAAATCCAAATATCCAACTCGAGATTCTAAATGCCATTTATACAAAACACTCACTAAACCTGTATTGATGTTCGGTTGTGAAACCTGGACATTGTCACAACTGGATATAGTGAAACTTGCAACTTTTGAAAGAAAGATATATAAATTATATGTCCCAATTCAGGATGCAAAAGGTTGGAGAATTAGATATAACTCAAAACTATACCACATTTATAAATCACCAGATATTGTAGCTTCAATAAAAACAGGAAGAGCGTGAGATATAATAGCTTTCCTTGTTTTGCAAAATATAGTATCCAGCTCCTGAGTTATCCATGTTGATATTCAAAGAACCATCGGTATAGATATGTAAGAAACCATCACATTTCTCTGAGATTAAATCCAAGGAACTGGTTTGAAGTAAGGATATAAAGTCCTTCTTATTGTATTTTCCTGGTACTTCAAAGTTAGCTGCAGGTAATTTCCATAGCCATGGGGAGGGATTTCATTTATAACTGGGACTTTAGGGAAATATTTTGCTACATATTGTCAAGGTGATGTCATTTTCTTACAATCTGTATAATTCTAGCATATTATTTTCCCAAAATATTATGGGCATATTAAGTTTACAGTATGTAGACACTTTCAGGTATTGTATCCAAATTTGTTTTTGTACATAAAGATCAATTGGCATTACAGAAAGTTCAATTACCATAGCTTCAATGGGAGAAGTTCTAGGGACACCTAGGCATAATCTCATAGCTGATTTTTGAACTAGAGAGATTTTTTTCAAATGTGTTGTAGCTGTGCCTCCCCATATTTCACAACCAAACAGCAGTTTTGATCTGATGAAAGCAATGTATAATAAGCGTAATGTGTGCATATCCGGACAATTTTTTATTGGCAACAATCATTCATCAATTCAATCTATTTGTACATTGAGATAAAACATTTTGAATGTGTGTTTTCCAAATTAACTTAGAGTCAAATGTAATGCATAACATTTTTGGTGTCTTGTTATATTGAATCTGTTGACTGTTCAAGAAAATGTTTGGTTTGAAATTTTTAAGGTAGTGTTTTTAGTGAAAACTGTACACACTGTTTTAGAGGAAGGAATTGTTAGATTCCACTTTTGTGTCCATTTGTTGATTTCATTTACTGCCAATTGTACCTGACTCATTGCTATATTTGGATATTTGTTAGTGGTCCAAATTGTAATATCATCTGCGTATATACTAATTTTTACTGGAGAGGTGATTGTTATAGGTAGGTCATGAAGCATAATGTTGAGCAAAGTGAGAATTAATACTGATCCCTGTGGCAGTCCACGGTTATTAATATACTTGTCAGATGATAAATGATTGTTAACAGTGGCCTGAATAGTTCATCCACATATAAGTTGAAGTATTCTGCATTTTATACCCACTTTCATAAGCTCTAAGATCAGTGACTTATGGGGTGTGGTGTCATATGCAGTTTCCAAGTCAATCATGAATGCAATAGTAGTTTCTTGTTTCATGATTCCTAAATCAATTTCTTGCGCTAAATATATCAATGCATTAATTGTTCCACATGAAGGACAAAATCCAAATTGAAAAGGACTAAGAAGGTTTAAATTTTCTAATCTCCAAGATAAGCATTTTTGGACCATATGTCCTAGCAGTTTAGCAAAGCAAGATGTTAGTGAGATTGGTCTATATGACTAACACATCTGCTTGTCTTTATGAAGTTTTGGTATGGGAACTATAATTACATTTTTCCAGTATTTGGGTAGAATCCAGTTTCCCAGATGTAGTTAAAGTGTTGAGGAAATTTGTTCTGTAACATTTCTGAAACATTTTGTAATATAGTATTGTGATTGTCATCATTTCCAGTAGCTGAGTTGTGGAGGTCAGATAGGGCTAACTTAAACTTTTCTTTTGTAAATATGGAATCAGTTATATCATTATGAAGATACAGCAGTTCAAAATTAATAGTAAGGTACTGTTCATGTGTATTAAGATGTTTAGGCCATGTGGAATTTTGACCAGACTTTTTTCCATAATAATCATTTAATATCTCTGCCTTTTCACTGTTCTCTGCGATAGATTTCCATTATCCTTTAAACAGGGAATCATATCATATCCTTTACCCTCTATGGCTTTGAGTCCTTTCCAAACAGTTGAGGAGGGAGTGTTTGAATTCAAGGAGGATACAAATTCCCACCAGCTTGAACTTTTTGCTTTTAAAAGATTTCACCTGAAAATTGCTTTTGTTTTATTATAATATATTTTAGATTCAATGGTTCTATATTCCATCCATTGTCTTCGGGCTTTTTGTTTAGATTTTTTGTGTTCTGTTAAGGAATTGTTCCACCAGATATTCATTGGTTTGCTGTTTAATGATTGGGATGGACTGTTTTGCTGCTTTTATAAGAACATTTATGATTTCAGATGTTACAGAGTTAATATTTTCTTTAGAATGAGTGTTACTATTTTGTAGTGTTATTGTAGTATCCTTTTTATATGAAATCCAGTTTGCAGATTTAATTTTCCATTTGGATCTTGGTAGAATATTCTCTTTTATATTTTGAGAGTTCGGAACAAATGTTAATGTAGTGTATAATGGAAAATGTTCACTAGTAAGGTCGTCTCCAACATACCATCTTTGGAAGTGGCCTTTCATATTGGAGAACAGAAATAGAGATCTAATGTGATTGGGGTTACCATTGATGCACGCTGATATGTTGGAGTTTTATCATTGAATTATATAAGATTATTATTCAATAACCATTGATGTAATATAGCACCATTTTGGTTTGATGGTCCATTAATCCAATGCTCATGTCTACTGTTAAAGTCACTCAAAATTATGAATTTTCTTTCTGCAGGTATTAAAAGGGTTAATTTATTCATAGTTATTGTTTGGTCAGGAATGTAAACATTGACATGGTGGTATTCATATGATAGGAATATTGGTAACGGTACACCTAAAAATGGCTGAATTTATTGGTTTGCCTAATTCTGGAATGTACATGGGGCATTGTTTCCATTGTACATCTGTTAAACTACTCGTGAATGCAGATGCTGTATGTATCTGTATTAAAAAATATATTGGGGCAAAATGCTTCAATTGGTAGTGCATGGAATATTATATCCAAGGTTAAGCTTGAATATTCAAAAGGATTAAAGTTTAGTTGAATTTCTACAAGTGGAACAATTGCAGGGCACAATTTTCACAAATGAAAGAAATAATATTCCAACAGTTTGTATGATGGGCAATGTTAATTTCACAATGAATGTAATCATGCTATAGGAATAAAACATATTTTATAATTTATTTGTTATTGTCTAGTGATGTATTCATCATCATCATCTTCAAGGTATGGGCCTGTTGGCCCGTTCCACTCCCTGGTGCACTATATGCAGCAGGTGTAGGTTATCTTTCCAACGACATTTTGGTCTTCCTACATTTCTTCAGCCTAGAGGCCTATAACGAAGCAGCTGCTTTGATAAACGATTATTTGGCATTCTTTGTATATGTTCAAACCAATTACATTTATTTCTGTGTATTCTCTCGTTTATATTATATATTTGTAATTCATCTCTGATATCCTGACTTCTCTTTTGATCTCTTAGAGATACACGTGCAACTGATCTGAGGAATCTAATTTCTTTTGTCTCAATTTTATTTTTATCAGAGAACGTTAGAGGCCAAGTCTCAGACCTGTATGTTAACGTTGGAATGGCTACTGTTTTGTAAAATTTTAATTGAGTTTCCCTTGTGTTCTTATTTCTCAAATATCTTCTTATTGAACCACATATCTGTTGAAATTTCCCTAATTTCTTCATCCATGTCCAAATTTTGCTGGTACAATATCATGCATCCCAGATAATTGAAACAAGTTACTTGTTCAATTATGTTTACTCCAATTACAATTTCTGTCCTTTTATGCTGAGTTACAATAAATGCCATTGACTTCGTTTCCTCTGTTGATATCTTTAAATTGTAATCGTTTATTAGTTTCCATAATTTATAAACTGATCTTTGTAGTTGATTTTCTGAGGAAGCTACAATGATCTGGTCATCTGTGAATAAAAGACAGTTCATTTTCATACCGTTTATCATAATATGTTCATCTAAAAAGTTGCCAAGTACTAATGATATCATTTAAATATATATTAAAAGTATTGGCGAAAGAGGTCAACCTTGTCGAAGTCCATTGTTGATTTCTTCGCAAGTTTCTCCAGGACCATTTCCTTTATCTGTACGAATTTTTGTATTTTCATATAAACTTTTTATAGCTTTAACTAGATGAGGTGGATATCCTTTATTTTTTAATATCTCCCATCATTTAGAGCGCATAATTTTATCAAAAGCATTCTCATAGTCGATAAACAATATTTGTGTCTCAAGATTAAATTCTCTTCTTTTTACACGCTTTATATTAGCTTGACCCGTATCTATCTATCTATGTGACAGAATCTTTCAATGCGATTTTCACCCACTTAAAATCATTGGATCGACTTGAAGCTTTGTATACTTGGAAAGGACCCGTGACAATACAACAATTTCATTTTATTTTTCTAAAATCCTGGCCAGAATCATCAGAAAATCAAAAAAAGTGTCTTTGTATTTATGTAACGGAATCTTTGAACACGATTTTCACCCACTTAGAAACATTGGATCGACTTGAAACTTTGTATACTTGTAAAGGACCCGTGACAATACAATAATTTCATATTTATTTTCTAAAATCCTGGCCAGAATCGTCAGAAAATCAAAAAAAGTGTCTTTGTATCTATGTAACGGAATCTTTGAACACGATTTTCACCCACTTAGAAACATTGGATCGACTTGAAACTTTGTATACTTGTAAAGGACCCGTGACAATACAATAATTTCATATTTTGTTTCTAAAATCCTGGCCAGAATCATCAGAAAATGAAAAAATGAAAACTGGTATAATAGGTTGCGGACTTGTCGACTTTTTAGTCAATCGTTGTAAGAGCTCAGTTGGTAGAGCGGTGAACTCTAGTGGTATATAATTTCAGTAATCCATAGGTCGCTGGTTCAAATCTGGCTGGGAGGATTTTTTTAGAAGAGTATTACTTTTAGCTCATACTACAATAGTATCGAATTTAAAGATATTTACATTTGTATCTTATTCTGTAAAATATTAAAAAATAAATAATAGTTTTAAAAAACTAAAACAACACGCTTTATTAGAAAACCAAACTAAAAAATGAAAAATAATTTTAATTTCCAACACACTTGGGATAAAATTAAAGTGGTCAACAAAAAAATCATCTCCAACACATATAGAATAAAACTAGAGTTATCAACAAAAAGAAAATAATTTTACCATCAAAAGCATGGAGTGCTTTTTATGATTTTTACATTTTCTTCTTAGAGACTTTACTTTTACCAATATCTGTTTATTATCAAATATATTATCTGATATAGAGCACCCCACGCTTTTGATGGTAAAATTATTTTCTTTTTGTTGATAATTCTAGTTTTATTCTATATGTGATGGAGATGATTTTTTGTTGACCACTTTAATTTTATCCCAAGCGTGTTGGAAATTAAAATTATTTTTAAATTTTTAGTTTGGTTTTATAATAAAACGTGTTGTTTTATTTTTTAAAACTATTATTTATTTCTATCAACTGTTGGAGTGAAAAGATATGGTCAATTGTAGAGTGGCCTTTTCTGAACCCATGTTGTTCATTTGAAATTTCATTACTTATCTTTCCAATTCCCCTAGATACTATTTTAGCATAGATTTTGCTTCATGTTCCCTCTGTAGTTATTTGGGTTATGTCTGTCACCTTTTTTATATATAGGGATAACAATAGCTTCACTCCATTCTTCAGGTACACAGCCATATTGCCAACAGATATGTAACTTACTTAATACTTAATACAGGCTTTCCACTTTACAGCAGCTTGCCTTTGATTCCTGCTTTCCAGAGATTCCTATCTTCCCATTGTCCATCTTCCATACCCCTCTTCATCATGGCATCATATATTCCCTCATACCATGCTCTTCTACTTCTTCCCCTTCTCCTTCTGCCTGGTACCATCCAATCCAACACCTGTTTAGGCTACTGGTCTTCCGGCATCCGTTGTACATGACCATACCATTGTGGAGCTCTCTTTGTTATCCTATCGATAACAGTTTATTGTGCATCCATTTCTTGTCTGATATATGTATTTCGAATATGTTGTAGCCCGGATATTCTCATACTTCTCCGTAATCCATTCATTTCTGTCGCCAAGATTCTTTTCAGCATCCTTTCATTTATTGTCCAGTTTTCTGATCCATATGTAAGTATACTTTCTATTATAGTCTGTATAATCCCATTTTTGTTTTTCTGGTCAAATTTCTATTCCATAAAAAAATTCAGGGATCTAATCGCCTTCCTTGAACAATTTACTCTGTTAATAATATCTTTATCACAAGTACCAGATTTATCTATTATAGATCCAAGATATTTAAATTCTTCAACACGTTTAATTATCATATTATTTTTTTGTAGGTCTTCTGAATTTCCTCCGATTACCATATATTCTGTTTTAATATAATTTACCTTCAGTCCACCTACCTCAAATGCATCGACCAACTTTCTGATCATATATTCTATATCTTCTTTATCTTGTCCTATTATAATCTGGTCATCAGTGAATAATAAATTGTGCAGTAAATGGCCATTAATGTCGATTCCCATTCCCCTACATGACTTATTCCATTTCATTAATACATCTCAACAGATTTTTATGAAGTTTAATATTCTATATATAAAAGCTTGAGATCCGCATTTAATAAGTTCGATATTGATTCTATCAATTCCAGGTGACTTTTTGTTTCTGAAGCTCTTTATTGTTTCAATAAATTCTTCTATTGTTATGGAATCAATACTTAAATCACTTTCCATAATTCATATGTTACTTTCTTCTTGGTCATTATGGCTCCATCAATTTTATAGTATTGCAGCCAATTTTTTTCATGAATTGGATTAAAAATAAAGTTTATCGTTTTCACCTTTATTTATCTGTCTTATGATTTTATAAGCATAATTTTGTCTACCATGAAGATCGTTTTCCATATCAGAAATATATTTATCCCAACTTTGCCTATGTAACCTCCAAGTTTCTCTCTTAACAATGGCACATTTCTTTTTATATTCTATTCTGATTTCCATACTTTCATTATGTAAATAGTTCCAGTAAGCTTCTTTATTTTCTTCAATAAGTTTTGCTATTTCCGAATTCCAAATTTTAAGACCATGTTTTTTATATCTTTTCTTTCTTTTACCTAGTGCATCTTCTGCAGCTTGTAATAAAATTGCTTTTATCTTCTGCCATTCTAAATTTATATTTTAGCTTATTGGCATTTCTTCCATTAATTGATTTAATCTATTTTAGTATAACATTTTTATACTATCTTCTCTTAATATATGCAGGATGTAAATATTTTCGTACCTTAAAGGTTTCAGTAATATTTCCTTTTTTCTGTAATTTCTTCCATCTTGTTGGTAATTTAAGTATTGCTTTTACTAGAAAGGGGGCATGCCGCAGCGTAGTGGTTAAGGCACTGCGCTACAAGTCGGAAGGTCGAGGGTTCAAGTCCCGGTGGGGTCAGGATTTTTAAACTGACCAACCTTCTGGGGCACTATGGCCCTGGGGTCGACTCAGCTTCTAACGGAAATAAGTACCAGCAGCTTGTTTCTGGGGGCTGACAACCCGGCTGACATCAAGTGCTGATTGTCTAGAAAAAGTGGGAGCCTTAACCTCCTACTACCTCAAGGGTCTCCCAAGACCTGTCGTGGGATTACTTTACTTTACATTTACTAGAAAATGATCTGTCATAACGTTAGGACCTCTGAATTCTCTAACGAGTTTCTTTCGCATCTAGTATATTTATGAATATCTTTATGTACAAAAAAGTATTCATAATTCGTAAATCATTGTACTCACATAAATGTATAAGTTCTTTTCCATTTTCAGTTATTGTATTTCCACCTTTGTTTCCTACTGTTCCTGGAATTATTTGATTACCCATTCTAACATTAAAATCACCTAATATAAAACGTAATCATTTGAATTAACTTTGTCTAGTGTTTTCTATGATGTATTCTAAAATAATATAATAATAAATATTTAAAAGTTTTTTAATCATACTTATAATTTATTATGACAAATATGATTGTTAATACATTGCTCAAAACAATTAGAGGAACACTTGTAATAAATTGAATAAGTAATTGTTTTTTAAAGCTGTGATGCTGAACGTTGGACAATATGTAAATTGAATTATTAATTTTATCATTGGATACAAATTTTAAAGATCCATGGCCTAAATACAGAGAAATTACCTCAAATAACAAATTTAGAGAATTTTTTTATTTTGGAAGGTACTGGCCACTTCTAATAGGTAAGCTAACTGATGTTGCTATAGTGATGAATGTTGATTATTGCCTTGTTTATTGAAGTCTCTGACTAAATGAGGCATTTAAATGAGTTTGAAGTGTATCATGCTCTACATCTTTTACTTCAAGGCCAATCTCTGCGACAAGTGGCTAGAGAGCTTGGGGTTTCACCTTCCGTGGTGTCCAGGTTACGCAACAGGCACAGAGAGACAGGTCAGTATTGTAGAAGACGTGGCCAGGGCCGTAAATTTAAAACAAGCCCCCAGGATGACAGATACGTTGTTCTTTCTCCTCTTCGACAGCGTACAAAAACTGCAAAAGACCTGCAGAATGACCTTCATATGGCTTCCGGAATCCGGGTTTCAGACCAAACCATAAGGAACAGATTGAGGAAAGATAATATTCGTCCAAAAAGGCCCGTTAAAAAACCACGCTTAACAAATGGGCATAAGGCAGCAAGACGTATGTATGCTGAAAACCATGGTGATTGGAACCTGAACCAGTGGGAGTCTGTGGTCTTCTCGGATGAATCCAGGTATCGTCTTACACGTTGTGATGATCGATTGAGGGTGTGGGGACGGCCAGGAGAAAGATTTTCTGCAGAGGCTGTACAGGAAATTGATAGATTCGGAGGAGATTCCATAATGATGTGGGCCGGAGTTATGTACAACAATCGTACGGACCTTGTACTTGTTCCCCAGCAACTGAATGCTGTCCGGTATATCGAGCACGTTCAGGAAGAGCATGTTCTACCTGCTGCCATTGGAGTAGGCCCTGGATTTCTGTTTATGCAGGATAATGCCAGGGCACATTCTGCGGCTGTCACCAGGGATTTCCTGAGGAGGAATGAAATTGAAGTAATGGAGTGGCCAGCGGTCATCCCAGACCTCAACCCTATTGAACACTTGTGGGATCTTCTAGACAGGAAGGTCAGGAACCGACATCAAGCTCCAAAAACTCTGCAGCAACTTGGAGATTCTCTGAAGGAGGAATGGGAGAATATCCCGCAAGAGGAAATCCAGAATCTTATTGGGAGCATGCCACGAAGGTGCCAAAGTGTCATCGAATGTCGTGGAGGCCATACATGATACTAACTCTATATAACGAGTGTTTAACTTTGAAAAATAAGCACAAGGTTCAATTGCTTACATAGCGGAATTATTTGAAAAGTTAATTGTCAGCGTTATTCATTTGTTTTTACTGACATGAGCAATAAATAAATAAATAAATAAATACATAAATAATTAATTAAATAAATAAATAATGTACTTTGAATTTCATGTTTGTACCTTTATCCAATGAAAAAATATTTGCATATTTCATAGTGTTCCTCTAATTGTTTTGAGTAGTGTACCAACTCCAATAACTCAAATTGTCCATATATCAAGGTAATTGTAATTTCCCCGTGGTAGCATACATGCACTACGTACTCAAAAAAATTAGTGGAGCATATATTTAAACCAAAACCACAAAATAAATATTGAAACAATTTAATTTTTGAGAAACAGATATTTTGATTTGAACTATTGTTTAAAAACACATTGCAGATCTTCTGGGTTTATTAATTTTTCTCTGAATATGTTAGCGATGTTTCAAGAGTTGCTGAAACCAAAGTGAGTGCTCATGAGATATTTTTCTTACAACAGTTTTGAAGAATAATCTATGGTAGGAAATTGTTATATTGTGTTCTCTGAAGTTAAAACAGAACAGTGAGACTTTTAATGAAACATCAGTTGCACAAGAGTTTCATTGATTGAAGATGGCCATTCCATTCACCATGTCTCGAGGATTCCTGATTTCAGCCCTTCCGTCACCCATAGGAGGCTGTAGAGGCGATATAGAGAGACACATGGACACAAGAGTTGGCCTGGGCAAGGCCATAAAAAGAAGACTACTGAGATACAGAATAAATTTCTTGTCCTATCAGCTTTGTGCAGACGAGCATCCACAGTCAGAGATCTACAAAATAATTTACGAACAGCAACTGGGGTGGCAATTTCTGATCAGACTGTAAGAAATAGACTGAGAAATGCAAGTTTGTGGTCTACGATCCCCTTTAAAGCCCCCAGTTAACACGTCAGCACAAAGAAGCTCGTCTGCGATTTGCTCAGAATCATATCAACTGGCAGCTCTGCCAATGGAAGGGTGTTCTATTCCTGGACGAATCAAGATTTCGTTTAAAGGGTTATAATGGTCATACACATGCATGGAGATGTCCTGGTGAATGTTTTGATCCAGCCACAATTATTGAATGTGACAGATTTGGAGATGGTTTGGTTATGGTTTGGACTGGGCTTACTATTGAATCTCAGACAGAGCTTGTCATTGTCTCACAATGCATGAATGCTGATGTTTACATTAATGTCATTATCCTTCAACATGTCATATTCTTTGCTTATGGTATGGAACCTAATTTTTTTCTAATGCATGATAATGCTAAATGTCATAGAGCACAGGCTACCAGAGATGTCTTGCTAGAATGTCAAATTCGTGTGATGGACTGGCCTGTATGCAGTCTGAATCTCAATCCGATCAGGCATATGTGGGATAAACTGGAAAAACTTGTTTATAAGCATCCTGCTGGCCCACGGAACCTGGAAGAACATTCAAATGCACTCACTGAGGAATGGGAGAGAATCTCACAAGTTTCTGTAAGTAGGCTTCTGCGAAGCATGTGTCATAGATGTAATGCAGTCATTCAAGCTCAAGGAGGACACACTAAGTACTGAGTGTTAAATAACCATGGAAACATTGATTTCTAAAATAATAAATCTCAGATTTTCCCTTTGTTTCTGTTACAAATGATAATTTGTTCTTATTTCTAATAGTGTACAATGAAATATTGTTTGAATGTCTATTCTAATTTTACATAAGTGTTCAATTTGTATTTAACCCGTCAGCTTGGAGGTACGTGACATGTACGCAGATTGAATTCTTCACCAGATGCGGAGCGACGTGACGTATACGCTAGCTGCATGCACTGTTTAAACTGTTATTAAGATCTTTGTGTTTATATTAACTATTTCCCATTTATATAACTTTTGTGTAGAGATTTCAAAATTCATATTAGTGCTTATATTAATCGATGACGGCCCTAAATAACAAGTTAAAATAATTTTATAATTGCATTTATTCTTGTGGCCTCTGACATTTTTCTTAAATGTATAACTTGATAAAGGATTTCTTAGAAAAAATAAATTCACTTTTTTTTGTAGATTAACTTGTCTATCAAATTGAATCTATTTTCAAATCACTTCATTTTTAACAATAATGTCGCAAAATTCAGTACATATAAAGGCCCAACAAAGTTATTTCCAATTTACCGTATAGTACAGTACCACAATAGTAAATTACAGATATATATATATATATATATATATATATATATTTCAATTGACGATGCCCTTACATTATGGAAAGGTAGTTAGTCTACTATTCACTCAGTACCTATAAGGTAAAGTGGTCCCACTACAGGCCTTAGGAGCTCCTTGGGGTATTAGGAGGTTAAGGCTCCCACTTTTTCTAGACTATCGGTACTTGACATAAACCGGGTACTTATCTCTGCCTGGCAGCCCATAACAAGCATGTGGTACTCATTTCAGTTAGAGGCTGAGTCAACCCTGGGGTCACAGTGCCGCCTGAAGGTTTGGTTCAGTTTAAATATCCTGACCTACCGGGAATCGAACTCTAGATCTTCCAGCTTGTAGCATGCTGATCTTTCAAATCCACACCTCTCGTGAAGCTATTATAGTCATATATCATCAACTGGTTTCACCTTGGAAATCAGAAGAAATATATTGAAATTTAGGGTTGATGAAGGTCTTTTAGCACAACAGGTCTCATGTGTAGAAAGACAATTTTTAGAAAAAACACGACCTAAAACAATGTTTCCAAAGTGTTAGAAAGACACATTTGGAGAAGGCAGCTCCCCCCTACAAGAAAGAAGGTCCACCCATAAAAGCAATGTGTTTGTAATAAACATGAACAAAGTAAACACAAGGGAAAAAAATACACTTATTGGTGCCCGAGTGTCAAACTGCTGGTTTACGCTTTGAAGATTTATCACACCAATTTTTGAAGTTCTTTTTAAGACCCTTCTCTTTGTGTAAATATTTCATTGGGTTGCTAGGTATAGCGGGTTCTCTGAATTCTTCAAAGAATTCCTAGTGCAATTCACTGTGCTACTTATGTGAGAAATTTACAAATAGAACCTACTTCAACTGTGGCACAACAATCATAAACAAGATATGTTACGTGAGAACCACAATAAATTAAACATTATATTAAGGTTTCGCCATAAACGAATTGCAAAAACATTTAAATTACTCAAGATATATCCATTTAAATGCATTATTGGAATACTGGCACTGAACTGCTGGATTTAAATCCCCGTAAACACTCTCCTCCCGTGACAGGATATCGCCGGTCATTTAACTCCACCCGCTCTGAAGGGTTAAAAAAAAGATTAAAAATTAATTTTTTTCAATATTTATTTTGTAGCTTTGGTTTAAACATGTGTTGATCTAAATTTTAAGTACTATATTTTGCATGCAATCATTTCCTGTAACTCAAAGTCATTTATTCAAATTTTTCGATATGTCGAATATATTTCATGCAATGGATGTAAAATATATTTCTCTTACTGAAATTTAGGGTAATAATACTTCTTCAATAAAAGCGATGAAATGCCATTATTTTAACGAGGTGTGGTATGCAATGGAAATGAGCCAACAACATATCAGTACTATAAATCTGTCTATATAATTTATATTGAATATTTTCACTTGTTTAGTATAAAATAATTTACAATAAAATAGGAAGATTTGTGCATATATTATTTTAGCTTCTTTACTTGTAAAATTACTAATTATGTTTGCCTTGCTTTATTCATATGATGTTGAAAGTTGCACCCATTTTAGTGAACATTACAGTAGTTGGTACTATGCTATTCCTCTTCTGGGATTGTTGTAAATATAAAGTACGAGGGTCAGCCAAAAAGCAATACCTCTTATTTTTTCTTTTAATTGTGAAGATATTTAAATGCACTTTTCATACTATGAAAACCTACTACAGTGATGATTGATATGTTACTTTTAAACATAATCTCCATCCTTTTCCACTGTTTTTGTCCACCTTTAAACAAGGGAATGTATTCCACTGTGGCAAAAAGCATGGTCTTGCTTGCTAAGCCATCGACACACGGATGTTTTTACGGCCTCCTCATCCTGAAAATGAATCCCACGATGAGCTTCATTTAGTGGCCCGAACAAATGGAAGTGTGATGGTTGCTAGGTCTGGGCAATAAGGTGGATGAGGCAAGACCTCGCATTCTAGTTTCACGATCTCTTCAGCGGTGTGACGACTGATACCCACCGTGAACAAACTTTTGAGTACCCCAGTTGTTGAATGATCATCACACTACCTTTACTGATGGTGAGAATGAGATACAATTCATCTGTTGTTACCCGGCGGTCTTCACAAATGATCTCATCGACTCGCTGAATGTTGTATGGAGTCACTGAAGTCGCCGTTCTTCTGCTCCACTTTGCATCAGCCAATTGTGTTCGTCCTTAAGCTTCGTTACAGCGACAAACCCATTGTCTAATTACCAGTACTGGCATCCACTGTTGAATCTCCATAAACATTTTGAACCTTTCATAAGTGCTTAAGGGTGTTTCACCTTCTTCATTCAAGAATTCAATCACAGAATGCTGTCTAATATGTACGTCAATGTCAGCCATTTTGCAAGAGGATGCAGTGCTGCCACATGTTGACTCAGGAAGTTATTACTGCAGTGGATTGGAGAAGAATGTTTGAAGAATTTGTCGAATTGAAATTTTTTGCATAACTAACTTATTAGAAGAGAAAAAAATGGAGGCATTATTTTTTGACTTAATATGGAACGTAGTATAAAATAAAATATTTTTATAGCTCTAAGTATTCAGAAGGAATTATATTAATTAATAAACTGTTTTAATAAAGGAATGATATTAATTAATTAAATAATTTTTGTCAGCATAGAATTTTAATTTTTGAAATTAACTATCATGTAATGAAACCCTAATAACTCTAAATCCATAAAGTTGGATACAGATTTTACTGTTTATGGAACTAGCAGATTAGTGAAAGTTTATTTTCAGGTTAGTTTAAGATATTTATTTCAAACTTAGCCTAATTATAAAATGGTTCAAATTCTGACACAGATAGATTTTTCTCTTCAGGTACAGTAGAGGGAATGTTTATGACAAAGTTTTATGGCATTTAACCCAAGCAATAACAACGGGGGGTACTTTATGCCCACCTTCTGTCATTTTAATCATTATGCCTTTTAATTTTTTCTCTTCTCTAGAAGCATGATGTTAATAGTTATTGTCAATCATTGTCTCTAGTATTGAAATACGTATTTGTTTGTAAGTTTTCATTATTGGCTATTTTATGAAACAATGATCTATTATAGTGGTCATAAAGTACCCCCCCCTGTTGGTAGTTCTTGTGACGCGTAACATGTCTTGAATTTCTGTTCTTAGCTTCTTCAATAATGGTATTATACTTCTAATTTTATTTTACCAACAATGTTGTTGGTTTATATAATTTATTTTTCATTATTGATTGATCGGAAAGTTTGTTCTCTTATAACAATTTTTTTTACTCTTTCAGTATTCAGTAATCCACACATGTGAGTAACACAATTATTTCAAAATGCCTCGACGTCTTCGACTGACAACGAAATTATGGACATATTTCATAATGAAATAGTTTTAGATTTTGAATTTGATGTTAGTGATGAGGAAGTGAGAGAAACAGAAGATGAAAATATTGTGCGTGAGCAAGTTGATGAAGCAATTTTATTTCCTTCAAACGATGATGATGAGGAACATAATAATAGTGTAAAATTGAAAATGACGTCAGTGTCAGATATGTTACAGCTAGTGGAAGAATTTCCACATCAAAGCCTCCTCGGCCTACAAGAAGTCCCACAAAATGTTGTAAAAGAAAGAGAAAGAATAAGAAATGAAAATAAAGTGAAAACCATTAGAGAATAATTCGACAAATTCTTTATACCGGAAGTTGTAAGCATCATCATAAAACACGCAAATGAAGAAGCAGCAAGAATAATTATACCAGCAACAAATATATGTTTATAGCTTATCTACATAGAACTAGAAGGTGACAGTTGCACCTGTATTTCAGATCTCTGGTCTAATATTTCTGGCAGATACATATATAAGCCTACTGCAATTGTTAGTAGGACCAGGTTTCTGCAACTAACTAAAATAATTATATTTGATGATAAGAAACCCGAAATGAACACAGGGAACAAGATGAGGTTGCAGCAATGAGACAGGTATTTGAAACAATAAACCAAACTTTTCCAACATGTTTTTTTCTGCTGGGATTCATACTGTAATTGATGAAATGCTATTCCGTGGAAGGTGTCCATTCAAAGTTCAGGTGTAAGACAGAAAATTATAACGAAAGTAGTAAAACAACAATAATTTGTGGCAATAGTCACAGGTATACTTATGGGAGGCATTGCAAGAAAACAGTGATTTGTTCAAAATGCAGAGTTCTGAGGAAAGTGATGACTGACTCATACATACTACCATCAATGATTAGATTAGGATATTGTTCTGAAATTATTGCTTCTACAAGTATCAGTAATGAATTTGCAGAAATGTTCTGCTTCCATTAAGACACAGACTATATCAGCCTAAATATCTAATGTGTTAGTGAAAACAAAATGCAAAACTAAGTTAAATATTACATAAATAAACATGACATTCTATAATATTTAATTTTAAAACAAATATGTTAAAATTTGTTAAAAAAATTACTCATATATGTTGTTTAAAGTGGTGGTCATAAAGTACCCCCTGCTGGTAGTATAAGTTCTGAAATATGGCTTGGTATTGCTAGGGTTAATTTGGTTTTTATAATTAAAGTCCTCTTATATATATATATATATATATATATATATATATATATATATATACTGAATATTAAACTTCATAAATATCTGTTGGCAATATGGCTGTGTACCTGAAGAATGGAGTGAAGCTATTGTTATCTGTATATATAAAAAAGGTGACAGACATAACCCATATAACTACAGAGGTATAAGCCTTTTGGCAATATGTAGCAAAATCTATGCTAAAATATTATCTAGGAGAATTGGAAAGATAAGTAATGAAATTATTTCAAATAAACAACATGGGTTCAGAAAAGGCCACTCTACAACTGACCATATATTTTCACTCCAACAGTTGATAGAAAAAAAGAAGAGAATTTAATCTTGAGACACACGTATTGTTTATCGACTATGAGAAGGCTTTAGATAAAATTATGCGCTCTAAAATGATGGGATATATTAAAAAATAAAGGATATCCACCTCATCTAATTAAAGCAATAAAAAGTTTATACGAAAATACAAAAAGTTGTATAGATAAAGGAAATGGTCCTGGAGAAACTTGCGAAGAAATCAACAATGGACTTCGACAAGGTTGACCTCTTACGCCAATACTTTTTAATAATATGTATTTAAATGATATCATTATTACATGGCAAACTTTTTAGATGAACATATTATGATAAACAGTATGAAAATGAACTGTCTTTTATTCACAGATGACCAGATCATTGTAGCTTCCTCAGAAAATCAACTACAAAGATAAGTTTATAAATTATGGAAACTAATAAACGATTATAATTTAAAGATATCAACAGAGAAAACGAAATCAATGACATTTATTGTAACTCAGCATAAAAGGACAACAAATTGTAATTGGAGCAAACATAATTGAACAAGTAACTTGTTTGAATTATCTGGGATGCATGATATCGTACCAGCAAGATTTGGACATGGAGATGAAATTATGGATATTTCAGCAGATATGTGGTTCAATAACAAGATATTTGAGAAATAAGTCCACAAGGGAAACTCAATTAAAATTTTACAAAACAGTAGCCATTTCAACGTTATCATACGGGTCTGAGACTTGGCCTTTAACGATCTGATAAACATGAAATTGAGACAATAGAAATGAGATTTCTCAGATCAGTTGCAGGTGTATCTCTAAGAGATCAAAAGAGAAGTCAAGATATTGGAGATGAATTACAAATATATAATACTAGGTAATACCCAGCGTGCGCTCCTACTCCTGAATAATTGTTAATGTGCTTTTACCATCAGCCGTGTGCTGTTATATTTTACTTGTTTGAAGATTTTTTTAGTTGTTCAATTCTCTGTACATCAATTTGTGTATTTGTTATGGTTTAGGCAGCGTAAGCCATTTATGCGTCAAAATAGGGACTTTACTTCACGTTTTTCACTACAAAGGTTGATTTTTAGGGGTGAAGTGATTGAGTTTTGCAACTCTCTTATAATTATTACCAGCTGACTGTCTCTTATAATTATTACCAGATGACTGTTCTTCACTTATCTGCAAAGGAGGGTAGAATTCTAAAATTTATGTAAACAATATAAATATCGGAATTTGCCGATAGTTAAGAACTCATCTGGTCCGCATCCCAGTTGCGTACCGAGCTGTAAAATAAATACGTTTTGCATTAAAGTTAATTATTCTATATGAATACTTTACCTCAAGGTTTGTAATTTTCATTGATATATTTAACATGTTTCTATACGACCAGATATTGTGTTAAATACACGTGGAATCATACCTTCGAAACACAACAATTTACATAATCGTGTTACTTTAAATTGAGCTACAAAAAAAAAAAAAACAGTTCTGAACATTGGTACAAATTTTAGTTAGAATATAGTCTGATTTATGGATTTCAATCCCCGCTTTTTTTATTAGAGGAGGCAGCTGAGGCCTATCTTCGCGCGCAGAGAATTGTTTGATTTAATATATGAAGAAAAGTGATCAATAGAGGAAATAAGTGATCCTCTATTAATAAATTCCAGATAAGGGACGTTCGGAGAATGTTTAAAAAAATCAAAAGCTATTTTCTAAAACATAGGAAGTTGTGCGAGAGAAAAAAAGTTAGATTTCTACTGAAATATTCTGATTAGCTAAAAACAAATCCAAACTTTCCCGTTAATGAGAAGTTAGAACACTGATAGTCGTTGGAAAATCCTGGTCCATCTGCGTATGGAATTGTAAGACCCAAAATATATTTCGAAGAGGCTGGAATAAAGCAAAAAAAAAGTCTTATTTCTGAAAAGACAATGCTTCGTCCGACATAGAAGTTATGGGAGTTGAGGGGGGTGATTTGTAACGTTTATTATTATTATTTTGAAGCTATTTTTTGAGGTTTTTTGAGTTATGTCTTTCAAAATCAGTAGTATCTCGTTTACCATATGACCAAAGTGATATTTCTGTTGCAAGAGCAAGTTCATCGCGAGAGAATTCCTGCTTAAGTGAACATTTCTTTTATTGCAGTCTCTTCGAAAGTTATTTTGGGTCTTCCAATTCCATAAGCAGATGGAACAGAATTTTCCAACGACTGTCATTCTTCTAAATTAATTCTTCATAACGGAAAGTTTAACATCCCTTCCTAGCCAAACAGAATATTTCATTAGAATTTGTTTTTCTCGCGCACAACTTCGTACGTTTGAGAAAATCTCTTTAAAAAAATATTGATTTTTAATATAATTTAAAACATTCTGCTAACATCCCCTACCCCTAAATTGTTTACTAAATGATAAATTGTTGCCTCTCTCTAACATTTTTTTCCATAGAAAATCAAACAATTATTCTCTGCGTGCAACAGTAGGCCTCAGTTGCTGGCTGCCTCCTGTAATGAGAAAGCTAATTAAAAAACCCAATAATTTGCACACATGTTATTGTGCGGAAATTAAAGTCCATAAATCACTCTAAATTATAACTAAAATTTCTACTATTGTTCAGAACAGTTTTCTTTGTAGCTCAATTTAAGATAAAATGATTGTGTACATTTTTTAGTGCATGGAAGGTATGATTCCACATGTGTTTAACATAATATCTGGTAATATAGAAGAACATTAAATATATCAATAAAATTACAAACCTTGAGGTAAAGTTTCCATATAGAATAAGAAGAAAAGCTCACTGAACTTGAACACACATAGCTAATAACACAACTGGGATATGGACCAGATGAGTTCTTAACCATCTGCAACTTCCGATGTTTATATTTTCTTCATAAACATTAGAATTGTACCCTCCTTTGCAGATAAGAACCGTCATATAACAATTATATTAGAGTGAAAAAAAAAACGATAAATTGATGAGGTGAGTGAGAATAGTTTTTTCAAGCTAGATTTCATTTCTTGCCCACTATGCACCGGACATATACTGACCGAAATTCCATGAGAAAAATTTCTTCCCCCTTGGAGACTTGAACCAGCGTAATGCTATGGTTTATCTACGACGTAAAGCGCCAGCGCAAAAATCGCTCCCCATGTATTTAAATGTATGTGGTTTATCTACAACGCAAATTGATGGCGTGAAAAATTTTGCGCTGACATGTCCCGTCGTGCATTTGAATCTCTTGAATCCGGGACGCAATTTGCCAGCGCAAACAAAGAATATAGAAGATAATACCAGTACTCATTGGCGTAATTGCTAAAAACAAACTAAGATTTTATGACAAAACGTCGGAAATACAGTACATGTTTTATAACTTTCCAATTTTAACAACGAAAGTTAGATAGTTTTGTTGCAAATCATCGAGTTCTATACATGTTTTATACAAAATGAGCATGAAGGAGTATAGAGATGTACAGAAAAAAGTGTTATTGTGGCTTGAAATTAGTCAAGAGATAAATAAAACCTGTAAATATTGTATCTCGGGGATATTATGGAAGTACATAAATTTCGTCTTTTATTAAATTCAAAACCTGATAAAACTGCTCAGGCGAAAATCTGAAGTATTCTAAAATTTGGTATTTTTATTAGCCATATGTTTATTTAAGAACTAAAGAATAATTTATTCTATAATTTTCCATTCAACATTCATATGATGCTGTTGCTCTAGGTACTTTTTCTGTCTTTACTAGTATTTCGTACTATTTTAAACGTTTTGCAAACGATACTTAAAAAACTTTTTATAAAGAATTTTAATATGTTTATCTATGTACACAAATTATGACTTTTCCTCTCAATTTATTTTCAATGTTCTTTATTAGAATTGAAGTTGGCATACGTGAACGCTTATAAAATTAAATCCACCAGATTGCAGGACATATGTGTGAATGACCAACAATTGCATTTAATTCAAAACCATATTTTAAGAAATAAATGTTCAATCACTTCATTTTGTTAGGTTCCGATGGGTCAGTTTAGTGTAAATCAGATTAGTTTATAGTTTACTAAATAGTATGTATGTAATTTATTTCATTAGGTTATGCAGGGACAGGTTTATATACATTAATTTTTGTAAACACATTTGGAAATGTATTATGAGCGTTGGTCATTCTGATTTCCCATATATTTGGTGCCATCTGCCAACAATTCCATAAACATAAGCGCTGTACCGTATACGCTCCATGCTAAACCAGTATCACGCCGAGCGTAACTTGAAATTGCGTCACATCGGCCGCGACACGCTGTATAATAAACCGTAGCATAAGTCCCGTCGTTCTGAGCCAAGAATCTTTGCCTTAACCACTTGGCTGGCTAAGGCGTGGGACTCTTGGTATCAATGAAAGATAAAAATAGTTATTTTGAGTTATCCGTAAGAGATAAACATATGCTGTCGCGGACTTTTTTGTACAGTTTTTTGTGATATTCAATTCTGTGTACATTAAGTATTTCTTGTGGTTTAGGCAGCATAAGCCATTTAAGCGTCCAAAGAGCTACTTTTTTCACATTAGAATTGTACCCTCCTTTGCAGATAAGTTAAGAACCGTCATATAACAATTATATTAGAGTGAAAAAAAAAGATAAATTGATGAGGGTTAGTGATAATAGTATTTTTCCAGCTAGAATTCATTTCTGGCCCACTGTGCACCGGTCCTATACTGGCCGAAATTCCACGAGAAAAAATGTTTCCCTCATGGAGGCTCGAACCAGCGTAAGACCCATAGTCCTGTGCCAAGCCTTCTTGCCTTAACCACTCGGCTACAGCGTGAGACTCTTGGTATCAATATTAAAGATGAAAGGTCCACCCGAATGGGTATTATTCTCTTGGTATCAATGAAAGACAAAAATTGTTATTGTGAGTTATCCGTAAGAGATAAACATATGCTGTTGGAGACTTTTTTGTAGAGTTTTTTTGAGATATTAAATTCTGTGTACATTAATTTTGTGTATTTCTTATGGTTTAGGCAGCGTAAACTATTTAAGAGTCCAAAGAGCTACTTTTTTCACATTTTGCACTACAAAGGGAAAGTTTTAAGGGTGTAGGAGTTGAGTATCACAACTCTCTTATAGCCTATGTTCATTCCGGGAATCTTCTGAACATTTTGCAAAAAAACCCCATCACAATCGGATCAACGGTATGGCCGCGCATAAAGTACAAACAAACAAACATTGATTTATGTATATAAGATAAATGAGAGAATACACAGAAATAAACGTAATTGGATTGAACATATACAAAGAATGCGAAATAATCATTTATCAAAGAAGCTACTTCATTATAGGTCTCTAGGCCGAAGAAATGTAAGAAGTCCGAAACGTCGATGGAAAGACGACCTGTACCTGCAGCATATAGTGCACCGGGGAGCAGAACGGACCAACAGGTCCATACCTTGAAGAAGAAGAAGATGATGATGACAATTAAAATTAAAAATACTTGATTAGCAATCCATGAAGCTCATCGACAGTATGGAGGGAAGAATCTGCAGCCAAGAACATGACTACATGTTAGTACACTTCCCAAACAAGCAAAAAAAAAAAAGTCTGGCTGTATTAAAACTAAGCTACCCAATATGCAGCAAAATATCTGAGTTACCTAATATACATTTAAATTCTAAACATACAATCACTGTAATTAGTCATTTTAGTTTAATTTTAGGAGTAGTAGTTTCAGTTCCTATTCCAATAATATATTTACTTTGTCATGGTGGAGTGGCTTGCATGCTTAAATGAATGACCATTAGAGCTATGCTGTGGTAGCATTACTTGCAAGGTCAACCATGGTGGACAAGTCAAAGGTAATAAGCCAGAATAAAATATTAAAAAAGAGATGATCTTTCACTGTAAAATTACAACTGTCAAGAAATGCAGACATGGATTTCACTGGGATAAAATTTTATGGAGATGAAATAGTCCCCATTTGGATCTCTGAGTGGGGACTACTTAAAAAGTGTCATGGTAAAGGCTTAAACATAGGAACATAGAATGTTAGGTCATTATATAGTAGTGGGACACTAGAAATATTCACTTGGGAATTAAATAAATATCCCTTGGATACAGTCGCTTTGCAGGAAGTTAAGGTGGCCAGGAGATGGTAATCAGGAAGCTTTACATTATAGATCTGCTATGGGGGTGCAGCATGACCAGAATTTTAAATTGATTTTTTAGTCTGAAGGAGGATATTCCCAGTTATCTGAGATGTTAGGATTGTTGGTGATATGATACTGTACAAGATTATAAAGGATAAAAATAAAATTATTTTGTAATTGTAAATGTACCCACAGAAGATAAGGTTGACATGATGGATGAGTTCTATAAAGAATTAGAATGTATGTTTGATAGGTTTTTGTGATATCATATTAAAAATGTCTTATAATCTTTTAATGTAAAAGTGGGATGGAAAGAAATGAGGAGTTTATTTTCAAAAGTATCTTGTCCATTTTCATAAATTTGTGGGCAGTAAAGCAAGGTAACTATTTTGCTGTAAATAAGAGTCAGCTTGATTACAAAAGCCACCTCTATTGCATAATTGTAATGATTTAAATAATGTTCTGAATCTAAATGGTGAAATTTGTAAGCTGATTAATATAAGAACAATGCAGATATACAAAAAAG
Source organism: Diploptera punctata (assembly GCA_030220185.1). Taxonomy (NCBI): domain Eukaryota; kingdom Metazoa; phylum Arthropoda; class Insecta; order Blattodea; family Blaberidae; genus Diploptera; species Diploptera punctata. Next base: position 342,219 of record JASPKZ010008154.1, read on the forward strand.
TGAGTTTGGTACAAGATCTATAAGAGACTTTTGAACAGGAGCTCCTCATATATTCTGGCCAACAACAGACAAATTCTGTCTTCATGAAGATAGCAACAATGAGGCTTGATTAGTCACGTTTGCCACATCAGAGAACGTAATTTCTAAAATGACAATATACGGATATTCATAAATACACTTGGACATCTCCAGGTGGTGAAATGCATAATATTAGTAGATAAATAGCACACTAGCATAATTGGTGTTAGGTCAGTTAGAGTGATGCACTGTAATTTGGATCATCATCTGGTCAAGGTGAAAAATCATCGCTTATGAGATGTTTAAACATTAAATATGATTCTGAAATATGTGAATTAAAAAATTTGAGAAATGATGAAATGCAGAAAGAGTACCAGGAAATTGCTAACAGATTTGAAATAATATTCTTATGAAAACGTGCTATCGAAAGTAGAAACTAATATAAATAGAGGATGGGAGACTATAAATGAATTATTATATTATCAGTATCAGAAAGCATAGGTTATTTAAAAAGATGCAAAATAAGAAATGCTTTGACGAAAAATGTGGCTGGCATTATAAAGAAAAAAACTAGGAAACATTAATTGGTTATAATGAGTCAAACGAGGTTGAAATATCGATAGAAGAATTAAAGATGCATAAAGCTTCAGGTTCAGTTATGGGATCCCAGCAGAGCTGAAGAAATTAGAGGGAGAAAAATCGATGGAAAAGATATAATGGTTGTTTAGTATGATTTGGGAAAAAAGTGGCTCTTCCAAATGAGTGGTTTTCACAAAGAAAAATCCTATGTAAGTGCTGGATGGAAATTATGTATTTTCAACAATTTGTAAAATTAGTGACAATTTAAATGATTGTAGAATTGAATGATTATCATACCAATCTATTTGAAATGAGAAACCTTCAATTTTGTATAATATCCTAATGTTGCGCCTACACTGGGGCCTAACTGCCATAATAATAAATTACTACAAAAAACCGATAAAGCATATACATATATATTTGTTTTTTATATAAGAAGATAGGAAATAAATAACCGCATTGAAATACAAATTAGTCATGCTCAAAGGGCTTTTAAAATATAAAAAAGCGAGTAAAAATCTATAATCTTTTATATCCTGGATCAAAACCATGTCACAACATTCCAGGAAGTAAATTCATATGAACATTGTTTTGACAGAAAGATCAGAGATGACCACATTAGATAAGGGTGAATTTGAGCTGCAAGAAGTGAAAGTGGAACAGAGTTTTCCATTTTGACATAGGTGAAGGTTTTGAACTATATCATGAGAAAGTTGTAAGCCGATGAAAAAAACCCACATGTATAGAAGGGAAAAGTTAACTCTCCACCCGAGTTTCCCCCGATTAGAAGCTTAAAAATGATCATATAAATATTCACAATTTTACTAAGAACCTTGTCGGCTTGGCACTGACGTTAGGGACCATGCGGAACAACATCGTTTAGGGAGATATAGGCATCCGAGAAACAAGATACGAATGAAAATACGAAGCAATCACGAGCAGGGAGATCCACAGGAAACACAGAGACAATCACGGGCAGAGAGACCCACAGGAAACACAGAGGCAATCACGGGCATAGAGACCCACAGGACACACAGAAGCAATCACGGGCAGAGAGGCCCACAGGAACAGTAGTGATATCCGGGTTTAGGGAGCTATGAGGGCAATAGTAGGATCACCATCAGAAGAGAATTGGATCAAATACTCTCCGATGATGAGGCCGTCGTCCGATGAGCCCAAAAGGCTCTCCCTAAGATTATCATCGAGAGCGAAAATTCTGAGGCAACAGAATTAGAAAGGGTGTGACAGGAAGGGCCATGGCCACCGTTGGCGTGAAGAGAAATGTTACTATATCCCATGCCTTCGAGGCTCGCAGCCCGGCCTCTTCGCTGGCTCACACGACACGATTAGCGAGACAGGAATCGCGACTAAGGGAGGGGGCAGGCATGACTAGGGCCACCGTTGGCGTGAAGGGAAACGTTACTATATCCCATGGCTTCAAGGCTCGCAGCCCAGTCAGGGATCTGGGGCCCCCAATAAGTCAGGAATACAAGGAGCGATGGTCTGGGACCATCCAGAGTAGATAATGATGCCAGAGAAAAAGAGACACCGGTGGAGAAAGCAAGCGGGAAGCGAAACCGCAACGAGAAAGACGTATGCACAAATAGAATATGGTCATAACGAAGAGACAACGATATACTAGCAAGGAACGTCAGAAACAATAGGGCACTAGAGGAACAATACTAAGGGAAACACACATACTAACGATTTTACGATCCACGAGTAAAGCCAAGAGAGACAGATTGACTTAGGTAGGGATATCTGAGAAAATGAGAGGTTGAACACATAGGGTAGTACATAAAAAGAGAGGTTAAACACATAAGGTAGTATAATGAGAGGTTAAACACATAAGGTAGTACGTAAAATGAGAGGTTAAACACATAAGTTAGTATAATGAGAGGTTAAACACATAGGGTAGTACATAAAATGAGAGGTTAAACACATAAGGTAGTACATAAAATGAGAGGTTAAACACATAAGGTAGTATAATGAGAGGTTAATCACATAGGGTAGTACATAAAATGAGAGGTTAAACACATAAGTTAATACATAAAATGAAAGGTTAAACACATAAGGTAGTATAATGGGAGGTTAAACACATAGGGTAGTACGTAAAATGAGAGGTTAAACACATAAGTTAGTACATAAAATGAGAGGTTAAACACATAAGGTAGTACATAAAATGAGAGGTTAAACACATAAGGTAATAAAATGAGAGGTTAAACACATAAGGTAGTACATAAAATGAGAGTTTAAACACATAAGGTAATACATAAAATGAGAAGTTAAACACATAAGGTAGTATAATGAGAGGTTAAACACATAGGGTAGTACATAAAATAAGAGGTTAAACACATAAGGTAGTACATAAAATGAGAGGTTAAACACATAAGGTAGTATAATGAGAGGTTAAACACATAGGGTAGTACATAAAATGAGAGGTTAAACCCTCAGGTAAGATAGGGAAACAAGGAATAAGTCTACGCACAATAAGAAGTAATGTAAAATGTTATTTAAAGAAATTCAAGAGAACAGTTATGAGATATTGTCAAACTTATTAGGAAGGGATTAAGGGAACAACACCACTTGGTAAGAATGAAATAATTGTTTGTAAAGTTAACTATTGTAGGCTGTAGCAACGGAAATTTGTCAGATAATTTAGAAACGAGGTAACTTAAGATGCAAAGAAGCATCAAGGATAGAGAGTGATAGTAAGAAAGAAATGCTCTCACAATCAGGACCTCACGAGGGAATGATATCCGGAATTCAGGTTACATGACATTAAGGTATAATTGTACCAGTAGTATTTACATTTTAAAGCCCTATCGGTTTACGTGTAGACGAGCACACTCGATCGAACTCAGGAATTTATAGAGGAAAAGCAACATTATAATTTTATCCAAGCAATGGAAAGTTTTGAAAACAAACGGTAAATGTACGGTAAGATACTGAACAGAGTAAATTTCTTGAATCCAGTGAAACCTGAATTGCAATAAGGGCGTAAATGATCCATCAGAATCATAATACAGAGACGTAAGAACATTTTTTTTTTCTGCAATAAGAGACAGAGAGATACATGTGGGCACATAATAAAAAACTAAATAATACGAATTAATTAATGTAGTGTAATAGTAATAAGGCCTAAAGCCAGGACATCTAGTAGACAAGGTTCCTCGAAGCATTTTAGCGAGGACGATATAACTAAACTCGGAATCTGGCCTTTTTGACAAGGAGTGATGATAGATAATGCGAACCCATGTAGAGCAATACACCCACCAACTCAGGAATCGATGTTTAAAGTAATCCTCCCAGTTTTTAACAATTAAACAAGTATTGCAGAATTACCAGCTACCAGCTTCTCGCCGGGACCTGCGGCACACCTCTCACACTTCATGTGGGAGCAAGATTATGCGGCCCAGACTCACGGCACACTCTGTACATCTGATGACGAGAACAACAACATAAGAGCTGCCAGGACCAACTACACCACCATGTCATCACGTGATGGAAGCACAAGATGGATGAATGTCCAGATTCGCAACCAGCCTAAGGCAACCGCCTCACAAGCAGTAAAGAACAACCCAGGCAACTATAAAAACACGATCTCCAACATCAACCTTCACCTAACTTCCCTCATACCACAAATTGCTACTATGGATATATCAAGCGGAACAAAACTCCATGTCAAGATTAATTCCTATCAAACCTTTCACAAAGCTCTCCTTGGACCTAACTGGGTGTTGTTTAATGAAACTAGGGATAACCAAATACGAAGGCCTACCTGGACCAACGGCGGCTGGACACGACCCACGAACTCGAGAATTAGAACATCGCGTCATCGATGGAGCCAAGCAGACACGAACCCTGTCCTTTAAGCAGGAAATACAACCAACAGCAGACACAGCAGTCTCTAATCATAATGAGTGGTACGGGTCACAAAAGGAAACTTTATCGGTGGAAATAAAAAGTTAAAAAGACGTCTACAATAGAACAAAAAAAAAGGAAATTGGTGTTAAGTGCGACGAATATGAATAATGAGAATAGTGCAACGTTTAATAAGATCAACAAGAGAATTAAAAAAAAGGACGGAGTTCACTACACATTTCTTTTAGTGGAAATTAATTGTTTTTTGAGACAGTGCATACAGCGACATTTTGTTTTTATAGCCCAGGAGGGTAATTGTATTGTTTATTTTTAAGAAGAAGTATAGTGTTCTCACTAAGTAACCAGCTCTTACCGATATTACGACACAATTACAGTTATCCGGTGCAATTAACAAGTAAAAGAGATCTAACCTCTTAGAATGAGAACAAAATACTTCCAGGTTACAGATGAAATCGCCATTTTGATGACGTCCGTTCCACCCCCAATAAAACCAGATCTTACCGATATTACGACACAATTAAAGTTATCCGGTGCAATTAACAAATAAAAGAGATCTAACCTCTTAGAATGAGAACAAAATACTTCCAGGTTACAGATGAAATCGCCATTTTGATGACGTCCGTTCCACCCCCAATAAAAGTTAAGTCAGTAAGATAATTGTCGGGACAAAACCCCCGAGAGACGAGATATATCCTATAAGGAAAAAATGACTTTCGGTTTTTCAAAACCTACAGTCCTATTAAGGTGGGCGAATTGTTGCGCCTACACTAGGGCCTAACTGCCATAATAATAAAATACTATAAAAACCGATAAAGCATATACATATATACTTGTTTATTATATCAGAAGATAGGAAATAAATAACCGCATTAAAATACAAATTAGTCATGCTCAAAGGGCTTTTGAAATATAAAAAAGCGAGTAAAAATCTATAATGTTTTGTATCCTGTATCAAAACCATGTCACAACATTCCAGGATGTAAATTCATATCAACATTGTTTTGACAGAAAGATCAGAGATGACCACATCAGATAAGGGTGAATTTGAGCTGCAAGAAGTGAAAGTGGAACAGAGTTTTCCATTTTGACATAGATGAAGGTTTTGAACTATATCATGTGAAAGTTGTAAGCCGATGAAAAAAACCCACATGTATAGAAGGGAAAAGTTAATTTTCCGCCCGAGTTTCCCACGATTAGAAACTTAAAAATGATCATATAAATATTCACAATTTTTCTAAGAACTGACTGGAGGATCAAGATGGTCCTCCAGAGGGAGAAGGCAGCTCTACATGGGTAAGATGCAACTTTTTATTATCATTCTTTCAAATGGTCATTTTCAAACATAAATTTAATTAAAGGACCAAATGGTCCAGATAAATTAGAATAATTGTATTGATTGTTAAGAATGCATGAAATTAAGAAGACCTGAGGGTCAATAATAACCAAAGTTGATTCTTTTTAAATGGGTTTCTCTCTCTGAGTTTTATCAAGTCTTAGTCTTTTCGGCGTATTTCAATATGGCGACTTTAGCTGGTTTTAATAATTTGTTTTATATGTTTTTGTTTTAATATTTCCTTTTTGTTTTGTTTTATTCAAATAAATAATGTTATTTTATTGTTTACTGTGTTTCTATGTGAGGTATTACCACCAAAACCAAGGCCAACCGCTCGGACCAAAGATAACTTTAAATATAAAGATCCTTTTTATGCTACGTTACGGTTGGGCTTAACTTCCAGCGTAACACCAAACTTGTATAACTAGACTCACTCCCTATATTGACAACATAATAAGAGATCAATGTTAATTTAAAGGAACTAGATCAACAATAGAATAGATTTTTAGTATAAGAAAAATTCTAGAAAATAAATTAAACTTTTAATGCACTGTATATCAACTATACGAAGACTTCAAAAAGGCATACGAGGGAGAAGTTGAACAGTCCTGCTGATATTTAGTATTCCTAAAATTATAGATAGACTTATTCAAATATGTCTAAATGGCATGAATAGGGTGTGGGGTAAACAAACAATTTTCAGATACTTTTGAAATTTGCAGTGGATTGAAGCACTATCTCTTCTGGTAATCAATTTTGTACTAGAACATGTGATCTAATCCTTAAAGAATAAAGACGGCATACATCTCAATGATAATAATTACCTGTTGGTATATGCTGATGATGTACGGAGTATTATTACTTATAGCATGGAAATACTGAAAGACATCACACACTTCATAATAATTAATACTAAGAAACTAGGACTGCAAGTAAATATGAATAAAACTGATATTATGGTCACATATCAAAATATATTATATAATGGAAATGGACATATAATGTCAAATGAGGGAAATTTTGAAGAAGTGGCGGAATTCAAATACCTAGGAACAGTAATTACAAACAGGAATGAGGTCCGTAAAAAAATTAAACATAGACTCAACTCTGGAAATGCATGTTATTATGTATTTAGAGGGACTCTTGTCACTCCAGCTTCTCTCAAAATATGGTAAAATAAAAATATATACAATTATTATTCAGGGGCATGCCGTAGCGTAGTGGTTAAGACACTGAGCTACAAGCCGGAGGGTCGAGGGTTCAAGTCCCGTTGGGGTCAGGATTTTTAAACTGACCCAAACCCTCTGGCGGCAGTATGACCCTGAGTTCGACTCAACCTCTAACGGAAATGAGTACCAGACAGTTGTTCTAGGGTAAAGGCGGTCGTCACGCAGGGCTGACAACCCGGCTGACATAAAGTGCCGATTGTCTAGAAAAAGTGGGAGACTTAACCTCATACTATCCCAAGGGTCTCCGGGCCTGTTGTGGGATCACTTTACTTTACTTACAATTATTATTCTTCCAGTTATGTATATGGCTGCAAAACATGGCCCTTTTTACTTTACGGGCAGAGAAAGGATTTGAGAATAAAGTTCTTAGGAACATTTTGGACCCAATAGAGATGAACTGACAGGTTGAATGAAGTAAACTACATGACAGTGAGCTACATGATCTTAAGGTGAAACCAGATGTAATAATAATAACAGATAAGTCTTGTAGATTGGAATAGGAAGGGCACATAGCATGAATGGGGAATAAAAGAGGAGAAAGGAAATTTCTTGACGAAAACCATAGGGATAGTAGGTAGGCCAAGAATGAGATGGGAGAATAGTATTCAGCATGATTTGAGGGAGGTGAATTATACAGGGAATGATTGTAAATCATCAGCTCAGGATGGGGATGTACCAGTACGGAGAACATGGCTATGAAACTCTGGATTTCATAGTGCCAGTGAGTTAGTAGTTTCATTCTGGGGATTTTGCAAATTTAAAAACGCTTTTCATTATTGTCCAACAGGGATGAGATTTCTGGGTCATCAAGGAAACGTTGGATACAACATTCATCAGTGAGATCGTAACAGGCTTAAGACTTGGTTGGATGAAGAAGAAGAGGAAGAAGAAGAAGAAGATGCTCTGATTTGTGCTGTGTTTCAACCAATTGATAATCACTTTAATCAGACTGGAGTCTGACTTTTTTTAACATTGCAATTCTGATGAATTCTAAAATCACTCTCCACGACGTACTGTAATATTTTTTAAGTCCTTAACAATAATTATGTTAAACATTTTTCATAAGAGTTGCACTCAGATGATTGTGGAAACAGTGTCTTGAACATGACCATGGTTTAAAATATTTTACATTTCCATTACACTTAACTATCTAACTCACTAGCACTTTCAAACCTGTAGGTTCTTGGCTGCACGAACATAAGCTCTCCATACATCCCTATCCTGTGCTAATGTTTTCCAATCATCCCCTGTATAATCTACTTCCCTCAAATCATAGTTAATATTATTCTCCCACTTCATTCTTAGTCTGCTTACTGGATATTTTCCATCTGGTTTTCCTATTTCCATTATACCTATAAACAAAAACTTGAAAATTGACAAATGTTAATTACAAAAACAAAGTATGAACCATGACCATCATTTTTAATAATGAACAATACTTTACAGTTTCTTCACAGTTATTTTAAAAATAATAAATGTTGTGAAATGACTGTCATGGTTCAGAGTTTAATTTCATTCGGTTACCATCTTCTAAATTCAATTGATTCTTATTGGTTGTAAGCAAATATGAAACCGTTTTAAGTAAAATAAATAACATATTGAAATTTAATTAAATAACATTACCACAAATTCTTTTCCTGTTACATAACAAATGTTATCTTTACTCTTACAAGGAAACCTTCACCTGGGGTAAAAACATGGAAACGAAATTAATATTATAGGAATAAGCATAATAAAATATTAATTTTCTCTAAATTTCACAACCCCACTGAAATAAACACATGTGATACAGGGCACAGAACATGAGCTCTAAGCAATAAGAAAACTTACGTTCTGTCAGTGACTGGTTCACACACAGGATGCAAAACAATATTGTGATCATGTTATTGCTTCCTGCATCATATTTGCAGACTCTCTTTTTGTTTTTATACAGGGAACACATGTGGCACAACAATGATAGTTATTGAAAAAATGTTGGAAACACAAATTTGCAGTATACCACCTGCACTTCAAAATGGCTGCGTTTTACAGTTTTGACAGTTTCCTTGTACATTTCAGATACATTATTCCATTGTGTTTTGGAAGTGTTGTTCAATCCAGCTAGCACCCAAACATACCCTTGTGCCTTTTCGAGTCTTGGAGAAAGAAACTGCTGGTAAACAAGTGATTACATTTTCATTATATTGTTGCATTGCCGCAATATATAAGAAGAATCACCAAAAGCTACATTATGGGAGATATGTCGAATCATATGCTTGTACATTCAAAAAAAAAATCTGTCCATAGGTTGCAACTCATTAGTTGTATTTGGTGGTATGATTTTCACCACTACTTTTTCAATGTCATAATCCCCTTCTTCTAACAGTTGTTTCATTATATTTCCATCACAGTGAACACCATATGAGTCCAACAGCAATAGATTGCATGTTACAGAGTTGGGAAGGAATAATTCTTGCAGGAATTCTCTCCATACGTTTTTTGTCATTTTTCCTGATGTAGTCCACTTTATTACAAGGTTGTCAGCCTGGAACATGCGTTCCACAACCCTTGCATTAATACCTTGAGGTTCTTGAAGAATCAGTAATAACTTTGGCATCAGTTTTCCAGCTCGTGATACCGCCAACATTATAGTGTAGGAGTGTATAGTTGCCCTTTTGATTGCACAACGCCATACACTTTACTTATTCCTTGACATTCTAATATTTTGCCGAAAGATATCTCCTTATTGAAACCACTTTCTTCTACATTAAAAACCTGTTCATTAGTGCATTTGTCAATGAGTGATGTGCACTCACGTCTGAAGGTTAGTATTGATTTTTCAATAACTGTCGTGTTATGGGTTATGTACCAGAAGCTTTGTCACATATGATGCTATTTTGCCGCTGACAATGTTATAATACTTTTTAAACCTATGTAACCAGGAAGGACTTGCTTTGATCTGTGCCCACCAAATCATTTGCTGTTTCAAATGATTCTCTTTATGTCACTTTCTTTTACAATTTCATTTCTAGACCGCCGCAGACAGAATTATTCAAATGTTGTTCAGTGCACACTTTTCATTTTATTTATAACATCATTTTGTTGCTCAATTGCTTGCTTCAATTTGTAGAGTTGGCTTTCGTTTGTTAGCCATACGAATCTGTGTTTCATACTGCTCCATGGCCTAAGGTTGAAGGTTTTCTTTATGTTCCTTGGTGTACCTGGCAGAATCCAATACTGAATTACCTTACATTTTTCTTCAAAAGTAATGACCCGAGATGCTTTTGGATGTGACGGACAACAAAGAGAATCAGAATGCTGTGAAGTACTCAATTCTTCTTCTGACGAGGTTATTGTTTCTTCTGATTCGCTTTCTTGTACATGAGGCATATCATCATATCGTGGTTCATTTTCATCCCAGAGTATGAAGCAAACAGAACACTCACAATAGCACAACACAACTGACAGCATGTCTAGAACAGTACTGTGTTCACTCTCGCTTATACCACAGTGCATGATATATGTGCTTGCAACCTAAGATGGCCCCCTCAACTTACATTTTCATTGGTCTGTATATCTAGTGTTCATTGCATTGGGGTTGTTCAACATACGCATTTTGCATTATTTTTAATGATTAATCAAACTATAATAATGATATTTGTTTTTTCTTACCTCAGGTGAAGGTTTGCTTGTTAGTCATAAAAAGATTGCTGATAACTGATAAGTCACTTACCATACGTAAATGTACGTCAATGCAAATATAGTAATCATAAATTAAATATAAATCTGAAATACTGAAAATCCTAACATAGTAATTTGCTTGAATATGGTATTAATGATGAATTTATCTTCCTCACTTATTGTGGTAGCTAATTCATTCATTCATGCTAATTTCATAAAATTTTATAATTTTATTAATGGATTTGCAAATAAAACTAATAGAATGAGTTTTGAAAATGTGAGTTTATATGTGACAAAAGTGATAAAGTAACAAAACACATGGACCTAAAAGAAATATTTTTTTAAGCTCTAAAACGTAAAAATGGCAGCAAAATCTAATCCTTTGGGCTTTCAGGGCTTAATCCCAAAAGGAAAATATACTCATTATCAAAATAACTCTTACAATCTTAAAGCTTATAATGTATTATACTATGTTACATAATGTTATTTGTGACCCTCAGCATAGAAATTAAGTCTAGTATAATTGTTGCTATCTTCCTGACTGGGGCTAGTTGCATGAATAGGGATAGATTGGTAGAGTTATTATGGCAACTGACCCTAATAGGTAAGCAGAATATTATTGTTTTAAACATCACTGTAGTATCACAGCAACCTGTTTCACTGCATGAGTTCTCTTGCATTTTAAGTCAGCCCCAGTCAAATTCTAAGTCATGAGGTATCATTGTAAAATGGGTTAGAATAATAAAAGAACAAGCATTTGAGGTATCATAAAACTCTTATTAAATGTTCATATTTCATATAAAACATGAAAATATTAACGACTTTTAGATTGACCAAAAAAAATCCTTAGCCTAAAATCTGAAAAGTAAAGGCCATAGTTCATTCACAAGGAGAACAGAATGAAACTTTGTCTATCCAAAGGACACACTGAATTATGTTTAAATGAGAAATTTAAGTGTCATCTTGGAAGGGAAGCAAAGTTATGAACATCGAATCATGAGAAAATATGAACATTTTCAAAGAAGACTATCTTAATTATTTGAAAAATTGTTATAGTTCCTTAAAAAAGTAAAGGCTATATTATAGTGATGTAGCCACAGAAAATGTGTAACTTTGAAATCAAACAATGTTCAAGACAGAAATATTTTTCGCAGGAGCACACTTCATAAATGCCAAAGTAAAACACTATTCAAGTTCATGTATTTAAGAGAGATCATGTTTGAAACATTACTGCGTGTTTGAAATTATGCAGGCTGCTCTGATAAATAACTACTAATTATAGAATTAATACCAAATCAGATTTCTGAACTAGAGTGCTTTGGGACCAACCTGTAAAATTTAAAAATTCTACATTTCACAAGCAAATCACTTAATTTTTACCACATACTACCGACACTTTTACAACAATTCATCACAATTTCAGATCAATAGATTTGATAGATTCTATAATAAATGTTTTTAAAATTTGTATATGTTCGATGGAAAAAGATCCTTGCAGCTTAATTTTCAAAATTTTGGAATGAACTTGTAGATTTGAAGTGTAGACAGTAGAAATAAACAAAGTTATCACTTACTTTGCAATGAAATTGATTTTTTTTAGAAAACATATATTCCATCTTATTTTTTAATTTTAAATATAAACATCACTTTCAAAGAGCATAAGTACATACAGAAATGTTTTCCTTGAATATCCAAGTGATAAGTTTTATTTTATTTTATTTATGTCTATAGGGTCTTGTTTAAAATTTCAAAGTAAATGTTTAAAAATTGCAATACAAGGAACAATTTTAAAATTGACATGCACAGAAAAATGTAAATTGAGAAAAATCTATTTTAATATGAGTCAATATTTTTAGCTTTAATTTCCCCTGCTCCACATGTAGGTCCTTCTGTTTCCTACAGTGTCTCCTCCTTTACTGTCCTTGAGAAACACAGCTTCTTTATCCTTAGTTTGCCGTTTTTTGTCGTCTTCCTTTTACTATCCTTTATGCATTGCTGGTCCCTGGTAATGCTAGTTTTTAGAGACACTGGGCTATGTTTATTTCCAGTCACAGCTTCCATCACTTTCTAGGATCCTTCACATCCCATATTGAAGTTGATTATTGCAGAAAGCACTGCAATTTACATTCTGTTTTTTTGACACAAATGTTCACCGCTGTGGTCTCGAGGTAGCATGCTGCCTTGTCACGCAGTGGGCCCAGGTTCGATCTCCGGTCGGGACAGTTTTTCTGGGTGAGGTTTTTATTGGGGGTTTTCCTCACCTGTAAGACAAATGTCAGGAAATCTTTAAGGCCCAAACGGTCCCCGAAATCATATGGCCATCGCAATCATCATTCATATTCATCTGAGATTAAGCTTAGGATTTAGGGACTTTCCTGGTGCACCACTATCATCATCATCACCCATAATATCATCGGGACAACGTAATCCCACCTTCCAGGTGCCCCAACTTCAGAAGTGGGTTACAAATATGCCATACGAGGAGAGAACACCAGGAATATCGAAAGACAACCTGAGGCATTTGCAAAAAAAAAAAGAAAAATGTCACTTTAGGATATTTATCCCATATCAAACTTTCATTAGCATTTTGTGTACTTCCCCTCGAGCACCTGTCTAATATTTAACTTGCAGTTAATCTTTGGTAAACAGGCATTATTTTGCAGACAATATCAGGTAAAAGTGAAGTCTTCATGTTACCGAAACGCTTCCTTGGATCTTCTCCTGTGGCAAGTGCTCGATTGAAGAAGCGACATGACTTATCACCACTTGGATAATCTGAATGTTTTGGCTCCTTGACGGTAGACATGCAGTTGTAGAGGGAGCACTGACAGCTCTCTTAATGTCTTGAACATTGGGAACATTTCTTTTCATTGCACTTCTGTAATAATTCTGAAGCTTTACTTTGATTTATTTTTTTTAAATTGCCTTCTATTTTACCCCCTGTTGTCACTCTTTTACACCTCCATTCTTTGATATTTTTAAGCTCTGGTCCTAGACGTTTTGCTATATGGTTTATATACTCTTCCTTATTTAAACCCCATACATGTAATTCATTTAGTTTTACATGAACAAAAGTTTTAGCATCTCCATCGCTAAGTACTAAGTACATTTCTTTTTTTGTCACCAATCTTTTCCAGATAACTTCAGCTGCTCCACTTCTATTGCATTGGCAGACCTATCAAAATTACAGTCACATTCACCTTTCTCTTTGTGTCACTGAGCCTGGCGCTGAACTTTTCCTTCTGCAATTCTCTTTCTTTCATTGTGCATTTACCACAATATTTTGATAACAGTTCATAATCTAAAACAATGCCAGTCAGAATGTCTAACACCGTCCCTATTCCATATAATGAAGTGTGACCACGTTAATGCCACGTACCATCACAGGACAGCACTATGTCTATTATGTCTGGTGCTGCAAACTCAGGATTTACATCTATATGACTTTGTTGCACTGTTTGTTTTGACTTGCTGATTTATTCTTCACGAACTAATTTGCTATTAACTTACAATATTTTTCACATGACAATCGAAATGAGAAGAGCTCATACAGGACATTCCCATAGATATACAAAATTGTTTCGTGGCACCATACCCTTTACCTATGTGTCCAAAAGATTAGACTATTCTCTCATTTATTTCATAAGGTGCTCGAGAAGATTCACAGTACTGGTAGGTGTTTTAATACAAATTGTGGCTCAACTTTAGAATATGATGTTCTATGATTTTCCATAAAACATTATGACATCGTTGCACTACATAATTCCATTTTTAATAATACAATATTTCATAGTATTTTAAACATTTTCCATCAATTCTTAAATCATATTATACAATTATTAAATATTTATCTACGTATGCAAGTTATGGTACGAGGGTTGAATGAAAACTAATGCCTCCACCTTTGTTACTCCTCAAAAGATGGCAGCACTGGTATGCGGCAGGTACTGGCTTGTTCTGTAGCCTCTTCTCTATGTTCCAGTTGGTGGAAAGCCTTACCATTGAACGGTTGTATTGTTACAGTGTAAAGTATGGAACCCAGCGCAGACGGTCAGTCAATGCGATTTAAGCAACGTGCAGTCATTGAATTCTTGACAGCAGAAGGTGTCACACCAAAGGAGATTCATCAGAGAATGAAAGCAGTTTATGGTGATTGTGTTAATGTGAGTACTGTGCGTCGTTGGGCGAGTAAGTTTAAAGATGTTGAGGTGGGAACATCTGACTTGCTTGACAAACAAAGAGTTGGACGTCCTGTGACAGCAACCACCGAGTTTCACAAGCAAAATTTTGACAGATTGATTCAGGGCGATCGTCGTATCACTCAGAGAGAAATTGCAAGCACAAGCAACATTTCACAAGAACGTGTGGGTCACATTATTGCCTTGCTTGGCTATCGGAAGATCTGTGCACGATGGGTCCCCCACACACTTCACGTGCCACCACAGCAGAACTTCAGGGACTGAATCTCACCACCGTACGGCATCCTCCATACAGTTCAGATTTAGCACCGTCTGATTTCCATCTGTTCCCGATAATGAAACATGATCTGCGGGGACATCATTATGCTTCTGATGAAGACGTTGAGAGAACTGTGAGATTGTGGTTGCGGAAACAGAGTGTCAACTTCTTCCATGACGGCTTCAGAAAACTTGTTCATCGTTGGCAGAAATGTTTCCAATTGGCTGGTGATTATGTGGAAAAGTGAATATTGGTAATTGAAGATCACATTCTAAGGATTATTTCTGCATTTGATTTATTACAATATTCCCATCCAAACCCAAGTAATGAAGGTGGAGGCATTAATTTTCATTCAACCCTCGTATTTAAGTTCTACAGAATTGTGGTGCACATGCACGAATACTTAATGTAACTTCCACCAGATGGCAGGACATGTCTGTGTAACCAACATTCACAATTAATTCTAAAACATTTTAAGAAATGAGGAATCTCTGCCAAGAACATAAATTCCATTAAAAATGAAAAAAAACAATTTATTCTTGCAGTATATGAACAACTAATTGAGAGAAATATATATGTTGATTCCCCCCCCCAAAAAAAAGAAGTGCCTCAAAATAAAGGCTCAAACTAACCTAAAGTTAGTATATTTACAATGTAAAATTTCTATTTGTCATTGCTCAGACAGTGTAGTCAATTTATTACAAAAATCCACCATAGTAAGTACACTTTTGCGAGATGTTTCAAGGTCAAATCGTATCCCTACCACACACGCTGTGACCCACCTTCAAACTCCGTGAAGCTTTGCAATTGTGCACATATGATATAGTAGTGAGTGATGGGGGAGGGGGAGGAGGAGAGAGAGAGATATGTTGAAATTAATAAAAATAAAAATTATATATATGTCTGTGAAGTATGGTTATCAACAATTAGATTTTTAGAAATTATGAATGCATGTTAAAAACAGCAAAATTACTTGTCAACTTTGTTATAACCCTAAAATTATAGGCTTTATAAAGACCAATCAACATTTATTGGGTCCATAACTTATCTTGGGAAAATCAAGAAATGATTGATGTAAAAAGGACGTTATTTTACTTAATTATTTTACTACAAATCTTTGATTAATAAAATCATTATGGCTTTTTTAGCCAATTTACTTAATAAAAATTCATACATATCAAGGGGCTTCGTAACAGGCACAAAATGAAAACATGTTTTTTCAGAACCTTTCCCGTATGATGAAAGTGACGACGCAGACAAACAAGTTACCGGTATGTGATTTAGGGATACATAAACCTCCGCTTTTCTTGACAAAACATCTCGTCTGTGGCTAGTGATCACACTAGCCCCTACGCAACTCACCACAGTGGAAACAACTCCACTTAGATGTCACCTTTAATATTCACCCGTAAGTCTGCTTCTTTATTTTGACTTATAAAATAGTAGTTATAGTAAAGATTTGGTTGACAAAAATAAACTCAGATTTTTTTACCTTAGTCTGTCAAAGAGGCTTATTAAAGAAATATTTTATTATTTGATCAGGCTAAATGTTATAAGAAGTAATAGATTTTGGTGTTTTTGTTTACCTTGTTTATTTTAAATATAGTGTTATTGTTAAATTATTTAATTTATTTCTGTGTATAGCAACCTGGAGTTTGATATCCTACTAAATAATTATCAAAATCCTTAACCTGACTTAATGTTAACCCACGTCTCATTTTAACCTTCGGCCACTAAATATTTTACGCTACCCTTTGACAAGAGACGGTTGAGACAAACTAAAATTTAATTTGTGTTGCTTTCCACTCCATCAAAGACAGATTTTAGAGAAGAAATGGGAATATAATGGTACTGTACATCAACTATATGTAGACTTCAAAAAAGCATATGATTCAATTAAGAGGGAGAAGTTATATAGTATCCTGCTGGAGTTCGTAATTCCTAAAAAGTTAGTTAGACTTATACGAATGTGTCTAAATGGCTCAAAGAGTAGTGTGCGTGTAGGCAAACAAATTTCAGACACTTTTGAAATCCAGAATGGGTTGAAGCAAGGAGATGCACTATCTCCTCTACTATTTAATTTTGTATTAGAGCATGCCATTAAATCTTTAGAGAATGAGGAAGGCTTACAACTCAATGGTATTAATAAGCTGTTAGTTTATGCTGATGATGTAGTACTAATGGCCGATAGCGAGGAGATACTAAAGGCCAACACGCACACACTATTGAGTAACACTAAGAAATTAAGACTGGAAATAAATATCAGTAAAACTAAATATATGGTCACACGTAGAAATTCAGTATATAATGGAAATGGACAGCTAATGACAAATGAGGGAAATTTTGAGGAAGTGGCTGAATTCAAATACCTAGGAACAATAATCACAAATAGGAATGAGATGCAAAAAGAAATTAAACATAGGCTCAATTCTGGAAATGCATGCTATTATGCATTGCAGAGACTTTTTGATGTCCCAACTCCTTTCAAAAAACGTTAAGCTGAAAATAAATAAAACTATTATTCTACCAGTTATATTATAAGGATGCGAAACCTGGACTCTTACTTTAAGGGAGGAAAGGGAATTACGAGTATTTGAGAATAAAGTTCTTAGGAAAATTTTTGGACCAAAGAGAGATGAACAGACAGGTGAATGGAGAACATTACATAACAATGAGCTACATGGTCTTTATAGGAAGCCAGATATAAATAAGAACAGTTAAGTCTCGTAGACTGCGATGGGCAGGACATGTTGCGCGTATGGGGAATGAAAGACGTGCATGGAAGCTTCTTGTAGGAAAGCCAGAGGGAAAACGCCCAGTTGGTAGACCAGGAATGAGGTGGGAGAACAACATTAACTATGATTTGAGGGAAGTAGATTATACAGGGAATGATTGGAAAGCATTATCTCAGGATAGGGATGTATGGAGAGCTTATGTCCGCGCGGCCATAAACCTTCGGGTTCGATAGTGCCAGTGAGTTAGTTAGTTTTAGTTAGTTCCACTCCATCAAGGTCAACATCATCAACACTGCTGTCAGCACTGCTATTGTCACTGCTGTCATTTAAACAAATAACAATGTTTTTGATGCAGTTATCTCTTAACCGTTTTTATGAAAATCCTGTTCCTGCAGTATTTCTGCATGACGAATGCATTTCTCTCAATCTTCAACCGACACATTTTTTGTACCATCTTCTAGTAATTTTTTCACATCTCTAATTTTGAAAGTAATTTTTTTTGGCCACTTCACCATTTTTTTCCCCATATGAGTTCTATGGGGTTGTATTGTCAATAAGGAGGGAGACACACTACTTCATGTCCTAAGGCCATTTGATCAAGTTCATATTTTCTGTAATTACTGCTGTGTTGTTTTACAATAGAAAACAACTCAGCATTTGTATGTGAAGGATTATGCAGTGTATTTTTACTTTGAAGCCATTTCACAATATCAGCATTTTTAGTATTACTACTGGGGATTTTCTCTTTAAGCGTGGAGTGGTAACACGTATTTTCCATCACAATTACAGATCCCTCTTCCAAACTCCTCAGAAAGTTTATAAACTATTCTCTAAACACTTCGTTGATCATTAATACTAAGTGGAGAACATATTTTTAATGACTCACCTCATATAATTTCAAATTTCTTTGATACCGGCGGTTTCAGACAATTTCTTGTCCCTCTTCAGTCATGACTTCCACTGATGAAATTCTCTGGTTGTTGATTTCTCTATGGATATCATTTCTTGTGCTGCCATCTTTAGTTGGGATTATAAACTTTGAAAATAAATTTTTATCCAAAGGAATATCGAAGTTCAAAGATCAATATTTATTCTTCTGAGTGAATATTTTATCCCAAATAGTCAATTCCAACGGTTTAGCCAATTGTTTCAAAAGTTTTGCCTCTTTTTCAATTTTATGACGTTCTGGCAAACTATGTGCAGCAATTGCAGATTTTTCAATTTCGCAATTTTTAATATTTCTAAAATGTTCTTTGGTGCGTGTTTCAAAATTCCTTTTTGTTTTTCCTATGTATACTTTGCTACAATCATTACAATTTATTTCACTATTTAACTCATGCCACAAATGGGAGTCAATGACCAATCACGTTTCAATGATTTCTGTTTTACAACCAATCAGAGTCATGTTTCACGAAATATTTATCAGTGATAAATTTACCATATTAAAGAAAACTCCTCCTTTTTAATATTCTGAAGAGGTCTGACCATTATTTTGCAGTGGCTGAGCCCGTAAGAAATACGGCTACCAGATTGTATATATAGTGCATAGATGTCAATACATAGCAGCATGCGGGAGTTAATATAAAAACATTGTTAGCAATTGATTATACCACCAAAAAAAAAAAAAAAAAAAATCAAACCACTGTTTGCACTTTCTTAAATGTATTTTTTTCCCAGGTAACAATCCAGAAAAATATAATTGTCATATTTACATCATACGACATCAGAAATGAATTAATATACAGTTTGATGTGTTTCATTTTTTCTCCACTAGAGAGCATTCTTACAATATTGCGTTCCTTTGGCAATAAATAGTATGATCTGGTTGCAGTGATAAACAAAAGAAACAGATGAAGCGTACCTATCGTTTCTCATTTGTTTTCAAACATCGCCGTTTACATTAAATATATAAATATTTTAAAATAACTGTAGTTAAATAATGATTTGTGAGTAAACAGCTTAATTTGATTCGTTAAATAGTCCTAACTCCTGCCACTTCGTGAGTCGTGAATTCTCTAGATAAATTGGAAATCACTCGTGGCATTACTTATGATAAATTCCAGATTTCTTACTGTCTAGGATGTTAATTTTTTTATTGGTACTTAGAAGTTCTTCCAGACTAAATTTATTTATTGGTGTCAAAATAATGTTCTGTCTGTCAAACATTTTTTGAAATTTCCTATGTACTACTGGATAAGCAATTTTCTTGAATTTCTTTTTTTCTTTGTAGGGTAGTGCATTCTTTAAGTAGTTTTTCCTTTTTGAATTTCTTTAATTTGTTTGATATACTTCTCTTCGTTGATCGTTTCTTGGTGACAATAATTTTACTTTTTGGACTGGAATATCAAATCTGCCCCTTCTATAAGACTACAACTAGCTAAGCCAGCATTACATACTATTAAACAAGATCCTTTACCCAAACAAATTTTGAGACCATCATTCTTTTTTTGAGTCCTGCCAGATAAATTTCTAATATGGTTTTGATTTACCCAAATCATGTCAAGGTTTGACAGCCGGATTATTTTCATTTATGATATCGTGCATTTTCCTAAAAAAGTTACCCGTGCAGTTACAATATCTTTCCTCTCCATTAAAAAAGTCTACTATCATTACATTTCCTATATCTAAAATCAAGTTTTTTTAGTATATTATGTAAAGAGGTAATACTACCCTTGTAAGTTATTTTTTATTTATTTATTTTTTTTCAATTTCTGCTTTAGTGTTTTTAGAGTTGGATATTCTCCACGATCATAAAATTCCTAATTTAAAGGCAAAAAACACCTTTCACAAATTCGTCTAATTTTGGGGCCAGCTTTTCACAAATTATATTTTTCCTTGGGGATGAAAAGGGCGGGCCTGGGACTGGGACTTCAACCTTTACATCAGCATCCTTACTCTTCTCACCTTCATTACAAATGCATTGCACTGTACTTAATGACACGCCACATGCCTTTAGAGCCATCTTTTGGGTATGTTTAAAAATGCATTTACACTTTCTTCACAGTTTTCAAGTGACTTAAAACAATTGTAAACATCATAAATCATGTTTTTAGACTGTTGTCTCATACCACCCATATGTGGAGCTATATCACTACCAGGAAAACACTTCTGCACAAAAAACAGAAACAATCAAGAGACACAATAACCTGTTAAATCAGATATGGAATCAAAGCAACTCTATAAGGATAACCCCCCTAACTGGCTACCTATAAAGACCATGTAGTTCATTGTTATGTAGTCTTCTCCATTCACCTGTCTGTTCATCTCTCTTTGGTCCAAAAAATTTTCCTAAGAACTTTATTCTCAAATACTCGTAATCTCCTTTCCTCCCTTAAAGTAAGAGTCCATGTTTCGCACTCATATAATATAACTGGTAGAATAATAGTTTTATATATTTTCAGCTTAACGTTTTTTGAAAGGAGTTGGGACATCAAAAGTCTCTGCAATGCATAATAGCATGCATTTCCAGAATTGAGCCTATGTTTAATTTCTTTGTGCATCTCATTCCTATTTGTGATTATTGTTCCTAGGTATTTGAATTCAGCCACTTCCTCAAAATTTCCCTGATTTGTCATTAGCTGCCCATTTCCATTATATACTGAATTTCTACGTGTGACCATATATTTAGTTTTACTGATATTTTCTTCCAGTCCTAATTTCTTGGTGTTACTCAATAGTGTGTGCGTGTTGGCCTTTAGTATCTCCTCGCTATCGGCCAGTAGTACTACATCATCAGCATAAACTAACAGCTTATATAAAGTCCTAACATTCCATGTTCCTAGGAACATGGCCCTGTGTTTGAGCCTTTGGCATGGGTTCCCTGAAGTAGTCCCCGCCCGGAGAACCGAATGGGGGACTATTTGACCTCCGGAAAATTTTACCGCAGATGAACCCATGTCCGCATTTTTGACGGTTGTATTTTTACGATGAAAGATCGTCACTCTTTCGCCCAAGGTACTTTTTTCGTCTGGCTTATCACCTTCGACCAGTCCGGCATGGGTAACCCTATCGGCAGCAATGCTACCGCCGGCATAGCTCTCAGGATCATTTAAGCACGCAAGCCACTCCATCACGACAAGGTAAAGATACCATGGAGGGATGTTGATTTAAGCAAGCGATTT
Organism: Diploptera punctata; assembly: GCA_030220185.1. NCBI lineage: Eukaryota > Metazoa > Arthropoda > Insecta > Blattodea > Blaberidae > Diploptera > Diploptera punctata. Next base: position 364,237 of record JASPKZ010008154.1, read on the forward strand.
TTTATATCAAACTAGCTAATACCCGGCGTGCACGACTACGTATAAATAAATTAAAGTTAATGTGTTTTTATGTTTAATTGAAACGGAAAAATAATTACAAATTTTTATCGTAAATATTTTTAGATACCCCGTGCTGCTTACCAGCGTTGCCCGGAAATATACTTATCTCGATCTTCTTGGCATGAATGGGCTGAAAGACGAAAGAAAATAATGTTTTTTTTATGTTTAAGCATAAAGAAACATTTATATCGTAATTATTTTTGGATCCCCGTGCTGATTACCTGGCGTTGCCGGGAATGTACTTACACCGATCTTCTTGGCATTAATGAACTGAAAGACGAAATTTAATGTATTTTTATGTTTAGTTGAATAAATAATAGGAGACATTTGTATCGTAATTATTTTTTAGATACCCCGTGCTGATTAACCGGCGTTGCTCAGGAATCTTCTTATCCCGATCTTCTTGCCACAAAGAGCTGAAAGACGAAAATTAATGTGTTTTATGTTTAGTTGAATAAGTAAAAGGAAAAATAATTATACATTTATATCGTAATTATTTTCAGATACCCCGTGCTGATTACCCGAGAATCTTCTTATCCCGATCTTCTTGGCATAAATGAGCTGAAAAGACAAAATTCGTTATTGTGAGTTATCCGTAAAAGAATATCCGCCGTTCGCTCCTACGCTTGCTCCGGAATTCACTTGGCATCAATTAAAGACAAGAACGGTTATTGTGAGTTATCCGTTAAAGATAAACATTTGCTATCGGAGACTTTTTTGTAGAGTTTTCTGAGATATTTAATTCTGTGTACATTAATTTCATGTATTTGTTAAGGTTTAGGCAGCGCAAGCCATTAAATCGTCCAAAAATCACTTTTTTCGCGTTTTCACAAAAGGGTGATTTTTAAGGGTGAAGGGGTTGGGTATTACAACTCACTTATAGCCTATAAAACTTCCCGGGAAAATTCTGAACATTTTGCAAAAAACCACAACAATCGGATGAACCATATAGCAGTGCATAAAATACGAACAAACATTAATTTTTATATATTAGATAAATAGATATACATTAGGTCACTACAACACATAGCCAGGTAGAATTTCATACATCTGCACGCGATAGTTTCGGGTGAAAATGTTCTGTCCTTTGGTGACTGCAGCTATTTTAAGGTCCGTTTGGGTCTCCCATCTTCCAGAACTTTTATTAAGTTTTTCATCAAAAGTAAGTGTGAAGAATTATTTATTTTTTAATTGTTCAATTACACAATCATATGAACTTCTTTCATTCAATAATCCGTTGAAACTGTATGAGGTACTTGGCTAGTCTGAGTTTAAATCGAACTTTGTTAACGCGCCACGTGGTTCTTACAACTGGAGAGGTATTGGCAAACAATGTATTTAACATTTTCCAATACTGTTATTTTAACACAGTTCCAATAATGGATCATATTATAATATTATAATGATATTGTGAAAATAAAAATTAATGTCTGAACCAGGAATCGAACCGTGGACTTCTAGTTCACCGTACTAGTGTGCAGCCCACTACAACATTCTTGTGGTGTAGTGGGCTGCACACTAGTACGGAGAACTAAAGGTCCAACATTCTTGTGGTGTAGGGCTGCTCACTAGTACGGAGAACTAGAGGTCCACGGTTCGATTCCTGGTTCAGATATTAATTTTTCTTTTCACAATATCATCATAATATTAAAATACAATGTAGTCAGAGCATCACAGCGCTTCCACAGGCATATTCAAGTTCCTCACTTCCTAAAAACCTATTATTTCTTGTAGAAATAACAAAACTGGTGTTGTTACCAATATTCAATATTCTTGTAGAAATAACAAAACTGGTGTTGTTACTATTATTCAATATTACGGCGTGCAACATGAAAAACGCAATAAATAAAAACCATGCTAAATAATTTCCGATCAATTTGTAAAATAAAAATGAACACAAAACAAAAATTTCTTGCCACAGGCATAGGACATGGGCAGGGCACTGCGGAGAGAGGAGATATCGTAATGAAACGTATAACGAGCGTCCAGTCACGCATGCGCAGTACACTGGAGATATATTCCTGGCGCTCGGCGGATGAAAGACTGACCGGAGCCATGGAGATTAAAGGAGTGGAAAGTCTAACAGTTGATATAATTATATGAAGCCCCTCACGAATGATTTAATTACAATAATATTTACGTATGTGACGAGGAGAATTTTTTTATTGTATTTAGGTAGTGGATACGGTTAGTTTTGTATCTGTTGATAAGGAAGCGGAACTTCCAGCGCCTAAATGGACGCTACGCCCCTGGTCGCAACGTATTTTAATTTTGTAACGATTTAAATTTTGTAAATGTTACTAACAAACAAATACTAGGAACCGTAGTTGGTTCAACTGCACGTCTACTTACGCTTGATTTTTCAGTTTATTATTGTAAACTGTAGCTCTTCTTCTGTATTTACTTACTTACTCACTGGCACTATCGAACCCGTAGGTTCATGGCCGCGCGGACATAAGCTCTCCATACATCCCTATCCTGAGCTAATGCTTTCCAATCATTCCCTGTATAATCTACTTCTCTCAAATCATAGTTAATGTTATTCTCCCACCTCATTCTTGGTCTACCAACTGGGCGTTTTTCCTCTGGCTCTCCTGCAAGAAGCTTCCATGCAAGTCTTTCATTCCCCATACGTGCAACATGTCCTGCCCATCGCAGTCTATGAGACTTAATTGTTCTTATTATATCTGGCTTCCTATAAAGACCATGTAGCTCATTGTTATGTAATGTTCTCCATTCACCTGTCTGTTCATCTCTCTTTGGTCCAAAAATCTTCTTGTGTAATTACTAACATTATTTAATATTTTAAAAATTTTCAAACAATTTTTATAACATTATTAGACAATTTTGAAGTATTTATTTAAATACGCAAATCACAATATTATGACACCGTTAGACAATATTGTGATGCAAACTGCTATTTTCTCCACAGAGTATATTACGTAGTCTATGATTTTTCTATCGCTGTTTTGGGTTATCGCTGGTTGGATCGGCGTTAGGGAGTGATAAGTAAGTGTACACCCATTTTTAATAAACGTTTGGTAATTTTAATATTATTAATATATTATTTTAACATAGATTTGGGAACTTATTTCAAAGATTGGTCTTTTAAAATTCATAGCGACGTGCTGCCATCTAGCATAAGATTTTTGAACTGTAGTCCGATATCAATAGTAATCGAGGATGATAACCGATGTGTGGTTCGATTGTGGCTTATCGCTGGCTCTATAAACTCTAGTGCATGCGCACTTTTGTTCTACAGGACTCACGCAAGTTTAAGTGCAGTTTTTTCACATTAGTTATTGAGATAAGGTAATAAATGAACGTAGATACCATAATGGCGATTTCTCCTCTTATATTTTACACTGACAGGTAATACATTGAAATATAATAACACTAACCAAGTTAGAATATCATTCATTATTCTTAGACTGACCTATCTCAGAAGAAATAACTGTTAACAAAACAAAATATTTACAGTTTAATGTGCGATAGTTCTGTTCCAATGCATACAAGTAGTCAAGTATCTACAGTACAGACTGAAAAGAAAGCTCGGTGGTGGTGGCGATGACCTGATTTTGTGATGCCGTCCTTCCATAGAACAGAACTATGGGTACTGCATTACAAACTTATCTGACCCGGTAAGAGAGGCGCTGTTGTCTACGAAAATGCTCCATTTTCGTTTAAATAATGTAGTTATGATTTTTGCAACCGGGCCTGCTAAGTCTGTTACCGTACTCGCGTCTTAATTCTGGTGGATACCAATAGATGGCAATATTAACGCTATGTAAAATAGTAATTGTGCGCCGGTGCTGGTACGGGTTTCATTCTCCATACGATAACATTTGTTAAATTTAGCTGGGTCAAATAACATTGAATATTTTTATGAATCAAATTAGATATATTTTTATCATATATTTCGATCGCTCAATTTACCGCCCCCTAGGCGTGCCGCCCTCGTATGATACACGCCTTGCACTCTCGCTTACGGCGGGCCTGTATGGAGGCATGTTTCCTTTACAATTCAACGATGTAACAATATATGAGTTGAGATGCTGAGACTAAAATTAATTAGTTACAAAGAAATTTGAATCTACTAACTGAGACGAAGATTAAAGGAACGTCAGAACGTGCGCGGCGCTCTTTAAAAGGTAAAGTGAGAGGCATTTAAATTGCAATTAAGCCAAAAACTGTTTTATTGCATGATTTTACAATAATTAAAGTTAATTAACATGCAAAAAAATATATCTTCTGATCTCTCACCCACTGGCACTATCGAACCCGTAGGTTCATGGCCGCACGGACATAAGCTCTCCATACATCCCTATCCTGAGCTAATGCTTTCCAATCATTCCCTGTATAATATACTTCCCTCAAATCATAGTTAATGTTATTCTCCCACCTCATTCTTGGTCTACCAACTGGGCGTTTTTCCTCTGGCTTTCCTACAAGAAGCCTCCATGCAAGCCTTTCATTTCCCCATACGTGCAACATGTCCTGCCCATCGCAGTCTACGAGACTTAACTGTTCTTATTATATCTGACTTCCTATAAATAGTTCATTGTTATGTAGTCTTCTCCATCCACCTGTTTGTTCATCTCTCTTTGGTCCAAACATTTTCCTAAGTACTTTATTCTCAAATACTTGTAATCTCCTTTCCTCTCTTAAAGTAAGAGTCCATGTTTCACACCCATATAATATAACTGGTAGAATAATAGTTTTATATATTTTCAGTGATCATTTAAAAAAAAAATCACAGGTCGTTCCCCTTAAAACTGAAAATGGTAAAACTTTAATTTATTAATCTACAATTTTTAAAAACCCTGTTTCACAAAATAGGCATGTTAGGATTGTAGCTTAAACTGTAATATGTATAATACCCATGACAGAGTTGAGATATTACATTTGAATGTGAATGTATGTTAAAAATTGCATACAGTGTTTACAATAACATTTGTTCTTAAAAATAGTTTCACATATGGATTTAGAATTATTACAATCAGAGAGATGTAACTTCAGCCAGAGTTGGTAATATATTAGTTAAATATTGGACAATCAAATAAAACATGTTTAAAAGATTGTATAGATTGCGGGCACTTACAATTATAATCGCTATCTGTATTAATACAAAATCTCATTAAATAACTTCTAAATTTTCTATCACCTGTCATAAATTTTGTTAAAATGAAATTTGGAGTAAAATGTTTTGTGTATTTGGTCTATAATATACTGTAGGAAAGAAGTTTTGTCAAAGCATCATTTGCAGTTCTTATCCACAGATCATTTCAACAACACTAAATAAACAGTCCGAAATTTTATATGACAAACAATTATAAGCAGTGAAAATAATCTGTGCCTTAAGTTGATGTTTGAAATAAGAAAAGTGTGTCTGTAATAAATGACACCACATTTTTGTAATGAATATGATCTCTCCGAAATACACAAATATGAAGCATGATCTACATTGCCATTTATGACTTATGCTCACTGTAAAAAGCGTTTCTGTCTCGAACATTGTTTGAATTTAGAATTAGATGTTTTCTGTGGCTAGATCACTATTATGTAAACTCTATTTAAGAAGAAAATGTGTAATTTTTAAATCAATAAAATATTTCTTTTTGAAAATGTTCACTTTTACTATATTTTGATGGTCATAACTTAGGTTTCCTTATATCATGACATTTATGTTTTAATTTAAACATAACCTCATGTGATCTTTGAATAGACAAAGATGATTCTGTTCCCCTGTCAACGATGAACCATGACCATTCATTCTGAGATGTACTGATTAGTAACACTATAATAATTAAAGTGGATGTTGCCTCACCTCTGCTGTGATGGAGTCTCGACAGTGAGGTTGACATATTCTCCATCCTGCGATGAATTAAGTGAACACAGAGAGCTGATCTCGGTTGTCTCTGTACCAGAAGGAGCTGAGAATTAGCAACAACAAAAATCGGGACTCAATGTCATGCTAGCAGCCCACAGAAGCTTGAGGAAGGTGTGAACAGCAGGCAAACATAAATAAATAAATAAATAAATAAACAAACAAACAAAAAACCAAACAAACACACTCCATTTACCAGAATCCACAACACAAAACTAAGACACAATTATAAGTTATGCTATTATACTCATAAACATTACACAGATGTGAGTGCAGATAGTCAGTACTTGGCCGATAGATTAACTTGCTCTTCATGGAACATTATGCTTTTCTATTTTAAAAGCAGCAATTATTATTTTCCTTACAGAGTTTATTTCAGTCTAAATTGATTTTAAAATCTAATAATAAAGCAGTTCTACAATATGTTTACACCATTATCATCCCTGCAAATCTTGTATTTATTAAGTATTCCTGTGGCAATGTTGTGTTATATTGCACATTATTGGTCTAATTATGATTGCTCCATATCTGTACCATTGGAGAAAAGAACACACCTAATGAAATATAAAAAAGTGGATTTGTCATAATTATACAATTTTTAATTTTTAAATTTCTCTTTACTGGCTTAGAACTGAACAGTTCTCAATTTTTTTTCAAACTTAAGTCATTGCAGGAGTAAAGAAGTGAGTTGTTTTTGGCTGAAACATGAGCATAGATGGTAGATGGGTATTAAAAGTAGATGTTAAGAAAATATCTGAACTCACTTTTTTCTTCAATGGAAAATGAGGAACACAGGGTGATTCAGTGACTGTTACAAAATTTTAAGGATGATAGATTAGATAATTACGAACAACATTAAAAAAGGATCCCATGCCCAGAAACGTCTTGATTTACAAGTACAAGCATGATTGGGACTGGACACATAAAATACGGTTTTCTACATGACGTGTAAAATATGCGTAAAAATGTGTAGTTGACGTAAAAATTATAAAATACACGAAAAACCTCCAACAACCCATATCCTTTCTCTAATTTTTATTTCACATAAAATCAATGTTTTTCCATCTTTCTGATGTAGAATTCCAAATTCATGTTTACAAGGCAATGTCATTGAATGAGTATGCTGAAATATAATTACTGGCCATTGATAAAATTACTGATTCACCAAATAATATTTGTCACTCTGATATGTTGACCCAATTACTTCTTCCTCTTGAGAAATATGAAATTAATAAAACTCTCTAATATAATACCTTAATGAAACAATGCATCATGGTCAGAAGATTTTAGAAGGTAAAGTCATCTCACTACAAGGCATAGGGCCTTGGGGTAGTAGGGAGTTAAGGCTCTTGTTTTCTAGCCAATCGGCACTTGATGTCAGTCCTGCGTGACAGCTGCCTTTAGCACCAGAAAAGTGGCTTAGTCGAACCTAGGTTTATAGTACCGCCAGAATGTATGAGTCAGTTTAAAAATCCTGACCTGACCAGGACTCGAACCCTCAACCTTCTGGTTTGTAGCATATTGGAAGATTTTAGATCCAAGTAGAAATTAATGGTATTACAGTGTAGATCCTTATTTTTGAAAACTATAAATATAAGCTAATGGTACTCAATAGATTCAGTGTTTTAGCAAATTGTAATAAAACCTAATACTCATCTTTAATTGGTGAGATAAATATTTTATAATAATAGTAAATTATGGTGGCAGATCACTTCACAGTTTATATAGGGAACTTAATTTTATTCATGTGAGAGTTAGCAATAAGAATTTTGCTAAATGCTGTTTCTGTTGAGCTATTATTAAAAGTAAAGCAAAGGAGTGCCTTAAAGCCCACAGAAGCATCTGTAGTTGCAAAATTCCCCAAGGGTGTTAATTCCCTCCAAAAAAACCTGGTTTTGTACAAAGAGACATCATTTAAAACTAGCAAACTTAGCTAATAAATTACTTAACATTCCAGCTTCATCTGCCCAACTGGAGAGAATATTTCCTAACTGATCTTTTGTCTATAATGCTAATAGGAATTACCTTACATTCGAAAAATAAAAATAACTGGTGCATGTGTTTAATACTCCCTTAAAATGAAAGTTCAAGTGTGTGATGATATTACTAACTTCAAATTGTCAGTAATCTGATGTGCTTTGCTAATTTATGTTTCTTAACTGTTCATTAATTGTCATAGAATGCTGAAGTTTCAGTGGCATATTATTTATAATAAATCTATATTTGCGTAGACCATAATTATTATTATTATTATTATTATTATTATTATTATTATTATTATTATATATTAATCAGAAAATAATTTATTCCATAAAATGTGAAGAGAAATAACAATAAATGAATATACACTATCAGTTCCTTGACTATTAACTCATGCCCCAAATGGGAATCAATGACCAATCACATTTCAATGATTTTTGATTTACAACCAATCACAGACGTGTTTCGCCTTTAATTTATCAACGAAAGTTTATCATATTATCATTCTGAATAGGTCATAGCATTACTTTGCAGTGACTGACTCCCCAAGAAATACGGCTACCACATTGTATTTATAGTGCACGAATGTCAGCTGATAGTGCATGCGGGAGATAATACAAAAATATTTGTAGCAATTGATTATACCACAAAAAAAGGAAGAAATCACTCTTTGCACTTTCTTAAATGAATTATTTTCCAGGAAATGACGTTGCAGAAAAATACAATCGACATATTTACATCATAGGACATCAGAAATTAATTAATACCTATAATGTTGGTTATAAATTTCTCCACTAGGGTGCATTCTTACAATATTTCGATCCTTTGGCAATAAATAATATGGTTGCAGTGATGAACAAAAGAAGCAAATGAAGCATACCAATCGTTTCTTATTTGTTTTCAAACATCGCCGTTTACATTAAATATACAAATATTTTAAAATAACTATACTTAAATAATGATTAGTGAGTAAACAGCTTAATTTTATTCGTTAAATAGTACTAACAAATGCCACTTTTGATTTCCAAATTCTCTAGATAAATTCACTCCTCACCTCGTGAGTCGTGAATTTATCCATAATTTGGAAATCACTCGTGGCATTACTTCTGATAATTATATTTTTACCTATCAACTCATTATAACTTATTAATTATATTAATGGCATTATAAAATTATGTAATAAATCTAACAAGTGTTACATGGTTGAATAAATTTATATTTATATAATGTTATGTATGTTCAGAACACTAATACACATGTATTATAAGAATTTTATTTTAATGTCTGAAAATCAATCAAATATCAATGACTCTTAAAAATAAGTATGTGATATTTCAAATTAATGTGAAAATGTAACGATGACAAATGAAGTGTATGAAATATGGTTAAAAGAAAAATGGTTAAATGCAAATTTCATTTAATATTCTGTGTTATAGAATAATAATTTAGGTTAAAAATTAAGTTGGCCTTTGTTCGTGGCATCACACACGGCCATTAACCCGACCTAAGGGCAACCAGGGACATCTTCCTTGAACCCACCTATGTAACTCTTAGCAGGCGCGTCCACGACGCGGGGGTGGACTCGACTCTAAGTCGGTGACTAAGTTCTGCTAAGGACCCAGTATTGCGGGGTATAACGCTTTACCCTTGTCGAGGGTTACGGATGAAGACCACAATGGCAGCGAAGGCGAGGAAGAAAATATTTCAACTCGACCGAACTGGCAGAGGAGGAAAATTTCAACTCGGCGGAACTGGCAGAAGTGGCAACTCTTTCTCCAGAGTTTAAAAGGAGCCCATACTCGGGGTAACAGGAGTGAAGTCTCCAACGACTTAAGTCAGAAGGAGCAACCCTTTCTGTGGGGATTATACACAGAAGAGCACGTACAGAGGCTCTAAGGTGGCAGCTCCACTACTAGACTTGTACTGCGTAACGCTCGTAACGTGGCCAGGAGACATAGCTATTAATTAATTTTTGATCTCCTATGATGTAAATATGTCAATTATATTTTTCTGCAACGTCATTTCCTGGAAAATAATTCATTTAAGAAAGTGCAAAGAGTGGTTTCTTTTTTCTGTGGTATAATCAATTGCTACAAATGTTTTTATATTATCTCCCGCATGCGCTATCTACTGACATTCAAGCAATATATATACAATGTGATAGCCGTATTTCTTGGAGAGTCAGTCACTGTAAAATAATGCTATGCCCTATTCAGAATGTTAAAAAAGAGAAACTTTCTTTAATATGATAAACTTCGGTTGATAAATTCGAGGCGAAACAAGACTGTGATTAGTTGTTAATAAAAAATCATTGAAATGTGATTGGTCATTGACTCCTATTTGGGGCATGAATTAAATAGTCAAAATAATTAAATTTTTGTTTATTATTTCATGTAATAAAACTGTTCTTTTACATTATTAAGTTTAAACGTAAATTATGTGTAAAATATATACCACAAGTAATTTACTCACACAAACCCAGTATACAAGTCAACAGTGTGATGCTGCAATGCCATGCTGGTGGAGTATATTTTCAATAGATCTTGAAAGAATGAGTATTGCCATTTAATTTTATTGTTATTACTTTAAAGTGTAATCAATAAATAAAAGTCTGTAATTAAAAGTGAAAGGTTTCGGTTGATATTATCATTATTAAGCATTTCTAGACATGATTCCTAGATGAAAGTTGTCTTTAATTGTCTATCTATCATCCCTAGAAATTTGGAAGTTAAAATGTGTCATCTTCCAATTAATAGATAGATCAGAAAAGTTATCCTAAATAAGTCTGGCCTGACTGTCTATAAAGAGATGATATTAGAAGCTATAATTCTTGAGGATGAATTATCCAAATGGGATAGGCATAAGAGCAACTGTTTTCCATCTATCTCCAGTTTAAACCTTGCCAACACAAAAGGATCAACAGGATAGATTTTTGTATAGGAACGAGGTTGGCGGTTTTAAAGATAAAGCAAATACAATTTTGTGTGTTTTTGTTACCATTGAGATACGACTGACTAGAGTAAGTTAGA